>CM076252.1:5108814-5376314 GCA_038380765.1 Odontothrips loti | reverse complement strand
ATTACACCCCAACAACATCATCAACAATAACAACGCGTGACGCACAGAGCGACCGGCTTCCAACTTAACCAAAACAATAGCATAAAATAAATTAAGTCCGTCAAAAGGCAAATTACTGATGGGGAAGGAACTGAATTATAAATGTAAAATTTTGGGGTAAATTTTTGAGTTTAACTTTTAGCCACGAAGTGGCCTTATAGTGGGACCCAGGATTTGGATAGCGTGGCCGCTTATGGCAATTGTCATTTTGTCATAAAAACCAGGGTTGTTTCTGTTAAATTTTGTTTGAAATTTGCAAAGGAGTACCTAGTGACCCAAAAATGATATTTCTGAAGTGACACTAAAATATGTATGGACAATTCTGTGGAATTAGCAAGGAAAATTAAGAAGACTCGGCTCGGGGTTGTCTCCCCCTTTGTTTTCTCTCACTACCGCGGTAAAGAATAGAATACAGGGAGCGATATATTTCTACTATATCACAGCGCCGACTGCGAATCGATTGTCGTCATGGTCGAGCCGAACCAACGTTATTTGTTTTTCTTTTTTTTCTCGTAAAAAATCATAGAGACACAATGATAATGGTTGGACAATTCAGACGTGTCCTATGTGGTATAATTCTACCTATTTTCCTCCAAAGGGACGAAACGGAAGCACTCCTTTACAGTTACGTGACTGGGCAGTCCTGCCATCTCGCGTGACAGAGAAAAGAATCACATCAGGTACACAACAGCCGTCAAAGCGCCTGGTTCCATGCGGTGGCGAGCAGATCTTCTCTACAATTCTGCGTTTTCACAGAGATTTGCCATTTGGGACGAAGTATCGACCATATTACGTAGTAAATATTAGTTAACTAGAAATATACGTATTCCACCGGATGTAAAACGTACTCCTCTATCGAATGGAACCAACCCGGAGCGAATCGGTTCATTAGTTTCGAAGATAATTTGAATATATTAGAGCGCTACCGCATGGAATCAGGCCCCCTCACGTGGTTGCCACCCCCTGATCACATTATGGGACTACTGTTTAGAACAACGCATAGATGGCAGCCTTCTAACACTTCCGCTCACTGTGTGGCAGGTAGAACTAGGGGACCGCGACCAGCCAGCGAACCTTGCGACAATGAAGTCTCGCCACAATAGAGTAATCCGGAGAAACCCCAAACGGAAGTAAGAAGTCGTAACGAAGAAGAAGAACGCTGGACAAAGCATAAGAAATCGAGTGATTTTTGAAGAAGAGAGGGGGCTCCGGAAACGCGATTTCTCATACTTTGTCCAGCGTTCTTCTTGGTTCTTTTTCTTCGTTACGCCTTCCTATTTCCGTTCTGAGTTTCTTCGGAGTACTCTATTCCCCTCACATTTTTTCCGTTAGTGTGTCCAGTCGCTGTACCCCACGACAATTCGGCATAGCCCGGATCCCGCATAACACGGTGTCTGCCAACGTGCCACCCGTCTGTTCTCACCTCTGTTAGAATAAATATTTGTTAGAAAAAACAACAAAAAATCTTCAAAACTTAAAATCACCGAAGTTCTCTTCGCAAATGAAAATTAACTAAGTGCCAAGCAAATAAAATTTCGCCATCTATTTTTGTGACACTTTGGGCCTACCAGTATTTCACGAAGTGTAATAGAATTCTCTTCGTTTAGATTATTTCAAAAAAAGAGATACTTCCCCGTCGGACGTTTTGCTCTCCAGCAACTTGATATTGTATTTGTGGTACACTGTCAACCTGAGCGCGGCCCTCTCCACCCCACCCCATCCCAGCTGCCGCCCGTCCCGCGGCGACCACGGCGGGGGTGTAGCTAGCCGTGCCCGGCGCCCCGCTATTGCCCCAGATAAATTAGGAACTTGTACTCGCCACGACCCCCCGGCCCCGGCCGCGGCCGCGCAGCTGGGCGCCGCTGGGCGCGCTGCGCCCGCTGTCGTTGCTTTGTTTGCTGGAGTTGTACTCGCGCCGCTGACGCGGGCTGCTTGCCTCGGCTCGCCTCGGCTTGCCTTGTGCGGTTGGTCGCTGTTGTAGTTTCGAGCCGCGCCGTCCCATACAGGACGTATAACGCAATCAGGCGTTAGTTCCAATACGCCCGCCCCCGCCCCGCCCCCGCCCCGCGAAAGATCGCTTTGAACTTTGACTTCCGCTCCCCGGTCCGCCTGTCGCCGCCCCCGTGGCCGCCAGCGGCTGCCGTGGCACCCCCATCCCCAACGGGCGGCTCGGTTCGGCTCGGACTCACTTGCTCCCCCTCTTTCTGTCGTGGTGTGTGTGTGTGTGTGTGTGTGTGTGTGTGTGTGTGCGGCGGGGCGGCCCTCTCTGCGCCGCTTTGCCTGCTGTTGACCAGGGGCCATGGCGGTGCGCGACCACGTGTGTTGTTCTTTGCGAGTTCGCACCGTGAAAAGCGAATGCATTTGTTTTTCTTGTCCACACGCCTTGTGCTCTGGCTAGTTCTGGCGGCGTATTCGATATATGTTTGTGTGTGTGTGTGTGTGTGTGTGTGTGTGCGCGCGCGCGCCGCGGAATGTCGTGTCGACGGGGTGCGCGGCCGTGAAGGCGGTGGTCTTTAGGCGCCCTTCTGCAATGGGGGCGTTGGTGTTCCTCAGGTGTGCGCCCCCACCCCCTGCCCGCCCCTCTCGCTGGCGCCGCAGTGCAGCAGGGGTGCAGCCGAGGCCTGCCCCTTCACTGCAGTCGACCCTCCCCCTCCCCCTCCCTCCTCCCCCAGCCCACCCATCCCCCGTGTGCCTCGGAACAGGGCACAGCCGGGCACAGCACAGAGCGGCAGGGAGGCCGAGAAGAGAAGAAAGCAGCACGAGATTACGGAGCGGAATGCCGTGTCTCGGCTGTGCCACGATGCACGCGAGGCAAAGAAAGGCGAGGCGAGGGTCGCGGCGAGGGGGGGGGGGGGACTTCTTCGACAAGTCATTGTCCAGGGGAGAAAAAAGTCACTTGTTAAGTCAAAAAAGATACCACAAGTCAAAAAAGTCATTGATGTAATTTCCAATCAAACTAGTTGTAAGCACTCAAAAAAGTAATTTACACTTTAAAAAAAGTCTCTTACACTCACAAAAGTCGCTTCCACTCGAGAAAAAGTCAAGAAAAAGTCACTAATATTCAATGAAACCAGAGGGATTGGTGTCCTTTGTTCTTGGTTCACTGTTTCTTAAGGTGGGCTGTTCATTGAATCACATCATTGAATAATGATTACATCTGTATTTCTAAGTACCACTTTTGACGTAACTGGACATCTCAAAATTCCCTCTGAATGTTTAAAAAAGATTTTGTAATGTTTTTTTTATAGTAAGCTTTGTAAGCTTTTTTCATAGATTTGCATACGTGGATTAATAAAACACACCTGTATTGTTCTAATATTCAATTTTTTGAATTAAAAATGCTGTTTTCTTAGTAAATTGACCCATTTAACTCTCTTACAAGACAATCCTGCAATCCCACTTTAAAAAGTCACTAATTGTCTACAGAGTCATAAAAGTCAGCAAAAAGTAAGTCTGCAGAAAATTAAAAAAGTCGGATTAAAGTCAAAAAAATTCAGAAAAGTCAAAAAAGTCAAAATAGTCAATTTCACTTTCATTAGTCGTATACACTCAACTACAATCAAAAAAAGTCACAGACAGTCATTGATCTCAAGTCATTGTACACCTTTCTGAGGAGCAGTCCCCCCCTCGGGTCGCGGGGGATGCCGTGTCACAGCAGCTCTGTCACATTTTTGCACTCTGATATGCCACCGGAGGAAAGGGATATGAAAATGCGGGGGACGTCGCGGTGCGCTTGTGTGCGCCGGTGCGGAGCGGAGCGGCGGATCGTCTCGCACTGGTCTCGGTTATCGTCGTCAGCTATAGCTGCGTCTGCATGCCATTCCGCGTCCGTTCCCCGATTCGGTGCCGAATAATAACCCACCTCACTGTGCCGGAGGGAAGCAAGGCGAAATCATGACGGAATGTGCGGGGTCGTGGTTGGTCGTGTTAGAGCTGAAGAAGCACTGAAACCCACCGAGAAGGGATTCCGCTCACAGATAAAATCCTGCGAATAAGTTCCTCGTACGCGACGAAGAAAATTTTCGTAATGCGAAGAAAATGAAGGCTATAGGATTTCCGTTGTATTAAAAAGCATTTCTTCGTAGTGTTGCTGCGAATAACTTCTTCGTAGCCTACGAGGTAGTTCACTGTTGTACGAAGCCCTCATTTTATTCGGAGGAATTTCGCGCAGAACTTAACTTCGTGGAGAGAAAATATTAGTGGCCGGAACTTGTTTGTTAGTTGATTTCCAGACCAGCAGTAAATTTTGGTTCTGAGAACTAAAATTGCGTTGGAGCGACTATATTTGTTAGCTGCACCAACAAAACGTTAGTTGCTCCAACGAAGAAGTTCGGTACAAGAGCAAAAAGCAGAAAAAAAAAAGTTCCTCCCACCAAATTTTAGTTCGAAGAACCAAAGCTCCCTGCTTGACTGTGAAATCATCTAAAAAATTAGGTGCGACCACTAATAATTTTTCTCCGTGCTTGTGTTGTGTAAATCCGGCCGCAACGACAACTTCCGCGGCGCGGCTGATGAATGAAGCCATCCCATAAAAATCAACGGCTGCCGCTTATATCTAATTTTACATGTGCCCTGCGTATGGTAGGCCTGTGTGCGGCGGGGCGGCCCGTGGGAGGCGCCGTCCATCAAACGACCCGATTTTGCGGCGAGCGTTAAGTGCTAATGAAATGTTATTGGCGTCGGCTGCCCAGACCGACTCCCCGCATACTTCACGCCTGTCACATATCATGGATGCAAATCCTGAGGACCGCCGCCTTGCTGCGCCGCACCGCGCCGCCGGCACTAATATGTTGGCAGGAAATACTTAATGACGCAGCGACAGCACATACCGCTACTAGCGCCAATTCCGTGAAAGTGCACCATTTTTTTAAATAACAAAAAAACAGAAAAACTCGAAGTAGCAATTTTTTTAAAAAAGAGACTGAACAATGTTGTGATTTTTGTTTGTGAAATTTTAGGGTCCGGGGGACCTATAGCTAGTCGGTCTTTGCAAAGGCGACGATGTCCCGAATGTCCCGCGGACACCACCGAATACAGACTTGGACGGGTTCCAAGGCTGACGTGCTTGTGATGACACGGACCAGGCTCTTTGGTGGCGTTCACGACCTCTTGCAGGAACTGTTTCAAGTGGAGACCGGAGGCGAGCGGGAGGCGAGGCGAGCCGGAGGCCGGTCCGGGGCGGAGCGCCCGCAGGGTAGGCCATCCCGCACGGCGCGGCAGCGCTGCGGGTGGAGAGGCGGCCTACCTCCCAGGCGCTCCACGGCCTCCTCCGCGCTAATCTGCAGCAGCTACGCAGCGCAATCTTTCCATACAGATTTTTTTCTGCGTAATTTGCGTTTAAGCTAGACATAAGTCCGAAGGTTCTGGGCACGGATCCCACTGCCGCACTGTTCTCAGGCGGACGTGTGAAAAAGGTGTTGGATCTGCCGGCACTAGTGGCCGCTGGCCTGGCCCCAGCCGTAGCGCCCAGCGCCGCCCGTGTGGCTCGGCCGGGCTTGCCACCGCCACCGCCACCGCCACCGCCACCGCCACCTCCACCGCCACCGCCACCGTCCCACCTTGACGCGGTGATGAGGAGAGCCGGTGGCAGCCGGTGGCCTATAGCCGACGACACATTCCAGAAGCGGCGATATTGGGAGTGAAATGGTAATCCTCTCCTCGCCCTTGGCCCACTGGCTGAGTTTGTTGTCACCGCCTTGCCAACTGGAGGCGCCGTGCCGCCGGCGGTGACGTCAGCACGGGACGCGCCGCGAGTATTATGTGCCGGGCAGCCTCACTCCTCTCACCTTGCGCTGCGCATATTTTCTCTAAAGACGCCGCGCACATCTTTATGTCTCTCCAGCTTGTTGTCGCGCACTTTACTGTTATGGGTTGAAAGGGGAGGAGGGGGGGGGGGGAGCAGCATAGCATAACGAAATGCAGCAGGGTCACGTCATCGATTCCGTTTTACGACTCGAATCTGTTAAAATTATCTGCGCGGGACGAAGAGGGCAGCAAACCGTGTGCCATGCCGTTTGACGGGCCGAATGGGCCGAATCATCACGGCACGGCGCCTCGCATGGCGCTGCCCCCAAAGCGGAGCCTGCCAGCCAGAGGCGTGCCAGTTAAGCGGGTCTGGGCCAGCCCCCGCCCCCGCTGCCACGCTTTGGTTCACACTCCACCCCTCCCATCCCCACCACCGCTTGCTAGTTGTGTGGTCAAACGGTTCGGAATGCTCTGCAGGAAGTGTTCGCAGCGCGGTGCTGTGCTGCGGGCTTCGCCCCCTACATGTGCTGATAGCGGCAGCGCGGCCCGCGCCCCCGAAAGTCTGGATAAAAACCGTTTCGATTTCGATTTTTGTCCCAGTAAATCACAGAGAGGAGAGTTCACTCTCAAAAAAATATGCCTGAATCACGCATAATATGCCTGTTTCATAGCAGATTTTATGCCTGAACCTCAAAATCTTCCCCGAGCATAATATGCTCGAAACAAGAATTTCGTAGTGGCTATGCAGCTATGCCTGAATCAAAACATGCCACTAAATATGGATGCCCGATTCAGGCATCAGTCTACATGCCTAACTCAGGCATCAGATTGTGCCGAATCGTATGCCTGTATCGGGCATAGTGACGGTTGGCACAAGTATCCTGTTGCTGAATTGGGGAAAGTTACCCAGGATTTCAGGGTAGGCATCAAATTTGCGCTGATTCAAGCATACTTTTTTGAGAGTGTTGGAGGCATTTTATTGGGTCGCATGAGAGCGGGTACTGCGGCGGGCTGCGGCCTGCGGGAGGGAGCTCTCATCCCACTGCAGCCAATCAGTCAGCCTGCCTGACCAGCCCCTGCTGCCCCGCTGTCTCCGCTTATTGTATTGCTTTATTAATTTATTGAATGCGGCTCGCGCATTTGGTGGTCCGTTATCAGAAAGACGGGGGAAGGGGGCGGGGGGAAGACATATTCATAAGAGCGCGAAGAGGGTTGGGAATGAAATGGAACGGAGGCAGAAGACTTTAAAGAGCATTCCTCACATCGTTCCTGTTGTGGTGGTGTTTCGGTCGGGGTCTTTGAGCGCAAGAGGGAGAGATAAAAGAGAAGGAGGGGGGGGGGGGAGGATGCTGAGAGTATCGGACCTATAGTCGGTTTCGTGCCGTATAATGGAATGGTCGTGGAGGGGGCGGTAATGAATTTCCTACGAATATGGCCGGTTTATATCACGGACTGACGCTTCATTCGAACGGCGCGGGGCTCCGTCCGCTCCGGCATTCGTAGGGAAATCAGACGAATAAGAGCCGCCTCATAACGAGATGGAGTGAGATGGGGCGCAGGGCGGCGGTGTGAGTGGGAGTGAGAGCGAAGGGGCGACATGTGCAGGGGCAGCCCAGAGCAAACCAGACCGGACCGGAGGGCTTTGGGCCGAGGCCTGGTACAGTGAATGTCAATGTGCAAATTCGCACGTTTGTAATTATGTACAAATTTGTACATTCACATTTGGGTATGTGGGTGTAGACCTTCGGGGCCGGAGGGAGGACCGTGGCCGCCTGAGCGACACACTAAACGGGATCTTTTGAATGCCAACAGATCCGTGATGTGCGACTTGACTGGCTGGCTGGCGGCGACCTGGTGGTGGTGACACACGGCGGGAACACCGCGGGACCGATGGGGGGCAGTTGTTGTTGTTTTGTTGTTGTTGTTGTTGGCCTGAATGAAGTCCCAAACACGGGGAGCCGCAAGCCGACATGCGTTTGTTCACCGTTTTACAACATGTGCGACATAACTTAGGCATGACGGTCTGCCCTGCCGGGCCGGCGCCGCGGCAGCCAGGATTATTTGCAGAGGTTTAACGAGCGGGCGGCACACAGCCACCCGCGGCTTTGGGGCGTCCGGCGGCCCCCGGGCGGCCCCGGCCCGGGCCCGGCTCCTGTCCACCCGGACCGTCCCAGCCCGGCCATTGAGGAGCCGAGACAGGCGAGCCTTTGATCCCCTTCCTAATTGGAGGCGTAAAGATGTGTGAGAGACGACAGCGGGGGAGAGAGACAGACAGCCCCGGCCGTAAACAGGTAGCAGCGGCGAGCGGCGGCAGCCTTGTTGTTTGTAACCCGGTGTAACCCGCCCGCCCCCTGTGCAGACACTCACCACACTACATTTATCGAGGCCCCGCGTGGCCAATTTTTGAGGACACTGGACTGGTCTTATGTCACACCACCTAGTCTGGCCGGACCTCCGGTCTACCAGGGCGCCGGGGGAGGGCGTGGGAGGGGTGTGTTGTGTGCTGCGGCCGCACCCACCTCACCGTCGGCCCTGGCCAGCCGTGGCGCGCGCACCAAACCCAAACGTGCTCCGCGCCGAGGACCCCAATATTTGCTCGCAGTATTGCCAAACAGACTGAGAGTGGTCGGGGGGCAGACGCCGCGGACGGGGCGGGACCGCGGCGGCGGCGCGGGAGAAGAGGCGGAGGAAGCAGCTAGCGGAGCTAAGCGAGGGAGTAGGGCGCGGACAGGGCCAGGGCCCGGGGCTGGGCCGGGACCGGGGGGATGTGCCGGGGCCGGGGGGATGTGCTGGGGCCGGGGGGATGTGCCGGGGCCGGGGGGATGTGCCGGGGCCGGGGGGATGTGCTGGGGCCGGGGGGATGTGCCGGGGCCGGGGGGATGTGCTGGGGCCGGGGGGATGTGCCGGGGCCGGGGGGATGTGCTGGGGCCGGGGGGATGTGCCGGGGTCGGGGGGATGTGCTGGGGCCGGGGGGATGTGCCGGGGCCGGGGGGATGTGCTGGGGCCGAGGGGATGTGCCGGGGCCGGGGGGATGTGCCGGGGCCGGGGGGATGTGCCGGGGCCGGGGGGATGTGCTGGGGCCGGGGGGATGTGCCGGGGCCGGGGGGATGTGCTGGGGCCGGGGGATGTGCCCGGGGGGATGTGCCGGGGCCGGGGGGATGTGCTGGGGCCGGGGGGATGTGCTGGGGCCGGGGGCATGTGCCGGGGCCGGGGGGATGTGCTGGGGCCGGGGGCATGTGCCGGGGCCGGGGGGATGTGCCGGGGCCGGGGGGATGTGCTGGGGCCGGGGGGATGTGCTGGGGCCGGGGGGATGTGCCGGGGCCGGGGGGATGTGCCGGGGCCGGGGGGATGTGCTGGGGCCGGGGGGATGTGCCGGGGCCGGGGGGATGTGCTGGGGCCGGGGGGATGTGCCGGGGCCGGGGGCCGAGGGGCGGAGATCGCAGCGCCGTCCTCCACTGCTCTGCCAACCTCCCCGCCGCGGCCATCCTTCATTTACGCGCCGGCGACGCGACGTTTTGCGGGGAGGGGAGGCAGGGAAGGAGGCGAAAGAATATGGCCCCGAAGGCGGTTCGTCTCCGTCTGCCTACCGGGCCGGGGGCACCCCGGGCACTGCGGGGCAGCTGGGACGCATGGGATGCCGAGATCTCTCTTCCGGAGGGCGGCCAGGGGCGTGGTGGGGCCAAATCGGTCGGTAACACGATCAGGCGCGCGCAGGGCCGTCGGCAGCCCCCTTCTGAGTGGAAGGCACTGACTGGGGCCAGGCCATTGCGCTGGGGGTGGATGCGGTTTTCCCACAAGCAGCTGCTCCGCAAAGCTTTCGCCTGCAGTGACCCCCCCCCCCCCCCCCCCCCCCCCCCCGTCCCCCGGGGTCGGCTTGGGCTGGGCCCCTTTTCACTACTGCTGCTTCCCTGGGAGAAATTCTGAAAAGGGCAAACCCCTCTTCGAGCGTGTCAAAACTGCCTGCGCTCGTTTACCTGACCTGCCGCCTGTGGTATATTGACATCGACCCGAGGGGTACATGACATGGTAAAGTCACTATTCACCTAACAGAACAGTCTAATGTGCAGTCACTTCCAGTCCCTTCTCAATAATTGCAGTCCCAGTCACCGAAACGGTTCAAAACTAAAAAAATAATGCCCTTACACTTTGTAAAATACTGCTAGAGCCGTAGTATCACTCGTGGTTAAATTTTGAATTACCGTGAGGTTCATTTTGCATAAGTGTTCTTGCGGTTACACATCTCATCAGCTCCGCGAAATACTGCTAGGAACATAACGTATCATTTGCTTTGGTCGTATCCGCACAATTTTATACCTCTTTACTCGTTATGCGATGATTGTTTCGATAATTATCTAAATTTTCCATTTTTAATGAAATTGGCAAATTTGATTTCGCACTATAATTGAGGAGCAGGTCTGGTGAACTACAGGCTCGCGCAAGCGGTACACCACAGGCTGCCGCGGCCCCTGGCACAATGCGTTTGTGGTGAGCGGCAGTGTCGGTACTGCCATCTGTATGTTGTTCCAAAAAGTAGTCCAGTAATGTGATTCTCTCTGTCACCACTGGCAGGATAGCCAGGGGCTGCGTAACTATGTAGCAGTACTTCCCTTTCGTCCCTTTGGAGGAAAAGAGCTAGCATGATATAACAGGACACGTCTGAATTGTCCAGCCATTATCATTGTATCTATGCTTTTTTACGAGAAATATATAGAAACAAATAACGTTGGCTCGGCTCGGCCATGTCGACAATCGATTCCCAGTCGGCATCCATCGCAGCTGTGTTAGAGTACAATTCTATCGCTCTCTGTCTTCTATTCTTTACCGCGGGAGTGAGAGAAAACAAAGGTGGTGACAGCCCCGAGCCGAGTCGAGTCTTCTTAATTTTCCTTGCTAATTCCACAGAATTGTCCATACAGATTTAAGTGTCACTTCAGAAATATCATTTGTGGGTTACTAGGTACTTCTTTGCAAATTTTAAACAAAATTTAACAGAAGAAACAGTTTTTTTTTTTTTTTTTAATTAAAAAATGACAATTCTCATAAGGGGCCATGCTTTCCAAACCTGGGTCATACGTTAAGGCTTCTGATTCGTGCCTAAAACAAGTCTGATGGTATGTTTGACCGTTGGTGAACGTTTCATATATACTGTTGCATCAGTCCCCAAAGCAGACCATGAAGGTTGAACCTCGCCTTCCAGTCTTTCTGCAGTTTCGTCCACTCTTTCTCCAGTCACACCTTCCAATTCGTTTGGTTTTACAGTCTCTGTGCAAAGTTTCCCTTGCATCGACCAGACACACACTCCCCTCTGGCCACCGCCGGAGTAGCGGGGTAGCGGAGCTCCGGTCCGGACTGGAGGGACCACGGCGACGCTCTGCCTGGCTCTGCCTTTCTCTGCCTGCCCGTGCCTGGCCCTCCCCCCCTACCGAGTGTCCACGCCACGGCGCGGACACGGCCTGGGCACGGCATGGACACGGCCTGCAGAACGGACCCTTCGCAAGGCGCATCGAACGCCTCGATCGCCGACCCAAATCGAATAACGGGACCGTGGGAGTGTGGCCTCCCCCGCCCTCTCCATCTCTCTCTCTCTCTCTCTCTCTCTCTCTCTCTCTCTCTCTCTCTCTCTCTCTCTCTCTCTCTCTCTCTCTCTCTCTCTCTCTCTCTCTCTCTCTCTCTCTCTCTCTCTCTGACTCTCTCTCTCTCTCTCTCTCTCTCTCTCTCTCTCTCTCTCTCTCTCTCTCTCTCTCTCTCTCTCTCTCTCTCTCTCTCTCTCTCTCTCTCTCTCTCTCTCTCTCTCTCTCTCTCTCTCTCTCTCTGATGATGACCCCGATACGCACAAAAGCGGCGACACGCGCTGGCAGACCGCTCGCTGCGCCCCGACTTGTCCAGGCCGACGACGCGGCGGTGGTGGTCAGAGAGGAGTCCCGGGTCCCGAAGCCCCCGCCGCCACCGGCCGCCGCCCCGCGGGATTGTAGTACACCCTCATCCGCGAACCGAGAAGCAGAAATTAGACGTGACGGCCCGGCTGAGGCCACGCGCTGAGGTCCCACACGGCCCACTCGCAGCGCTGCGCAGGCTGCCTGTTCTCGTGGATTTGTGGCCCGCTTACAATAAAGGACCCTAACCTAACCTTATCAGTTTGCTGCACCGTGCGCGGCAGGCCACGGCAGGCCACGGCAGGCCACGGCCGCTTGCCTCACAGCCCTTTGCCACCCGAGACGCATTAATTTAAACCAATCTTGTTCATACTCCGACGACGGGGGCGTTGGGGCCGCCGCCGTTTGCTTATCTCTTATCTCTGACAGAGACGTAATGCGGGGAAACTCTACGCGACGTGTCGGGCGCCGCCTATTTCAATGGCAACCGATGGCAACACGATCGATGATGAATGAGAAAAAAGTGTTTTACTCATTTTCCAAGGGCTGCTTTCCTTTTGTAATGACGCGATGCTTATCGCACATTTTCGTGATGTGTGTAGTGCAAGAACAGTGGCCGCCCTGCGGGGGGATGAGGCGGTGTGAAGGGTTGTTCCCCTCAGGCGGGTTCGGGGCGGTGGGGGCGAACAGTGTGAGGCCAAACATTTTGTCTGGCTCTTTAGCAACACAATCGACACCTGAAATACGTCGCGCGGGCGGCGGGGCCCAAGGACGGCCAAGGCCTCGCCGTGTTGTCACCTTGCCGCCCTTGCGCCTGGCGGGGTCCATTGGAATACTGTCAACACCGGAGATTTGTTTTTTCTTTTGCCGCGCTGGTTTCCGATACTTTCAGTATAATTTGTGTGTTACTCTCACGGAGCCCTCGGACCTCATTTGCGTATGTGTGTGTACGTACCTGTGAGTGTGTGTGTCCTTCCCCGTTTCCAAAGCCCTCCTCCACCTCTCTAGCAAAAAAATTGTCGAAACATTTCATAAAGGCTGTTGGTACGTGTAGCGACCGCATCCTTCTCGAATTTAAGTCTGAACTTTTCACAAACGAAAAGTTCGGGAAAATCCCGAACAAAACTCAATGATAATTTTCAAAATCAGCGAGACGGCATGTGGTCGCGGCCCCCGCATCACCTTAGCGCCTGACGGGTAGGCAACATCGACTGGGGCTCGCACGCGTGCCGTGCGGGTTAGCCTATCCCACCGTTCGCAGGCGCTCCCATTGGAAGTGGAGCGGAAGACAAGGTAGAACAAGGCGGAACAAGGTAGATGTAAATGGTTCCGACGCTTCTGGAAGGAAGGCCGAGAATACATCGCGTCCAAGTCGGGTTACACTTTCTACTCTCCGGCCGATACGTGGTTTGTGAATGGGCCCCAGGCAAGAAACGCATTAACATGGAGTGGCCGCGTAGCGCGACAGCAGCTCATTATGTGCAGCCCGTGATGACAGCGCGGGAATAATTGCCGGCAAGAGATTGGCGTGTGTCTGTGTGTGTGTGTGTGTGTGTGTGTGTGTGTGTATGTGTGTGTGTGTGTATGTGTGTGCGTGTGCAGGCTGTG
The DNA here is from genome assembly GCA_038380765.1 of Odontothrips loti. Classification (NCBI taxonomy): domain Eukaryota; kingdom Metazoa; phylum Arthropoda; class Insecta; order Thysanoptera; family Thripidae; genus Odontothrips; species Odontothrips loti. Next base: position 5,363,049 of record CM076252.1, on the reverse strand, counting down.
CGAAGACTTGCACTCAGACGGACCCGGGCTCGCGCGGACTGTGTCCCTGTTCCATGCACAACCCGATATGTGTAGCATTATCTTCTGTGTCGAATTAGACCTGAGTAAGACGTATGTGGTGTTGGCGGCGCGCTACACGTCGTCGCACCAGTGGTAGTTAATCTGGACTAATTTCCTCTGTTCTCTCCCGCCGCGGGCGGAGGCGAAGGAGTCTCGGAGAGTCTCACCCTCGACGGTGAAGCGAAGTGGGCAGGAAAGTGAGGGAAGGTTGGCAGGGTTGAGTGAGATGGGCTTAGCTGCTGCCGTTCTGACTTATGATGTGTACACGAGCAGCGGAGCCCCGCCTGCCCCGCCCCCCCCCCCCCCCCCCCCTCGGCCCCGCCTGCCCCGCCAGGCCCCGTCTGGCCCCACCCTCCTACCCTTCAGCGCCGTATTCAGCGTCAGCAGGTGAGCCTCATCTCACTCACGGCCTGCCACGCGCCCTTCACCAAGCGAAGCGAACGGGTTCAAGGCTGGCAGGCAGCGCAGCGGAGACCTGCACTGCACGGCGTGCAGCAGCGGTGCGGAGGCCGGCTGAGGGCCGATGTCGACGAGGGGGTCGGCTCCCCACCGGACTGGCAACTGGAGCCGACTTCCCGCCCGTGCTCGGACCCGTGACCCTGCGGAGCGGGGGTGGGGGTGAGGGGATGAGCTCTACTCTTTTGACCGTCAAGTGAAAACCGGCCGCCCCCTCTTTGCCGGCCCTGCCGGGCCCTGCCCCTCCCTGAGGCCCGCGCCCCCGGCCGGCGCTGTGTTGGCACCAAAGTCCGAATGGAAAGGACCCGACATTGACATAAATCAGAGCCCCCTTCCCTCGTCTGTCTTGGCTGGAGGCTTCTTCAAGGCCCTCCGCCGCTACCCCGAGACCAACCAGGGCGTGGCAGCAGGGCGGCACGAGTCCTGCTGACAGCAGCCAGGATCCGTGTGTGGGCCGCCCGACATAAAGGGGACGCCCGGTGGGCCGACCGGCGACAGCCGACAACCCCCGCGAGACGTGTCGCGATGATTGTGAATTGTGTGTCGCGGCTGACAAAGTTTGAGCACGGCGGTGCGGTGGCGGTGCGGCAGCGGGGGTGGCGGCGGGGGCGGCGGCAGTGGCCAAGTGTCACCAACACGACGGCAGCCTGCAGGCAGCAGTAGGGGGCCGGGCGGGTGCAGTGAGCACCCCCCCCCCCCATCCGCCTTATCAATCGCCAAACAATGCGGCCCATCCGCACGCACACACACTCCCACACGGTGCGCCCCTCCCCTGCTAAGGGGGCCTCTCTGAGGGGGCTGGTTATCAGTGTAGGGGGAGGGTGTGGAGGGTAGTGCTGGTGGTGAATGTGTGTTAGTGTGTGTGTGTGTGTGAGTGTGTGTGTGTCCCCTCCCCTCCGCGTACTTCTGTGCCGCACCGGTGAATGAATGGGACGCGGACGAGTCGGCCGACGGCAAAGAGCCCTCGTGCCCGATAACCCGCAGCCGTCCCGCCCGGCCCCGCCCCGCCCGGCCCCGCCCCGCCCCGCCCCGCCCCGCCCCGCCCCCGTATGCTGACAGCACCCCCGCGGTCTCCAAACACCAACCCTACAGAAGAGGTGGGCGCGGAACAATTGTCACTTGACGCACAGCATATCAGCACTACACCCAGAAAAAAGACTTCTTGATTTAAGTCACGAAATCCTTTATTTAATACTCATTTCTTTGATTCAATCCAAATTTGTCTTGAATCAAGTTTTATCGCTTTGAATCAAGTCTAATTTGACCTTGGCTGGACCAAGTCTATTTAGACTTGATTCGAGGGAACATTTTTCTAGGTCTAAACTAAAAGTAGCCTTAAACCAAAGTTTTAAACTTGAATCAAGTCTCATTTGACTAACATGAAAGCAAAAGTAGACTTCGTCTTTTCAAGACTACGTTTTTCTTGGTGTACCGGGACGGAGCACACAATCTCTTTTTTCCAGAGTTTTATTCAGATTAAATTTTCAGATCAGAGTCCCTCTGAATTTTACTGTATCGTTATCTTTGCATTATATGATCGTTTTTAAACCCTCCTAACCGTTTTAGACTTCTTACTCGTCCCCGAGTTGTGTTAAGTGTTTCGAAATAGTAGGTCTCCAAGGTTTGAATACCGGGCCTCTAGAAGAGGCGTTTTCTTCTGCTTCTGCGCCCTGTGCGTTTTATTTCGCCCCCTTTTTTTTTCGTCTCCGAGCCTAGCTGCACACGTTCGTGGGGGCCGGCCTTGGCCTGCGGCAGGTGGTCCCGGGTGGTCCCCGTCCCGACGGGACGAGACACACTGTGGCTCTGCTCTGCCCCGCCCCGCCCGGGCCTTCCTGTCCTGTCGTCCTGCAGAGCAGGGCAGAGACGGGACGCGCAGATAGAGACGAGGTGCGTGTCAGCCAGAGAGTAAGGACCTCGATTTCCATCCGCTCTCGTCCCGCGCACATCTTGCTATAAAAAGAAGGAAACACACACACACACCTACACACACCTACACACACCTACACACACACACACGCACACACACAGAGGCAGTAAGTTCTTTTATTGTACCATTGTCAGTCCACTCCATTTCGACTCCATCGCTCGAGGTTTTACGTTTTACCGACCAATACAATGTGGTCGGGATCGAAAACTGGGTGCCGCGGACACTCATATTTTACAGTGTATGTCTTCTGGGTTCTTAAACGACGCGGAATCATAATGCCGCCATAGGAGACGGCAGTCTCTTCACGTCTTATTCGTCTCTCTTGCAAATGTGAGTGTGTGACCGCGGCCACGGCAACGCGTGTCGTACAGTGCGTGGATGCTGCGGAGACAGTGTGGGGGCGGTCTGTGGCGTACACACACACACACACACACACACACACACACACACACACACACACACACACATACACACACATACACACATACAATCACCACACCATTTCCGATGTGACAGAACGCTCGAACGCCTATGGGCGAGTGAACCTCCCCTCCCCCTCTCTCTCTCTCTCTCTCTCTCTCTCTCTCTCTCTCTCTCTCTCTCTCTCTCTCTCTTACACACGCACACACACACACACATCAGGAGACAAGAGCGTCTGAATCGCCGCATTTGCATGCGCGCGCCGTTAAATCTTGTGCATGCTCTTATTACCCGACGGGAACGCGGCTGCGCCGGTGACACGTGCCTTCCTGTCATCATCGACCAGACAGACGAGGCAGGCCACAGGCAGGCCACAGGCAGGCCACAGGCAGGCCACAGGCAGGCCCAGGCCACAAGTGTGGATGCAGCTGCTTTCGTCCCGTGGGCAAAATTTTGGTTAGGCTCTATTTACTCGTTCTTTGCTTCCTCTAGTGCTACTACGACGTGGAAGCAAAAAAAGAACGAGTACTGCGCTCGCCCTGTCCGTTAAGACCCCTATTCATTCAAATTGTTTGTAAATATGAGAACCAAAAACATGAAATGAAGAAAATCTCAAAAACCTTGCTTTCTCTCATAACTCAAAGAACGAGTCTGTCCTAGAACGTTCAAGCGTTCTCCATGCCTGTCTTGTTTGGACAGAGCACTGTTGGTGGCTCACGTGACGTTAAGTTGGGTGGGATGTGTAAGTGAAAATACAAAAGAGTGCACAATAGATGTTTCCATCGAGGCGCAGAAAGAGGAAGGGAAGCTGAAGAACAAAAATTCCCAGCCTAGAAACTGGAAAACAAATATTGGCTCATAAGGGCCGCGCCAAATATGGGAAATAACCCCTAACTCACTCAAAATGCCTTTCAGATGTGTCATATCCGTGAGAGTTTTCCTTCTTCCACTTCCGTTTCCAACCTCTATTGAATGTGTCGTTTTCTGTTCGATAGTTCACGCAGCCGCGCCTCCTGCTCATGTCTGGTCTCTCTTGTTTCTCTCTGCGCCATTTATTCTCTCGCCGCCGCGCGGACAACAACTAACTCTGCGCTCACTGAGAAAAATAATTAATACAGAGCATCGATATGTGTTCTATCCGTGCCGCATCTCCGCTGCAACCAAACTGTTTCGTTACTTACCCCAGAACTTTGGACCGGCTAACTAGAAACTTTGATTGTAGTGCTGATGCGGCACGGATAGAACATACTTCGATGCCCACACCCAGAATTTTGATTACCAGTTCAAACCATTTTTTCTCAGTGCTCGCCGCCGCAATCTCTTTCCATTTTTTTTCTCTGTCTCTCTCTGGTTATAAAGGACGCGCGGCGGAATCCTTTCCTCTGGGCAGATCTTCCTTCCTGTTGGCACCCGCCGACGCAACACCCGCCAGCCATGTCGCTCTCTGGCACCAGCTGATCGATTGTATTTTTTTGCCCCCCCCCCCCCCGGCCCCCAAGCAGCAGCAGCGTAGCCCCTCTTCCCTTCTCATCCCCTTTTACGACCGCGAGTCGAGCTCTGAGGACCACTGCGAGCTCTGCGAGGGGCCGCAGCCGGGCGGCGCAGCGCCCGTGGAGGGTGGCCGGGCTGGACTGCTCTTGGTTCGTGTCGTGTCGTGTCGTGTCGTGTCGAGTCGTGCCGAGGCGAGGCCATTCCTCCGCTGCCGTTTGTCTTCACGCACGCGCGGCTCCAATATGCTGGGCTCGCCCATATATGCCAACACTGGGGGCTGGGCTGCGTGCGAATCTTGCCAATCGCGCCGCGCGCCACTCAGGTTTTTTTTTTTTTTTTGAGGGGAGGGAAAGGGAGACAGAGACTGCGATTCCCTCCCACTGCTGTTTTATTTATTTGTTCCGGCCGCCTTGTGGATGGGTGCCATGTTTGCAGTGCTCCGCCTGACTGGACGGCCGCGTCCGCGAGAGAGAGAGTCAGAGAAGGAGGGAGAGAGAGAGAGAGAGAGAGAGAGAGAGAGAGAGAGAGAGAGAGAGAGAGAGAGAGAGAGAGAGAGAGAGAGAGAGAGAGAGAGAGACAGAGAGAGAGACAGAGAGACAGACAGACAGACAGAGACAGAGACAGAGAAAGAGAGAGACGGAGAGTGCGGCGGGGAGGTATGACACGGGGCCGCCAGGACACCGCCGATGGCAGCCGGCAGCCGCCGTGGACATGCGGTGCGCTGTGTTGGGACAATGTATACGGCCCAGCAAAGGGATTGGCAGCGAAATTTTTCATAGCGGCGCGGACTGCGGGCTGGGCCGGTGTGTGTGTGTGTGCGTGTGGGGAAGGGGGGGGGGGGGCGGCCGTCCCGTGCCGGCGGCATAAAACGCGCGTAAACGTCTGCTTAGGCAAGGCTTTTACGGCGCAACAAGCGGCGCGCGCTCCGGGGGTGTGGGCGACCCGGGGGTGGCCTGGGGGCGGGGGCGGCAGGCACCGGAAGCTGCGCAGCTCAAAACAAAGTCTGCGTGGCGTTTGGCTGGTTTCAGCAAAACGTTTTGTCGGGGCAGGCAATCATCGTAGGCCGAGCTCAATCGCAGAAGGATCATATTTGCTCGTCAAAACGAAAGGGTTGCACTGAAGCCAACCATGTTTACTCCCCTTTTAATTTTCAGTCCGTCTCTGCTGTCGACGTCTGTCTGTCTACTTCTCTCTCTTCCGCTCTCTCTCAGTGCAGCAGTACTACGAGCATGTCCCAGAGGGCCTTGCATGCCTGGGCCTCCTCCCTCCGCCCTCCTGACTCCCGACACTGCAGCCACTTGTGAGCAGATAACCCGCTGCACACACACACACTCCAAAACGCCCAACTTCTTTAGCGCGGCCGTCCTCAGGAATTTAGTTACGCGAAGGGCACCCGGCCCCCTGCCGGCCTTTTTCGCTGCCGCCGCTGCAGACCCCGGGCGGCGGGGGCGGCGGGGGCGGGCCGTCAGATAAAACTTGGCTCCTCATTTGTAACAACGTGTGCGGAGAGGGAGGACGGGGGTGGGGGCGGGCGCCAGGGTGGTGGCGGTGGTATATTGCAATCTACCCGACCCGGGGCCCCCGTGGTTCCTATGACCAACTTTACCTCACAGGCCGCAACCACAAGGCGGCGGCGGCGGCGGCATGGGGGCGGTGCGGGGGTGGCGGCGGCGGGGGAAGGCTGCTCTCTCGCCGCCGCCGCCGCCGCCCGCCACCGGCCGGAGACCCCCTATTCGACGACGCCCGCGAGTTTCTTCCATTTACACTGTGGTGGCCGGGGGTGGCCGGGGCGGCCGGGGGTCCCTGCAGAGAAATTAAAGGGACCTCAGCAGTGCGGCTGGTGGGCCGTAAGTCAGCGTTGGGCGCCGACACCAGCACGGCCAGCACGTCCCGCCCCGCCCACCCCAGCGGTGTCGGTGTCCCCATGGCCGCCGCAGCCGCCGCCGCTGGTGTTGCGGCCCCGGTCCCCGGGTGGTACTTGCCTTCAAGTGGTACTCGGGGGTCATGAGCGTATTCCCGTCACAAGGCGGCGAGCCCTGCAGCTGATTGTCCCGTCTCGTCTCATCTCATCGCAGGGCCTGGTGCGGGCTGAGGCTGGGCCGGGCGCTCCCTGCGGTCAGATATGCGCCGCTGGCGGGGTGGTTGAGGCCGCAGACGGCGCCCGGCCTGAAGGTCGAAGGGGAGGTGGGCGGGTACCTCGGGTACCTCGGGAACCTACCTCGGGTACCTCGGGTACCTCGGGTACCTCGGGAACCTCGGGGGAACCTCGGGTACCTCGGGTACCACCTTCTCCCTCGGGAGCTTCTTCGCCCAGCGTTCATTCTTCCTCCCGCCTGGGTTGGTCCTTTGAATGGCCAAAATGTGGAGGGGGCGTCATTAGGGTTCAGCGAAAGGGAATCGGGCAGATCAGGATATCGCTTCCGACCGCATCCGGTACAGGCCGCAGGACCGCAGGGCCGCAGGGCTCCCGGTGCTCGAACCTGTTGTGTCCCGCTCCAACACCAGAGATCTAACTGCTCGAAATAGGCTCGAGTCTCTGTGTTTGGGCTGAGTTTGGGTACGCCAATTGTACAACCGGGGGGTGGGGGTGGGGGGGGGGGGGGCTGTATTCGGAACGGTCCCTGTACCCGCAGCTCCGGGACGGGAGGTCTCGTGACCACAGCCTCCCCCCAGGTTCCCCGCGTTCCCCGCCTGGGCGGCTTCCGAGGCTGTGTCTGAATCAAGGTCTCCGACTCATCTTCTTCCGGTGGTGGTTTCCTGCACTTTCCGGACGCGGCCGAGACGCGTGCGGGGCGCTGCAACATTGTAGCCGTGCTGCGTTGCAAAAACAGTTCGAGGGGGAGGGATAAAGAGGATCAGCGTGCGTGCGGGCGGGCACGAGGCACGGCACGAGCCACGGCACGAGCCACGGCACGAGCCACGGCACGCACGCCATGACCTCCCCCCTGCTGCTATCGGAAACCGTCCAGGAGGAATCTCTCCCCGCGGCGGTGCGGTGCAGCGGCTCCCGGCACGGCTCCGGCGCACGGCCTCGGGGGGTGAGTTAGAGCGCCCGGGGCCCGCGCGCTCGCGACCACCGATTTACGCGTCTTTTCCGGTTCGGTCTTCGGGCGCGGCGTGGCGTGGCGTGGCGTGGCGTGGCGTGGCGTGGTGTGGCGTGGCGTGGTTTGGCTCTGCGGCGTTTGCTGCTACCCCACTGTGGCTGGGCCGCCGGTGTGGCTCCCCTGCTGTTGGTCGGGCTTTGCCGAGTTTCAGCCCGCAGAGGGTTGGGTCGGGTCGGGTCGGCTGAGTCTCGCATCTCTCACAGATCTCCGATAGCGGCGGCGGCGGCGGCGGCAGCGGCGGCAGCGGCGGCAGCGGCGGCAGCGTGGTGTGAACCAAAGCCCCTCCCAGCCTGCAATATAGACCACACGGCTTGTCGTTTGGGTGCGCGGAAACAAAAGCTAGCGGACCCTGCATGCGTTCCGAGCACCGACTCGACAATTTGTAATACCGGATGGAGTGGCCGGCGTCATGTCGACTCAGTTTCAACTTCCGGTCTAGCGGAACACCCTAACCGTTGTTCCCTTTCAGCTGCAACAACTGACAATGCTTTAGCGGAACAGTCCCTGTCGCTGCTCGCGCCGCTCTGAGTGCGCACTCTTAAGTCGAATGCGCGCTTCTCTCTATTCACCCCGTGCTCGAACGCCCGCCCCGCCATACCACGACTGTACCAGACGACAAAATGCCACCAGCATGTACGACCCCCGTGTGTGTGTGAGCGTATGTGTGTGCGTCAAAGCTCAGCGGTTTTATCAATGGCTTCCTTAATTCATTGTTAACCCAACTCGGGGCTTCCCATTGTCCCCTCCCTATCTACTGTATCCCGCTGCCACTGCCCGCCCGTCTGTCTGCCCCCCCCCCCTCAGGCCCCTGCTTGTTATGTTGGGAACAGCAGAAGTTGGGTCCGGTCGTTATCGCCGTTGTTACGTTGTTGTTGTTGTCGTTGAGGGGCAGAGCGGCAGAGGCTCGCCTTCTTCTGTTGTTGTTTTCAGTGATGATGCGCTGAGTCACGACATATTGGGGGAGGGGGGGAGGGGGGGTCCCGAGGCGTACCCCTGTCCTGGCTACTGGTGGCGTCGGTGTCCGCAGAGAACGCCCCTCCAGTTGCCGGTAGAGCGCGCCCCCACATCACGGGAGGGGAGTGAATATAAAAATAATATTCAGACCGATTTCGTGGCAGTTGAAGTTTTAGTGTTGTAGATGTTACCGATTCCCCGGCGAGTATTAGTACGTTGCCACTGTCCTGTCAAAAGAAAAAGGCAGTTTTAAAAAAATACCAAAAACAAACAAGATTAGGATTTAAGTGGCCAAGCCAATGTTCCTGAAATTCACGATCAGACTTTGAGTATCCTCTGAATCTTACACCGATTATATATGAGCGACGAGTCAGCCATCGCCGTAGACGCCCCCCCTCCCCCACTTCCGTACCCCTCTACCCCTCTAATCTGCATGAGTAGTGCGCGTGACCTCGCCTCGTGCTCTAGAGCCCTTCTTGTAGCTGAGGGGGATGAGGCGAGGGCCCCAGTCGGGAACCGTTCGGAGGGCACCCCTCGAGCTCCCCCCCCCCCAAATCCCTCTCCCTCTTGCCGCTCCACTTTTAACCGGGTGATCCTCTGTGATCCGACTGACTCCTAGGAGAGCTGAACCGCATTATTTAGAGCCCGATACAGATTGCCCAGGCAGAGGGTACGACATGGCATGGCATGGCCATGGCGCCCCGTCGGAGTAGCCTCTGGTCTGGGGGGACCCTCTGATACAATTGGTTTCGCGGAGCTCCGGAGAGTCGCGTGGCGGAAACGGCGACCACGACGCCCCCCCCCCTCCCCCATCCTCTCCCCAAACGATGAAAAATTGCCGCCGACGGAGAGGCGACCGTTTTTGTCCGTCTTCCTTCCTTCCGCTTGGCAGTGGCGCCTAATAACAGCGATGGCCTCACAATGACCTCGGCGCCGGCAGTGCTGCAGCCTCAGCGTCATTAGCTAAAGCTAGCGGGGGCGACCGGGGGCGGCCGGGGGCAGCTGGGGGCTGGGGGCAGCTGGGGGCAGCTGGGGGCAGCTACTCCGGCCTCTCGGGGTGGGGACGCGGTCCGGGCTCGCCTCGAGGTGGTCGCTCCCACGGGGCAGACTCATTGAGAGAGAGAGAGAGAGAGAGAGAGAGAGAGAGAGAGAGAGAGAGAGAGAGAGAGAGAGAGAGAGAGAGAGAGAGAGAGAGAGAGAGAGAGAGAGAGAGAGAGAGAGAGAGAGAGAGAGAGAGAGAGAGCTGAGCGATGAGGGGGACTCAACTCACCTTCATGGATACAAATGGCCAGGGGCGTCCGTGACGGTCGTACCAACCCTACCGACTGCGACGGGGCCCTTACAGAAGCTCTAGTATTTGTTCGCCGGAGCTCTGTGCCGCTGCGATAGGGAGCCGCGGGGTCCCGAGGGCACCCGGGGGCCGCACCGCGCAGCACGCGCAGCACCGTGTGCGAGACCTGGCGCGTGGCACTCTGTGGCACCCTGTGCGGCACCCTGTGCGGCACCCTGTGCGGCACCCTGTGCGGCACCCTGTGCGGCACCCTGTGCGGCACCCTGTGCGGCACCCTGTGTGCGGCACCCTGTGCGGCACCCTGTGCGGCACCCTGTGCGGCACCCTGTGCGGCACCCTGTGCGGCACCCTGTGCGGCACCCTGTGCGGCACCCTGTGCGGCACCCTGTGCGGCACCCTGTGCGGCACCCTGTGCGGCACCCTGTGCGGCACCCTGTGCGGCACCCTGTGCGGCACCCTGTGCGGCACCCTGTGCGGCACCCTGTGCGGCACCCTGTGCGGCACCCTGTGCGGCACCCTGTGCAGCACCCTGTGCGGCACCCTGTGCGGCACCCTGTGCGGCACCCTGTGCGGCACCCTGTGCGGCACCCTGTGCGGCACCCTGTGCGGCACCCTGTGCGGCACCCTGTGCGGCACCCTGTGCGGCACCCTGTGCGGCACCCTGTGCGGCACCCTGTGCGGCACCCTGTGCGGCACCCTGTGCGGCACCCTGTGCGGCACCCTGTGCGGCACCCTGTGCGGCACCCTGTGCGGCACCCTGTGCGGCACCCTGTGCGGCACCCTGTGCGGCACCCTGTGCGGCACCCTGTGCGGCACCCTGTGCGGCACCCTGTGCGGCACCCTGTGCGGCACCCTGTGCGGCACCCTGTGCGGCACCCTGTGCGGCACTCTGTGCGGCACTCGGTGCGGCACTCTGTGGCACCCTGTCGCACGCAGAGAAATAGCGATACATAGCTCCCTATATATAGGATGTAATGGGCCCGTTATTGCAAAATTAGCCTGCATATCGCAAAAAGTTTGTAATACAATGTATGGCAAACCGTTTGCCAGAACGGGTCCATTACGTCTTATGGAAACTTATAAATCTAACAATTTGTGTTGCAATTTGAAATACAGTGCTGTGGCAGTCTATGTCGCACCCCAGTGCAGTGACACTCTGTGCGGCACTCTGAGGCACTCGCCGCGATCGCGCATTGCTTGACGAGTGCGTGGTTCGATTTGTTGGCGCGCGCACACTCGCACACACACACACACACACACACGCGCACGCATGCGCACCGTGTTGTTTTTTGGGGAGGGATGTTTGCGGCCCCTGCCAACGTCCCCTGCCACCGCTCGCCGCTCGCAGAGGGCGAGGAGGGGGAGGAAGGGGGAGCACGAGGTGGTTGTTGTTGGCGGAGTCCGCCTCTGCGGCTGTGTCGGCAAGCGCCCCCACTTAAGGACACCTTCGTCGTCGTCGTGCACTGCAGCCTGTGCGGGGCCGGCGGAGGGGCCCCGAAGAGGTCCCGGGCAGGTCCGGAGGGTCCTGATGCCTCTGTCCGATCGCGTTAGCCCCCCGAGCCTCTGATGAAGACGAGCCCCGCCCCCTGCAGGGACAAGTTTCTAATGGAGATCCCACGATATTATGGGAGGGATCAGGCCGGGCCGGAGCTGGCCGGGGCTGAGGCTGAGCCGTTGTTGAGGGCGGCAGCGCGTGGCGCGTGGGGGCCGCCGGGGGCCGCCGGGGGCCGCCGGGGGCCGCCGGGGGCCGCCGGGGGCCGCCGGGGGCCGCCGGGGGCCGCCGGGGGCCGCCGGGGACCGCCTGGTGCTCGGCCGCCCCAGCGGGGCTCCAGGAGGCGACAGGAGGCGACAGCGACACTGGGGGACGTAGCAGTAAAACAGCGGCTTTTTAATTTCGGGGCGCGCGCCGCACCGTTCTTACCTAGAGCGGAGCAAGTTCAGTGAAAGAGGGGGACGCGACGAAGAAAGGGACTAATCCTTCCCTCTCCCCCTCCCACCTCCCGCCCAACCCACACCCTTTCAAAAATAATTCTTTGCAAAGGAAAGGGAGCGCGGAGACGACGAGACATAAAAAGAAAGCAAACACGCGCACTTTGTTGCGAAAAAAAAAAAAGTTTTTGCTGAATATGAATGTAGACGGCGGGGCGTTAACCCTTTTGCTCGTCGTGCGGCTCCCTGCTTGTTGTGGAGTGTTTGCAAGACTTAATTAGTGCGGGCGGAGGCCAAGGCGGAGTGGGGCGCTGGAGCGGCTGGAGGGCGCTGGAGAACGACCGGGCGCGAGGCAGAAAGGGGACGCTAGAACACGGCGCCCCCTCCCGCTCCCCCACTGACTGGCCGGCCCCGGCCCGCGGACAGTGGTAGATGTGGACGGAGCGTGGCCGCGGCGTTTTCGCCCATCTCTTCGAAATGGAAATGGAACCATAGCAACCAGTGGGAGAAGGCGGCAACAGGTGGGACGGGACGGGGCGGGCCTCAGGTTTGCAGACTAAACAGTTTACCATTTTCGACTGGCAAGCAGCCTGAAGGCCTCCCCGTGTTTTGTTTTATCGTTATGAGAAATTGCGCGCGCGTTCAGTCCCGACTGCTCATTCGGCGTCGGTCAAAGCTCTTCTTGTCGTGCTCTCATTCTCAGCGTGGAGGCCACGCCCGGCTAATGAGAGGCGATTCTTTTGATCACCTGTTCTCTGTCGATGACGGAAGCATCGGGGGAATGCGGCATTGTTTCGTGCCGTGTACTTAATCAATTATGGGAGTGAGAATAAGCGCAGTGCGACCCTTCCTCCCCAGACCTCCCCCGGATCGACAAGGGCGTAAGTGTATAAGGGGTCTTCGTCCCGCCACCGCCTCAAACGACCTTGGCTTCGTCTTTATCTTTTCATTTGGGACAAAGCTTAATGGATATTTTGTTCCGAAGAAACATCGCTGGGCGTTTGTTCAGGGTGACACCTTTCAGTCCGGCTCGCGGGGCGTACGTCTGGTGGCCCCGCGCCCCCAAACTCAAATCGATTACCGTACAGCCGTGCGCCGTTGTTCCTTTTTGGGCCTGCGAACTTTTCTTCACATTCATTTTTAAAATCCGTGACTCGTGCGGCACTTTTCACGGCTTTGCGGCGTGTGCGGGGACCGGGGACCCGGCCAGGAGCCCCAACCCGACCCACCGAACACGGCTGCTGCTGTGGTGCATGCGACACGCAGGAGAGCATCAAGGTGGCTTTGGCGCCGCAACGGGGGAGGGGAGGGGGCTGTAATGGCACCGAGCGCCCTGCTCGACACTGCGAGCTCGCGCACACATACACCACACACACACACACACACACACACACACACACACACACACACACACACACACACACACACACACACACACACACACACACACACACACACACACACACACACACACAGGGGCCAGAATGCTGCAAATCACAACCCATATCCTGTCGCATTCGCGCGAGCGAGTTGCGTCGGTTCGACTGGTCGCGGATAAACAAAGCCGTGTGCTAATCACGTATTATCGTCCCTGTCCGGCTCAGATCAGCAGCGGAGTCGCACGGCTTTTGACTTTGGTCACACACACAAACACACACACATACACGCACACAGACACACAAGCCGTGCTAAATACCCCGTCCTATAGCATGGGCATGTAAGTAGGGTGGGACTGCTCCGCTTGGCTCCGCCGCCGCAGCGGTCAGGATGACCACCGGACGGGGCCTGGGGCCAGCCGGGGCCGCCCCGGGCCCGGCCTGGAACCCGCGGGCGGACGGTTTGGGCGCTGGGCGCCCTGTGGGGCCCTGTGGGGCCCTGCGGGGTCTGCTGGGCACTGTGCAGCCCGGGCGGGCCCAGCCCGGAGCAGTACTTGGCCTGGCCCATAACAATAACTATTACCATGACGATGAACGGCACCGCCAGCTCCCCCCATGATGCTGCTGTTGCTTCCCAAACACCATCCTCTCCTCTCCTCTCGCCTCGTTCGAAGAGTGCTCCTCTCTGCTCGGGCTGGGGGGGCTCCTTTATGATGACGTCTTCCCTGCTAATCAAATGTTGCCCCAGTAATGCGCACTCCGATGAGGCGGGAACAAAGTACAGAATAAAGCGCACACTGACTCCGCCGAAAAACCTGTATCCTCGCTGTCATGTTTGGTCCATAAAAAGAATTAGCCAAATCGTCGCTTAAATTTGCATGCCGATCTCCCGCGCGGAATGCTCCTCTGACTTTGATAGTGGTCTGATCACGACGCCGCGGCGCTGAGGAAGCGGTTCGTAATTTGTGAATGACCCCCTCGGAGCGCTGCGCCCGGCTCCGCCCGCAGCAGCGCAGCGCAGCGGCTGCGGCGGAGCAGCGGAGCAGCGGAGTGAGGTGATTGCGTCGTTGCATTATACCAATTGAGGCACGGAGCCGCCACGGCACGGCCGCTCTGCATGGCCACCACGGCCCGTGTGAGCGCGCATGCCGACAAAAAAAAAAAAAAAAAAATCCAAAAGGGGGCCAGAGAAAAGCGTTCAATTCCGAATGACACCTTAAAATTCTAAGGAAAATCGATCTGCGCTGAGTTTTCGCAGCCCCTAGGTTTGGCAGCACTGTTTGCCTGTTGATCCCGCGGCTCCGCGCCCCGTGGCCGCCCTGTCCATGTCCACCCCGTCCGCCGTCGGACCGGGAAATTAGCCCGCGAACGGCACGCGCGCTTCGTTTGTTATTGCGCTATTTAGAGACGCACGTTATGTTGGGCAGGGCGTTTCGAATCAGTCGTCGAGACGCCAGCCGCCCCAGCCGTCCCTGGCCGCTCCCTGCCCCCCCCCCCCGGCCGCCCCCGGCCGCCCCCCGGACGCTCCCCGGCCCACAGCGCTCTTTTTTGTTCTCAGCCGCTTCCCGCGCCGTCACTCCCTACGCACGCACTGCAAACATCTCTGTGCGGAGACACACTATTTCGGGCACTTTTCTCCCACGGAGCCGTGTATCGCCTCACATGTCAGGCGCGGCGCGGCGTCCAAGGCCGAGCCTTAATAAGCGGTTACCGATATCAATAATACCCGCTCCCCGGTAGGAGGGAAAAAATGAGCGCTCAGAGTACAGTAACGAATCAGGCCGGTGCGGCAGAAGGAAGAAAAGGTGTTTGAACAGTTGAACAGAGTGGAGCGAATGTACTGCTGCCAGTGTGACGGCGTAACAACAAAAAATCTACATTTTTTCGCCCTAAAAGCAACTACAACAACAAAACATTCGTGATGTATGAAAAATCTGGTACGCACATACCGCTGTGTGTGATGGTGTCTGATGACGGTAATTATCAGCAGTGCCAACACCGGTGGCTAAACATTGCTGGCTCGGAATAACGACGAATGATGATGAAACGGTTCTATAATTTTGCACACTTGCGTCTTTATTCTCAGTCCTCGTACCGCGGTCTCTGGACACCGTCTGCTATTGGGTTGCTCCTTGTGTATTATAGGTGAGGGAAGGCAATGGCCGAGAGTCCGCTGCCAAATTTCCATTCATATTGATTTATTTAAAAAATAAAATAAATGAAAACAATCGATATGAAACTATTAGCCCTCTCCTTAGGTACGGGACGTGTCGGGGCACTGGATAGAAAGCAGGTCCACGCTAATGGGTTTAGTTTTGATGCGTTTTCTCTTTTTTCTGGCGTGATGGTTCTCCGTGGCTCGTGCATGGCGCGTGGCGCGTGTGCGGCGTCACTGCGTCACGGCATGTTCTTATCAGATGGTTCTCGGATTCGCTAGCTAGGATTGCGAGCGAACGGTCTGCAAAGGTTTGAGCTCATCTCTGATCGCCGTCCAGACGGCCTTCGCTCGCTCTCCCCATTCGCCGGGGGAAACAATCCTGTCTTTGTTACGTCTGCTTGTGCCCTGAATCCTGGAATCAATCCAGCCACTATGTTTGTAGCGGGCAAGCAAAAGGAAAAGAAAGAGAAAGAGTGCCCTCGAAAGTGCTTTCGATTTCGTCATCCTGACGCAGCCTTTGATATGAATTGGAAACATGCTCGGTCCTGGGGACGTGACTTGTTGCCCAGATTCCCCGTCTGACCAACGCTTTTGCTGCTGTCATTTGTTGTTGTTTTCAGCATGCTGTAGTGTCGTGTTGTGTCGGAGTTAATAACGTAGTTTTGGTTTTGCTGTTGCAGGCCACGGCGCTCGTCCCGCTAGGCCGGTGAGTTCGGCGCACACAACACAAAATAAAGAGTCCTGGGTTTTCATCAAGCCTGGGGTCCGCTTTCACGACTGGCCGTGTCAACGATTTGCTCACTTTGCCTGAGAAAAGAGCCTGGGCGGTGATTAGACTTGTCCATTTTCTGCTCTGCGGGCGCAAGCACTGCATCACCGATTAAATTCATGCAAGCCTCTCCCCTTTTGGGCTCACCTGGATTCAAGGGAAAAGCTGGCGACCCACAGCGAACAGATTTTGCAGTGTAAATTCATCCGAATTTTAATAATAATGTAGTTTACTACTAGTCTCATAGATTTTTTTCCGGTGTCGAATTCCCCCGGTCCGTGCATCACCATGCTGATTTGCAGCACTGAACTGCAACAGCCATCCATCAAGGGCGATAATTAATCCCCATAATGCTGCGTCACACTAGGGGCAGTCCGTAACACCCTCCATTCGAATTAAAGCTCAGGATTAGTATAGGGCAATGGCAGGTAAAAATAAATAACGATACGATAAAATCACAGCAGGTAAAAAAAAATAACACCCTCCAAAAAATAGCATTAGCAAGGGCCTTCCGTAAAGCACGCCACACGAATAAAAGCTCAGTTGCATTGGATTAGTGTTGTGTAGAAAAGGTAAAAAAAAAATCACGAAGGAAAAAATCACCGCTGACATCCTCCAAAAAAATGGCAATTTAACATGTTTTGGGTAATGCCCACTTTTGAGAATGGTGTGATTTTTTCCCTACATGTGATATTTTTACCAGCGTGATATTTAATTACCTGCATTAACACTAGTTAGGAACTGGCCGCCAATCGAGAGGCGATACGCAATTCTGGAACGGCTCGGCCAGGCCGGAGGTCGGGTACGTGGGCCTAGTCGCGCCTCTGGTCGCGCCGCCTGGAAGCGACTCGGAGAGGTTCTGCCATAAATCATGGCGCATTCGTGCTGATCTGTGCGCTCGGAGAGGCTGCCGCTGGCCACCGCTGGCAACCACTGGCTGCCGCTGTCTGCCGCTGTCTGCCGCTGTCTGCCGCTGTCTGCCGCTGTCTGCAACTGACTGCCGCTGGCTGCCACTGGCTGCCCCTGTCTGCCGCTGTCTGCCGCTGTCTGCCGCTGCCTGCCGCTATCTGCAGCTGGCTGCCGCTGTCTGCAGCTGTCTGCCGCTGTCTGCAACTGGCTGCCGCTGGCTGCCGCTGGCTGCCGCTGGCTGCAGGCCGCACGGCAGACCGAACCGGAACCGGATGCCCTCCTGGGACGAGGTCCGTGAAAAAGGATGCTTCTTGTTTTCCGTGATTCGAAAGCAAAATGAAATCAAATATGGGGTTATCCAAGTGTTTCCAAGTTTCAGCAACACTGTATTTCAAATTGCAATACAAATTGTTATTGCAAAAGAATAGTGATACACTCTCCATAAGACGTAATGGGCCCGTTATTACAAACTTTTTGCAATACAGTGTATTGCAAACTCTTTGCGATACAGGCTAATTTTGCAATAACGACCCCATTACAAACTATAGGGAAGGTATCACTATTTTTTTTGCAATTCCCACTGTATTGCAATTTCGAAAACAGTGAAGTTGCACGAATTCGCAATGTGAAAATGGTCTGATCACCGGATTTTTTTCACCCCAAAATGAAAGTACGTGTCGGTGCACACCAGGCACACCACTGGGTGGGGCCGGGCTGGGCCTATGTGACTTGCACGATATCCTGCCGCCCGCTCTCCGCAGCTGCTACCCTTGGCTTCCTCGGGCAGATTTATTTATGATGCCCGAGCGGAAGTTTGGAGACGAGTCGCCGACCCAGCGCACGCGACCTCTCTTTCTCGTGGCCCCCGTGGCACACACACCACGTACACATACACACACACTCTCTCTCTCTCTCTCTCTCTCTCTCTCTCTCTCTCTCTCTCTCTCTCTCTCTCTCTCTCTCTCACACACACACACACACTCACACACACCACGTACACGTGTACGTGTGTGTACACACACGTACACACTGGCGTCTGCTCCAACTTTACCGCGGAGAAGGTGCGAAATATCAGCAGGAACACTCGCCATAAATAATCTCCGAATCTCCTTACCTGTCCTCCTCTTTCTCCTCCTCCTCCTCCTCCTTCTCCTCCTACCGGATCCGTTGCCGCTTCAGCGCGAAAGAGACCGGGGGCGGGGGCCGGGGGCGGCATGGGGCACGGGGGCGGGGCCGCACTCAGCGCCTGCCGCTCTGTCGATAGGCAACACTGCTGGGCACCTGTGCGCACCCTGCGGCGGGATGCATACCTCGCAGGCGGCACAGGCGACCTCTCTATGGAGAACGCCTGCCAAGCGGCACATAGGCAGGCCCGCGTGACATGCGTGCGCTGCGTGGGCTGGCGTGGCCTACCCTCCAGGCGCTCCACCGAGCTGCTGAGAGGGAGGCGGCGCTGCTAAAAACTCCTGTACACTCGTACCGGAAACAAAATGCCGCCTTCTCGGGGACGGCGAGGCTGATGCAGACAGCGTTTGCCGGGCCTAGGCGGGTCGCAGGAGGGACGGGTTACATCATGTTGAACTCACTACACCACCTATCGAAACAGTCTCATGTCTCATGTGCAGAGTCACTTCCAGTCTCTTCCCTACCATCGCGGTCACCAAAACTGTTCCGAAAAAATTAAAAAAATTAAAAAAATAAGCGAAAAACAAGATACTATTACACTTTGTAAAATACTGGTAGCCATTTGGTATTTCAGTCTCTGTACACAATTTTCAGGATTGGTGTGCCATGGGCCGCAACGGATGGTTGGCAACACGTCGCCCTGAGCCAGAAGAGTGAGGGAGAGGGCGTGTAAGAGAGAGAGAGAGAGAGAGAGAGAGAAGAAAGAGAGAGAGGGAGAGA
Organism: Odontothrips loti; assembly: GCA_038380765.1. NCBI lineage: Eukaryota > Metazoa > Arthropoda > Insecta > Thysanoptera > Thripidae > Odontothrips > Odontothrips loti. The sequence continues at coordinate 5,344,300 of CM076252.1, read as the reverse complement.
GAGAGAGAGAGAGAGAGAGAGAGAGAGAGAGAGAGCGACAGAGAGAGAGAGAGAGAGAGAGGGGGGGGGGCGGAGTCTGTGTAGAGTGACTAGGCTCACGGTGCAAACCACGTAGAATTTGCATAGATGAGCGGCGCTGTGGGCACACATGCGAGCGAACTCCACCGCAGAGTACACACGAAATATGTCACATGTTTGTGCTGTCGGAAAGAGAAACAAAAGGAAACAGAAAAATAGCAACACATATGCATTCGTGAAAGTTGGGAACGCTCATTTTTCCTGATGGTTGGTGTCTCTGTATGACGCCTCAGCTGGCGTTCATTAAGGCAAATGCTCATTGCGTTAACGGCTCCGAGATGACGTCTCACTCAGTCAAAGAGATGAGACAGAGCGGCATCTCTCTCTCTCTCTCTCTCTCTCTCTCTCTCTCTCTCTCTCTCTCTCTCTCTCTCTCTCTCTCTCTCTCTCTCTCTCTGCCCGTCCGCCCGTTGGTCTGTCTGTCTGTCTGTCTGTCTGTCTGTCAATGTGTGCGTCCGTCCGTTTGTCTCGGTCTTGCCGGCGCGTCCTTCTCAGACGCATTTTAAGCATCGAATGTCATCATCATTCTTTTCCCTTTGCGAATACGGAAACACAATAGCGTGCAGGAGTTGAGAAAGAAGAGGAAGAAGAAGAAGAAGGTGAAAGAGGAAGAAGAACTCGTGACCGGGCGAAAGTGCAGCAGGCGGGACCGTTTTAATAGTTGGGCGTTTTCGATCCGACAGGAAACAGGACCCTGACGGAGCGCGCGCGCACACACACACACACACGGACACACACACACACACACACACACGCACACGCACACACACACACACATCGACAGCGTCCCGCCAGCCGGCCCACACACACAATTTTCATTCTCTTGGGTGAGAACTGCTAGCGGGGCGGCGGGGTTCGCGCAATGTTAATGGCAGCTGTGAAGCGACGGCAGTGTCCTGTATTGGGCCGGGTGACAATCGGAGGAGGGAAGGGGGAGGGAGGGGAGGGGAGGGGGGGGGGGAGCGATCTCATCTCATCTCGTCTGGCCTGATCGGCCGGGGCTCGCGTATAATAGGGAACCGCTACATGGCTCCGGGCTGTGACAGCAGAGGCCTCCGGCAGCGAGAAAGAGACAGGGAGAGAGAGAGAGAGAGAGAGAGCAGCAGAGAGAGAGAGGGAGAGAGAGAGAGAGAGAGAGAGGCGGGGGGGGGGGGGGAGAATAGGTCTCCCCACCCGACCTTCTCCATTCCCTCTCTCTTTCTTACCGCCACGCGCCACTGTAACAGGTGAGACCAGACGGGCCTGAGGCTGTCGCCGCGGCTGGCTGTCCGCCGGGTGTCAAAACCTCTCCGTCTGTTCTTCCCCCCCCCCCCCCCTCTCTCTCTCCCTCCGTCCGCTGGAAGTGGACACCGCCGAGTCGCGTGAGGCGTGTCACATGCAGTGCCCGGCTAGTGTCAAAAGTTAATATCCATCTGACGTAAAGGCGAGGTCACGCAGGGGCGGGGCCGGGAGGGGCTACTTCCCTCATAATGATGTTATCCCCATCCCCCCAATCCCTCCAATTTTTTTTTAAATTGAAAATTGCGAAGTGACATGTCCGCGTTGCGCGGCACGCGGGGGAACAAAAAAGCTACGGCGACTGTCTCGTCAGAATAGGGTACTTTGTGGAAGGTCCAAACCGGAAATGAAGAAGTCAAGAAGAACATCAGTGAAAACAAATCGCGGGTATTGTAAAGGTTACCGTAGCACAGAGTACCTCCACCACGGCGTCAGCCACCAGCCAACATCATATATTTGGAGGCTTAGCTCGCGCTGACGATGTCACGACCATTTAACAGGGTGACGCAGCGCAGATCTACTTCGCGCGGCCTGAGGAGGTGTCTCTTCAGGCCGCGCGGAGGAAGCCTGCGTTGTGTGACCACTGTCAATGAAAGGGTAAGAAACCTCACCCAAATTTTGATTAGGAAAAGTTCTCACCCAAATCGAGCGAGAAAGGCCGCCTCGTCCAATTTGAGAGAGATTATAGTTGTGTTCTCACTCGATTTAAGAGATTATGGCGTTCTCCTTGTCGAAAATTAGGCGAGGAAGCCTTCGTCGCCATGGTTTGGATGAGGTTCCTGACCTCTTCATGCTGAGTGACCCTAAAAAACAGTCGTGAATATCGTCAGCCAGAGCTAAGCCTTTAAATTTTTGACGTCGGCTCGGACCCGACTCCGCGGTCGGAGAAACTCTGTTGCGGTGCCACTATTCATATCGAAAACTACGTAACGGAGGGATTCTGTTTTGGGGGCGTCTTGGTTGGGCATTGATGTAGTTTCGAAAGCGAAATGACAGAAATTCTCAAAAACATGAAAACAAAAACACTCGTCTTTAGAGACCGCAGATCGGTGTGTGTCTCGGCACCACCCGTCCCCACACCCACAGTCAACAATCACTTTTCGCGTACTCTGCAGGGCAGGGCTTGGCGTAATAGATCAGTAGCTAAAACCAGTTAAGATGTGATAAAATCACAGACTTGGAAAAAAATCACAAATACTCATTGTGCAAAAATTGTTTGTAAGTATGAGAACCAAAAACATTGAATTACGAAAATCTCAAAAACCTTACTTTCTCTCATAACTCAGAGAACGAGTCTGTCCTAGCACGCTAAAGCGTTCTCCTCTCCATGCCTGTCTTGTTTGTTTACGCTGACGTTGTTCTTGACTTCTTCATTTCCGGTGTGGACTATGTCCGATAATGTCAAACCAGTGGTGATGTGGTGGCAGCACGGAGTAGTCCCGGGCCGCGGTGGCGGTGGCCGCGGTGGCAGTGGCCGCGGTGCCCCCCAAAGTTTTGCTGCATTCCCGTGCGGTTGCCTTTCGCGGCAGTAGGGCATCTCGCTGGCTCGGCTACATTGTCACGACACGCCCTGGCCCCGGGCCTCGGGCCCAAGTCCCGGTCCGTGGCCCAGCCGCAAGTCCTCGTGCTCCGCGGGTGCGTTCTCTGAGCGCTAAGGCGGCGGTGGCGCGGTGGCAAAAGTTTGTACGCGTCGCCCAGGAAGGCGGCGGTGAGGCGCCTCGCTTGGCCCGCTCCGCCCGCTCCGCCCGCTTCACGGATGTCGCCCCCATTCCGCGTCCCGTCCTCTGCGCCTCGCCGGCGGCGGTACTCGGAAGTAGCAGCCGCACTGTGTGGTGTTAACGATGGCGACTGAGGGGCATAAAGAATGAGCGACTATTTTCAGAAAATTTGAACCCCCCAGGGGGACATGGGGAGCTCCCCCTCACGTCCACCCATGTCCGGATTTGGAGAACCATGCACCACCCCCCTGGATCACCGGTTGTCAAAAAGTGCCAATTATGAAAATATTTAGTGTGGCTTATTTCTCTTACTTACTCGAAAACAAAAGGTGTTCAGAGTGGTTGTACACAATTTCTAAGACTAAAGCCCAAAACTAAAACAGCCGGGAGCCGTAACTGGGTTAAGTGCTTCGTGGTTCCGGAGGAATTGCATTATTTTGGCGGTATTCTGATGTGGACGCCCTTTCGCTTCACGTCCACTCATGTCCGGTTTGTAGGATCTCCCTTCCCCCCAAAATACCCGGACATCCTTTATGGATGACTCCTCATCAATGCTGGAGCGGAGGAATATTTCGTTCGTCCAGATGCCTTCGCTTTTATCCCCTTCGCTACTGCTGGGTGGGCCAATGGGCCCTCTCCCCCCCCCCCCCCCGATCTCACGAGTCCCTGGTCCGCGTGGTCTAGGGCGCTGAGTCTCAATCCCGGTCGGGCAGGGAGGTGGGAGGCCCGGGGTCACCTCCCGGCGGGAGGAGCGACTATTTTCGTAAATCTCAGACTTCAAGTTCATTGAAGTCTCGCTCTCTGGCCATTTAAAGGCCGTTGTGTCAACGGCCGTCGTTAGACATCTGAGAGTCGCGTGTTATGCGCAACATTCCCTGCCGTTGTCAGAGGTTCGAACCTCGGTTGAGGCCTCTAGGGGCGCTCATGAGGCCCGCTACTCGTTGCCCATGAGAGGGTATCCGGCACCGATCCCGGCTGCGGGCACCTATGAGAGGGTGTTCCAAGCCTCTCTATCCGTACCATCTTCCTTTCCCTTTTCTTTATTTTTTCAGCAAGAAAAATGCTAATTGTTTGTTTAATTTATTACAGATACACTTTACTCTGTTAGCAAAGGACAACTCAGAAGCACTAGAATTTTTTTTTCTTCGCGAACGTCGCGCTGTCATCACCTCGGACCCAAAGCCGACGGGAACTGCGGTGGGGGTTGGAGAGAGAGAGAGAGAGAGAGAGAGAGAGAGAGAGAGAGAGAGAGAGAGAGAGAGAGAGAGAGAGAGAGAGAGAGAGAGAGAGAGAGAGAGAGAGAGAGGAGAGGGGGGGGGGATTGAAAGGCGTAGAAGAGATTTTTCCACAAAGTTTGGGAGGAGTTACCAAGTGCGCGTCGTTAACATCTCCGCTGTACGAGGAAGGACCATTCATTCATCGCTCCCCGAGGAGATAAGACGCGCCACTCGCCATCACGCTGTGCTCGGCTGTGCCGCTGTCGCTGTGGCCGCTACTGCTGCTCCCGCTGCCAGAACTGAACTTAAGATCCGGGTCGCGGAACTTGCTCTCTTTTCCACCAGCAGCGGTCCCACGCCCGGCGGCCCCTTCCCCGGCCCCGTACTTCGTACCCACCACGCTGCGTCAGGCGTGTGGCGGCGGGTTCAAGCACCAGATCGTGTGCGCGGGTAGAGAATCCCTGCTCCGAAATACCCGCTGTCCTCGCGTGCAGAATGGACGCAAAGCGCCTCCGGGATCGTCCACGATATTGTCCCCCCCCCCCCCAAGGCAACCCTGATTCGGACAGTCGGAGCGCCTGGTGGGCAGGCAGCCACGACCTCCGTATGTACGCGTGTCGTGCGGGCTGGCCTACCCCGGCGCTCGCAGGCGCTCGGGACACGCCTCGCGGTGACCATCTGGAATTTATCGGCGCAGTTTCGTCGAAAACGACGTCATCCGTAAAGCGCGGGAAACATTTGAAACGACCTCTGCTCCCGATGCCGCCGGGGCGCCCTCCTAGTCAATCACGCTGGACACGTACGGCGGGGGCTCCAGCCGGGGCAATTATTCTTTACAGCCCTAGTACTTTATATATATATATATATATATATATATACATTTTTTTTTGTTGGGAATGGGAATTGGAGGCCGATTGCTGCCGCGAGGTTCCAGCCACCCACTCGGGGGTCGTCCGTATGCCACACGTCTGCGGATGTGGTCTCCGCGGCCTCGGTTATGCGACCGCGGCTGCCACCGCTGCACCCTCCGGGCTGGCGGCACGTCAACAGTGGACGCGCCCCGCGGCCGCTGGTGCCGCTGGGGCCCGGACCGCCGCTGCGCTAAGCTGTTCGGTCCACGCACAGAGCGGAAGCAGATTATTAAAACTGGATGCCCTCTTGGAATGCGCGGCACGGACGCGCGGGCTGCGTGCTCTCTCTCTCTCTCTCTCTCTCTCTCTCTCTCTCTCTCTCTCTCTCTCTCTCTCTCTCTCTCTCTCTCTCTCTCTCTCTCTCTCTCTCTCTCTCTCCCCCCCTCTCCTCTACTCTCCCGCCTCTCTCTCTGACAATCATAAAACTGATGGGGGTACGTATTCTGAATTCGAACATGATCCCCATCAGCCCACGGGCATTATGGCTGGCGATGGCCCTCTGTCTCCGTCGCTCTCCCCGCGCAATCGCCCGCCCCCGCCCCCGGCCCCGCCTCCGGCACCGCCCCCTCCCCTCCCTCCGCCTCGTCTGCTCCGGCCTGGCTGCTTGAATCACGGCGCAATCCGATTTCGGACTCTGGCTGGAGGCGGCGGTGGTATGGCGAGGCCCAGGGCCTGCTGCGGGCCGAGCGTGCAACGCCACCCTCAGGGCGCGGCGGCTTTTGTCCCTCTCTCTCCCTCTCTGTCTATCTACTCATCAGTCACCGCGTGTCAGACAGGGACAGACAGAGCGGGCGGCTTTCGGAGGCAGCACAGCAACGCGCGCGGCCCGCAGCACAGACCAATCGCGGCGCGGTCAGGCCGGCGGGGCACTGAAATGTGATTAGTCCCGGGAGGGGAGGGGGGGGGGGGGGGGCAAGGTCAGAGGGTAGCGCGTCCCGCTGAGTGCTATTGGTCCTCGGCTATCGGCAGCGGCGGCGGCGGCGGCACATCGCGTTGCCGTGCGCTGCACGTGGTGCTCGCCGTGGCATCCGTCCAGTACCAGCACGAGCCAATTTTGTTTTCCGAACGAATGAATGAATCGGTGTGCGAGTGTGTGTGTGTGTAGGTGTGTCTGTGGGTGGAGGAGGGGGTGGGTGATGTTCCTCCATCAGGCACGCGGCGGGCGGATTGTAGCAGTAGGGTTCGGGACGGGCGAAATTATTGAAATTGCGTGCGTTGGGCGAGCCGCGATGGAAAAAACGCTTTTTTTTAGGGGGGGGGCGATTAATCACGATGATTTTCCGATCATTTTAAAAACAAGCTGGCTCGTCCCTCCGGCAAACCTCGTTTTGACAGTGGGACTTGGCCAGCTTGGCCCGCGGGCGGTGTTTAGGGGGAGGGAGGGAGGGGGCCTTTTCCCCCTCGCTTCAAGTCTCTCCAGAAATATCGTAGAGAGAGACGTATTCGTTACGATTTAAATCGTATTCCTGAGCCCGTCCCGTTGTCCCTTTTCTCCCTCTCCGACTGCTGTGCTGACAGGGGTTAGGTTCTTAGTGACGCGGGTCCAAAACATTTGGACATAAAAGTGTTTTTAGCGTAGCCACATTTTGGGCAGTTGTAATGAAGCAGAGGCCACCCATGAGCGTTCCGAGAGGGAGAAAAGGGACAACGGCGGGGAAAACAATCGCGCAGCGGAATGACGGTGGTGTCATGGCGGCGACGCGCGCAAACCCGCCGTTTAAAAACCAGGTTGGAGCCTCCGGAAAGCGTTCGGCAGCCCGTTTAAGTCGATCTCAGCGATTTCGTGGAACATTTTTGAACAAAGTTGGCTCATGGTCGCACAGAGGGGACGTTTCTGAGTACGAAATGCAGCGCTGCGGGCTGCTCTGTGTTTTTCTCTCGGTATTGGATGGAGTGAGAAAGATGAATTTGAACTCGATTTTGAGACTGTTTGGTGCATTTTTGGACCGCGTCCGGCGCTTTTGTATAGGTACTATGCAAAAGTCAGAAGGGTTAAGAAAACTTCTCACAGGGACTTTCGGTTTTGGCGTAAGGGGCAATATAGGAAATTAGAAAAAAGGCCGATCTTGGGTGAAAATATGTATAAGGTCACCCCATGCCTAAAAAAAATACCGAAATATTTTCAGTATTCACAAAATGCGATACAAGCCGAAAACTGTTGCCACTTTTCGTGATTCTGCGTAAGAGAAGGAGTTGATCCTTGAAACTAGAGGTTTTTCTGTGAACGTTCAGTCGGTGAACACACGTCCGAACGAACAAACAGTCGGCATGAGACTGTTAACCCGGCTCCTGCATGTTTCTAAAGAAACGTGTCGGGATAGGCTAAAAAAGAACACAGAAATAAATAAATTCGGGCTTAAAGATAAAATAGATTATCATATTGTCGTTTATTTTGCGCGCGAGGAGAAGATCAACCGCAATGATGCGTAAAGGGCCTGCAGAGATGAGATATTAAGTGCACCGCATAGGTCTCTCTCTCTCTCTCTCTCTCTCTCTCTCTCTCTCTTAGGAGCTCTCTCTCTCTCTCTCACTGTCTCTCTCTCTCTCTCTCTCTCTCTCTCTCTCTCTCTCTCTCTCTCTCTCTCTCTCTCTCTCTCTCTCTCTCTCTCTCTCTCTCTCTCTCTCTCTCTCTCTCTCTCTCTCTCTGTGTGTCTCTGTCTCTCCCGCTGCTTGTGGCAGCTCTCAAGGATTATAACTTCTCCGCAGACCACCGGCGGGAGCCGTGGCCCTAAGCCCGTGGTCTTGGTGTTACCTCGCAGAGATCTCTCCCCTCCCCCCCCCCCCCCCCTTCCCTATAACCTCCCCCGCCCCCAGCAGAGCGCAATGATTCCCTGCCCCAATATATTATTGGCAGCATAATTTCCTCCGCTGCGCGACGCACACATCCTACCTCATACTCCCCCCCCTCCCTCTCCCCACCCCCGCCGCCCCCACTTCCTTTGCGCGGTCATCCTCATCCGCCTCTAGTAGGGGGATAGCAGGGGGTTGGGGTGGCAGCGCGGGGCGGCGCGGGATGAGGCACAAGCGGCGCAAGTGGTTTCCGAGCGATTTGCGAATCCCGGGAGCCATCCGGAGGGCGGATTACTCGAGCAGAACGTTGCCAGATAATTAAGGCTTTGATTGGATAGATGGGGGGGGGGGGGGGGGGAGAGGCATGAATGCACATGCTGTACTGTACTGTATTAGCAGCGGCCCGGCCTGGGGCGCGCGGTTTTAAGGTCCCGGTTGCTTTTAGAAGGGTTTCGCGATGCGAATAGCCTACCTGACTCCGGGGCTGCTGCTGGGGGGCCCGGCGGGGTTAGGATGGCTGTTAGAGAGCCGTATTGGCTGCCCCCTCACCCTAAAAGGGACACGGACTCTAGTAGCGCCCACCCCCTTCTCCTTGTGTTGTGTGAAGGTGTGTGTGTGTGTGTGTGTGTGTGTGTGTGTGTGTGTGAGTGTGTTGTGTGTGGCTGAGTGTGTTTGGTGTTGGAGCATCCCTTCTCTCAGTCCGTGGCCGCCGCAAAGTTTGATTAGGGACGGCCGAAGTGCTGATGGCCTTGTCTCCTGCGGGGGGATTGTCGGACACGTGTGTATCGAATATTCCGTCCGTGTGTGCGTGTGTGTGTGTGTGTGTGTGTGTGTGCGTGTGCGGGGTCCCGGCGGCGTGCCGCATGCCCGAAAGGTGAGGGCGGCGGGGGTGAGGTGCACGCAGACGTCTGTGTGGAGGACAGGACCCTCAGCCCAGCCCTGTCTCCTAGAGTGTAGTGGCAACGCCGGGCAGCGCTGAGGGGAGGGCTTTGGGCTTGAACGCTTCGCGACGGGGACAAACGCGCGCGCGCACACACACACACACACACACACACACACACACACACACGGACACTTTCACGGCCGACACTGCTTTAAAATGCATAGAGTTATGGAAATGCGACATATTTTGCGACGCCTTATTCATCAGGTGGGGGCGGCCGGCGGGGAAGGCGCACGACGCACACAAGTGAGCAGGCAGCGCGGGCGCCTGCGCCTCTGCCGTGCGTGCGTGCGTGTCCGCGCACGGGCCGCGGGGTCAGTGCACACGGTGAGGTGCTCGTGCGGAATGCCTGCCAACGCACGCGGTGCGGGCCCTGTGGTGCACAGGGGGCCGTCCATCGATGATATAGCGTCTGCGTAAAGGCTGCTGCTTCGGGCTCGAGGACCGCCACCGAGGTCGCCGTCACCGGACGCGGTAGTTAGATGGAGTTGATAATCCTGGGCGGCGCCGGCAACATAATATGGCGGCGTGCTCCCTCCACCCGCACGGCCTGGACCACCCCCAGCGGGAACCACCGCGGCGCCACGTAATCGAAATTAATAATAAGTATGTGGAGGGTGTTGTGACGCCGTCGCCGCTCGCTTAGGGCCCGCCAATAAATTACGTGGTGCAGAGTGTGAGAGCGGCGCCCCATATTCCGCCCCAAGCCCCTGGAGCAGAGGCATGGTGCGGGCGCCGGTCTGTCGGGGGCCTGCTAGCGCCTGCGAGGCAGGCAAGCCCGTGACGCGGGGCCGCCGAGCGGGCCGGCCTATGCTGCCGCTGCCGCTGCCGCTGCCGCTGCCGCTGCCGCTGCCGCTGCCGCTGCCGCTGCCGCTGCCGCTGCCGCTGCCGCTGCCGCTGCCGCTGCCGCTGCCGCTGCCGCTGCCGCTGCCGCTGCCGCTGCCGCTGCCGCTGCCGCTGCCGCTGCCGCTGCCGCTGCCGCTGCCGCCCCTCGGCCTCGGCGCCTCCGCGCTCGCAGCGCTGCTCTGCTGATTACGTCCCCCGGGAGGCCACGTTGTCGTCGACGGCGGCCTCCCGGGGGCGGCGGCAGGCGGCGGCGGGAAGGACAGCACGGCGGGGTGACGTCGTCGTCGTTGGCCGCCCTGGAAGGACAACGCCGCGGCCGTACGGTGTCACCTCGAGGAGGCGGGAGGCGGGCCGGACTGAAAATGGATGAGGTCGGTCTCGGGCTGTTGGCTGTTTGTTGTGTCGTATATGCGCTTGGCCCGGCTGACCTTCAAACAAGTAAGTGGCCGTCTGGTCTGCGGGGTGCCGAAGCGTTCAAGTCGCAGCTAGGGGCGGCTCGTTTTACTCGGATAATGGCAGGGTCGTGCGGCTGGCGTCGGATTCTTGCTGTTCTCCCGTCTGTACCCCCGCCCCTCCTCCCCCTCACACATACACACACACACACACGCCACATTTACTGGCACACCGGCAGGTGCTAAACGTCCCCCCCCCCCCCCTCCCTCCGCTAACTCCCAAGGCACACTACTCCAAAACCTCGTAAGCTGTTTGGTCGAAATATGTGCACAGTTTACGCACGGGCCGGGCGATCTCAAGGTTTGGCGTCGGGGAGTTACCGAGGGGGAGGGGGAGGGGGAGGGGTGAGGCGGGATGTCATGGGGAAACTGCGGGACGGAGGTGCGGCGGTTGGTGGCGGCTGGGCTCGGTCTGGGGCGGGACTGATATCAAGTTTCTGACGCCTGTTGGTGTGCTGTCTCACGCCCCCCTCCCCCACCCCCGTTAACTCCTGCCCCCCCTCTCCCAATGCCCACGGTAGGCGCACGCAAATGTCGGGGTGAATTTCAACTCATGGGGAGAAATCGTAAGTGTATCGCTGATTCGTCGGGGCAGTCAAAAACTAGTTTCGTCAACACACTTTTAAAAATTGGGGGGATTGAAACCCCACAGAATCCTAATCTCAGGGTGCGGCTACTGGCCACCACAGTGCGGCAGCCCGGCAGTCCCTGGACAGGCGGCCTCTACTGGCGCTATATACGTACGTGCTCGTCACCGGTGCCACTACCGCCCCCGCCCCCGCACTCCCTGCCCCCTGCCTCCGCACCCCCTGCCTCCTGCCCCCGCCCCCGCCCCCACCCCAGCCCCTACCGACCCCGGCTGTCGCTGCGCAGGGGGTCTGTAGCTCTTTGCCCGACATTTCCCAGGAGTGAAATTCGGTGGGCGTCATCCTGTCTGTTCGGAAGCGAAGCCTCCCACGGCCGTCTAGAGGCATTGCTCGGAGCTGCGGGGCTCTACTACCCCCGCCCCCAAACCTTGTAATCGTGCAGAAAGACAGAAGGTGGCGTGGCAGGCGCGTGGCGAGCTGTCCGCAACACTTGTTCTATACTTGGCGAGCCTTGCTGCAGGGGCGAATACCTTTCGTATGCCACCATTTGTCATCGGCTGTCCTCTCTGCTTGTCTCTGTCTCTCTGTCTGTCTGTGTGTCCCCGGCCGAAAATTCCGGTTACGATTACGACCGGAACTACGCGCTCCGGTCGTAACAGTCAGAACGGCCGGAATGCTACTCCGGCCGTAAATTGGGACTAAGTCCGGTCGTAGCCCAGGAGTTCGGTCGTAATCCGGGGTCCGATCGGATATGTTGGTATACGGTCGTAATGGTGACTCCGGACGGCGTAGCACGTTCCGTCCGGACGTAAGATATTATGTTCAAAGCCGCACACCTCTCGCAGTTAGAATGATGTACCCATTTTAATTTCGTCCATGGGACGTGTAAATCGCGCTCTATAAATCTGTTGTCGGTTTGTCGATATCACCAGCCGTTCTCGAGATGCCAGAAAATAGTTTTCTGATCAAGCTCATATTGAAACTGGCCAAACTTATTTCTCATGTAGACAACGCATACCAATTTTCAGCTCGGAATTCCCAATACTTTAGATTTTACAGCTATGACAAATCGGACAGGAATCCAAGAGACCGGTCGTACTTTCCAGGTTCCGTCCGTACGTTATGTCTCGGCCGTAAAATCTCACATTACGGACGTACGTAGCCATTCCGGCCGGACCACTGCGTGCGTTCCGGCCGGAGCAGCTTCACTACGACCGTAAATAGAGGCACCGGTCGTAAAACCAACAGAGTACGGTAGGAATTTAGATTCCGGCCGGAAATTATGCGGCTTTACGGCCGGAAATAGGATTCCAGTCGGAAATTATGCAATTTTACGGACGAAAATTCATTTTACGGCAGGAATCATGGCCGGAATTTTCGTCTGGGTCTGTCTGTCTGTCTGTCTGTCTGTCTGTCTGTCTGTCTGTCTGTCTCTCTCTCTCTCTCTCTCTCTCTCTCTCTCTCTCTCTCTCTCTCTCTCTCTCTCTCTCTCTCTCTCTCTCTCTCTCTCTATCTCTGTCTCTCCCGATACTCGGCGGGTTTATGACTGCGATCGGGTCTGTGCCACGGGGTGTCTACCCTGCCCCGGCCCGAGTCGGGTGTCGCCCGTGAGCCCGTCCGTCCCGCCCCGCCCCGCCCCCGCGCCTCATCCGACTCAAGTGATTTCGGGCACGAGGGGGGCATAGGCAATGAGCACCGTTGAATATTTCATACGGCACGTTTTGTGCGTGGCGCGGCAGCCTCATAGTGTTGTGCGAGCGCACTTGTTTTGTCGCCGGGCCGTGCCGCCCTCGCCCTGTGACACGGCCCCCAGCCGGCCCCCAGCCCCCAGCCCCCAGCCCCCGGCCCCCAGCCCCCAGCCCCCGGCCCCCGGCCCCCGGCCCCCAGCCCCCGGCCCCCAGCCCCGGCCCCCGGCCCCGCGGTCTGATCCCTATACGCCGCCTCCCCTTCCTGCCCTGATTTGGCACAACGTCAACACGTCCTCGCCATCTTTTCCCACTCTTTGCCGCCTCACCTGCTCCCGCACGCACGCCGAATTATGTGGCCGTGCCCAGTGGCTGCATACTCCCTGCCGCCTGGCCCTCGATTAGGCCCTGTCTTGGCACGCGTCGGGGCGGGAAGCATAAAGAAGCACTGTTAAAACCTCGTCACGTCAACCCGCGAGTTTATATAAGGCTGGCAAAAAAAAAATGACTTTTAGCGAGTGCTGGGGATCAAATACCGCAGGAATTTTTTTTTTTGTTTTCTCACTTCTTCTTTCGTGGTCTATCCAGCGACGATTGGTCACTTTCAACAGAGCCCCCCACAACACACGAAGCAGATATAGGGGGCAGGTGTGAAGGGACGCTGGCGTGGGCTGGGCCCCGCGCTGCGCTCTGACCACACCGACGACGGGCTTTGACCTTGACAGGAGCCCCACTGCAACAACAACCAGAGGCCCGCGCACGCGCGCAGCTCGCAGCACCCTTCGGACCTCTCATCGGGCCCTCCGCCGCCCACTTCAAACAAACTTGGAGAGACGTTGTTGCCAAAAATATGTGAGGGCGGTGCTGGCGTGCTGCTGACCGGGCCGCCGCGTGCTGGCGGAACCCCGCTGCCCGCTACCTCTGCCCGGCATTAGCTCGTCAGGAGGTATTATTCAAACTTCGGGGGAGTCCAGGTTCAGGTGCGCACCCGGGACACCGGGGCCCGGGGCCCCCGGGCCGGGGAAGTCCGCAACAAGCCTGCCCCGAACGGATTCGGACTGTGTCGCGGAGGGTCCACGAGTTAGACATCCAGCCAGCCGGGGCCCCCCGCCAGGCCCCCGCCAGGCCCCCGCCAGGCCCCCGCCAGGCCCCCGCCAGGCCCCCGCCAGGCCCCCGCCAGACCCCCGCCAGGCCCCCGCCAAGGACCTCGCGCAGGCCAACGAGACTGAGAGCGATGCGGGGACATTTCCGGAGGCACTTTTGTGTGACAGCAGAGGACAGCGACGTCGGCGGTGCCCCCCGTGCTAGGGTTTTAAATGCCGGGAAAATTCCCGGGAAGATTGGCCTTACTTGTAAATGTGATCAGAACAGATCAGAAAAAATACGATCGGTAAGTTTTCTGATCGTATTTTTTCCTGATCGTAAAAGGTTCTGATTACATTTACACTAGCGGAAAAATGCCCCCGGGAATTTTTCCGTTTAAAACCCTACCCCGTGCTCTGCGGTCTTCCCCCTCTCCCCTCCCCCTACCCACCCCTTGGGACGAGCCCCCGAGCCCCACACGTCACGAACGCCTGTGGCCCTGTGGCTTGCGGCGGCTGCACTCGCCCGGCTGGACAGCTTCGCGCACCGGCACGCACCGGCACGCACCGGCACGCGCCACGCCACGCGCCACACCACAGAGCCGCCGACCGAATCCCTAAGCTCTGCGGCGGCATTCATCGCTCGGGCTCGTGCTGCCAGCGCGCGGTAGCCGGCAGCAGCGACCTGGCCGACAAAGCCGAGGGCAAAAGCTTGTGGTCGGGGTCAGGACAGCGACAGCAGCACGCAAAATAAAACATACGTTGCGGATCGGACCCAGCTGATAAGCTCTCTCAGCAAATTAGGTGGCTGGAGCGTCGTCCATTAATCACGCCCGAATCCCCTCCCATCCGAAAATGGCAGCGACGCCAAGCGGCTGCGAGTGCCAGGGTAGGCCAGCCCGCACGACACGCGCGTGTGCAGAGGTCGGGGATGCCTACCCAGCGGGCGCCGTCCGCGCGCTTAGACGGAAAGCTCTGTGGCGTGAGCTGCCGGCCGGCGGCTGTGGTGTCCGCCCTCCGCCCTGCTCACGTACCTTGTCTTTTTTCTCAGTGATAATTTATACCTTCTGCTGCCGCCGCGTAGACCAGCCACCCCCCTCCCCTCCTCCCCGTTTCCGCCAGGTGGCTCAGCTCTCGTGGCCGCCCTTTTATGTTTCCTACTTCAGCACGCGCCCCGCCGCCGCATCGGGCCGGCCAGCGGGTTCGGCTCGGCTGTCCCGCGTCTGACCCGCGCGTCTGAGCGGGAGCCGAGTATTTTTGTGGCAGAAAGATCAAGGTCACGTATTCCGGCACGAGACAGATGGAGGAGGAGAGAGAGAGAGAGAGAGAGAGAGAGAGAGAGAGAGAGAGAGAGAGAGAGAGAGAGAGAGAGAGAGAGAGAGAGAGAGAGAGAGAGAGAGAGAGAGAGAGAGAGAAGAGTGAGAGAGAGAGAGAGAGAGAGAGAGAGAGAGAGAGAGAGAGAGAGAGAGAGAGGGAGAGAGAGAGGATGAGGGGGAGAGAGAGAGAGAGAGACAGAGAGAGAGAGAGAGAGAGAGAGAGAGAGAGAGAGAGAGAGAGAGAGAGAGAGAGAGAGAGAGAGATTTGATTTGATTTGATTTGATTTATTTCAAATAAAGGTACAAAAAGACTAAAAAGTCCTACGAGAGTACCAATGTGGCAGATAATACTAATAACATTATTCAGTTCAAGAATTATTACAACTCAAAGTGCTTAGACATAATAAAACGTAAGAATTGCAGTGATATATACAAATATAGATGACGCAAGTAGCGTAGAATAAATAAGGAACCAAGGAAAGCTCAGGTAGATACATGGGTAACAATTACAAGGCGAGAAGATATTCTCTTAGTTTAATTTTAAAGGTATTGATGCTCTTGGCATTAAGTATATTATCCGGAAGACTATTCCATAGCACGGGTGCGGCTATCCAGAAAGCGCCCTTCCCTTTTCAGTGCGATGTTGCGGGATCCTTAAGTGCAAATCGCTCCCTCTGACAACACGGGTTCGAACATTACTGGCAAATTGAAGTTTAATTGCAAGATAGGAGGGCATCATATAGTGAAGGATCTTATAAAGAAGAGTAACAGAGGCATAGAAGAATCTGCGCTCAATGTTCAGCCAGTAAAGATCATTAATATAGCCAGAAATATGGCAGTCCCTCCGAAGATCGTAAATAAGCCTGGCGCATGCGTTCTGGACTCTTTGGAGTTTGATACAGGATTCCACAAGCATGTGGGAACAGACAACATTACCATAATCCAAAACAGGAAAAACTAGTGCCTCAACAAGTCTCTTTCGAACAACTATGGGTAAAATATCAGTATGCTTTTTTATACCATGAATAGCAGCATAAGCCTTCTTGCAGACGGATAGAACATGGGTTTCCCAAGTAAGGTTTTTATCAACTAAAATGCCAAGGTTCTTTACAGAGTCGGAGTAGGAGACCTCTGTACCATTTACAACTACCGAAGGAATATTAGCCAATTTCTTCAGGATCTTATTGTTACCGATGAGAATGGCTTGGGTTTTAGTAGCATTAATTTGAAGATTATGGCACCGAGCATAAGTAACAAGCTTAGATGCTTCCTCGTTAATAGTACATACAGCCTCATCAAGATCACATGGTTTAAAGGCGACATAATTCTGTAGGTCATCGGCGAACAGATGATGGTTGGAGTTAGTAAATACATGGTCAATATCATTGACATACAGAGAATATAGCAGGGGACCAAGGACCGAGCCTTGGGGAACCCCGAACAGAAGTGGAATAAGAGCAGAAATGTCAGCTCCATTAACAACACGCTGGGATCTCCCACAGAGATACGATCTAAACCACTCGATGACAGGACCAGAAAAACCAAGAACTCTAAGTTTGGCTAAAAGAAGGCCATGATGCACAGAAGGAAAGGCATTACTAAAGTCGTAAAGGACTAAAATAGAGAGGTTTTGAGAATCAATGTTCTCCCTAATATCACCAATGACTTTAAGTAAAGCAGTAGAGGTGCTATGGTTAGCACGAAAGCCAGACTGCAGAGGATTAAGAAGGGAATTCCTCAGAAGATATTCCACAAGCTGAATGTGCACAATTTTTTCTAAGACCTTTCCAAGGGTACATAAAAGGCTAATAGGTCTAAAGTCCTTAACAGAGCTAGCATCGGTTTTCTTAGGAAGAGGTTTAACATTAGCAATTTTCCAAATATCAGGGAAGCATCCAGATTGCAAAGAATAATTAATAATATGAAGAAGAGCAGGAGAGAACTCTTCGAGACACAGCTTAAGCATTGAAGCAGAAATATCATCGACCCCTTTGGCAGAGGGACTGACACCATGAATAGCTTTCCTCAAGTCATTATACAATACATGTTTAAAGTGGAAAGGCTCATCAGTAGGGAGGGCAGGCATTTTTTCATACTTTTCGATACATTCTTTAACAAGTTCCTCATCCTGGCAAGAAACAGTAGTATAATGTGCATTGAGAGCATCAGAACTAGGGGCATTACCAGCAACACCAGAATCAGAGAGAGAGAGAGAGAGAGAGAGAGAGAGAGAGAGAGAGAGAGAGAGAGAGAGAGAGAGAGAGAGAGTGAGAGGACAACCGACGACAGATGACGGCCGTACACACTCACTTCACGTACGGAGGCAGCGCGGCGGTGGCGGCCGGATGACGAATGTCAGGCTTCGCTCCGCGCACGACGTCGCGACGCGAGCACCACGCGTCTCCTCTCTCTGACAGGCAGAATCGCACAATTCGGTCTTCTCTAAAAGAGTAAGCATAACATTCTTTGTGTACTCTAATCCTAGGCCTGTGTGTACAACGGGTGGATTTGCCACAAAATCCTCCCCTTCGGAAACAAGTAAACAAAAAATAAATCATAAGTTTGGAAAAAAATGGAAAAATAATTCACTTTACTTCCCCTTGTTTCTCTCCTCCTTTACTTCTCTTTCCTGCCCCCCCCCAACCCCTCCTCTCTCTCTCTCTCTCTCTCTCTCTCTCTCTCTCTCTCTCCTCCCCCTCTTGTTCGCACTTCTCTCTCTCTCCCCCCTCTTGTTCTCCTCTCTCCCCCTCTCCAACCCCTCCTCTCTCTCTCTCTCTCTCTCTCTCTCTCTCTCTCTCTCTCTCTCTCTCTCTCTCTCTCTCTCTCTCTCTCTCTCTCTCTCTCTCGGTAAGGTGTGGTGCGAATAAGCGTCGACAAACTGCAGTTTCATGTTCATGGTGTGTGCGGCGGCGCGCTTCACGCGGCCCTCTGCAATAAACGAAAAGGGCTGCGCTGCCGCCGCTTCGCGGTGGGCGTTGGGCCCCGGTGTGGGCCCCAGTGTGGGCCCCGGTGTGGGCCCCAGTGTGGGCCCCGGTGTGGGCCCCGGTGTGGGCCCCGGTGTGGGCCCCAGTGTGGGCCCCAGTGTGGGCCCCAGTGTGGGCCCCAGTGTGGGCCCCGGTGTGGGCCCCAGTGTGGGCCCCAGTGTGGGCCCCGGTGTGGGCCCCAGTGTGGGCCCCGGTGTGGGCCCCAGTGTGGGCCCCAGTGTGGGCCCCGGTGTGGGCCCCAGTGTGGGCCCCGGTGTGGGCCCCAGTGTGGGCCCCAGTGTGGGCCCCGGTGTGGGCCCCAGTGTGGACCCCAGTGGGGCCCGTCGAGGAATAAAACACGTGTCGTTCCCCTCCCTGCGCCAAATGGATGTCGTAAAGAGGCATTCCAGACGAAAAAAGCCACCCGTTTTTCGACCCCTTCCGAATTTGATCCCACACGGTTTATGGGTTCCTTTCATGCATAGGGACTGCCGAAAAGTCCCTAAAGCAATTTCCGATCATTCCTATAAGATCTATAGGGGTCGCAAACCCCCCAAAACAGCTGTTTTAGACCATTTGGGACTAGATGGGTTCTCGAAGACTGCCGACCAAAAAAAGTCCCAAATAGGTGTCGTCAGACCAAAAAAGTACGCTCTATCGAATTCCGTTCCGTTAAAGGGTCTACGGTTCATGGTTTGGGCACCAGAGCCACGCAAACTTTCACCAAATTAAACATTTTAGTTATTTTTTTTAAAAAATATTTTAAAATATTTTCCAAGGGTAAACACATCGAAATAGAGCCCTATGGGCGAAAATTTTAAGGAAAATGTCGTATCTCCAACCGTTTAGCCGCTATACTTTAAAATCTTTCCTTATTTATTCACTAAGAAAAGAAAAACTGTTGGTTATTTTTAAAGTATAGCGGCTAAACGGTTGGAGATACGACATTTTCCTTAAAATTTTCGCCCGTAGGGCTCTATTTCGATGTGTTTACCCTTGGAAATTATTTTAAATTTTTTTTTTAAAAAAATGACTAAAATGTTTAATTTGGTGAAAGTTTGCGTGGCTCTGGTGCCCAAACCATGAACCGTAGACCCTTTAACGGAACGGAATTCGATAGAGCGTACTTTTTTGGTCTGACGACACCTATTTGGGACTTTTTTTGGTCGGCAGTCTTCGAGAACCCATCTAGTCCCAAATGGTCTAAAACAGCTGTTTTGGGGGTTTGCGACCCCTATAGATCTTATAGGAATGTCGGAAATTGCTTTAGGGACTTTTCGGCAGTCCCTATGCATGAAAGGAACCCATAAACCGTGTGGGATCAAATTCGGAAGGGGTCGAAAAACGGGTGGCTTTTTTCGTCTGGAATGCCTCAAATGGGCCCGGGATGAAGTCGCGGCCCGCATGCCGGCGGCGGGCGGGCAGGCCATGGGAAGGCATATGACAGGCTGTCTTACCGCCACTGCCACCGCCCCAGCTACTGCCGCCGGCCCACTATTATTGCCTCTCCCCTCCCACCGCACCCCTGACTGCCCTCCTGCTTTCGTATACGAGCCGCCCTCGTGCCACCCCCTATCCGCCCTCGAGCTGCCCCCCGTGCGCCGGGGACAGGACGAGGACGAACAGCGAATGGAGGTGAGTTCAATTAGGTACGGAAACGATCGCGGTATTTTTCTACCTGGACATGCAAGGACACCACACCAGGTGTACCTGCACCATTCGCCCCGTACCTAGGGAAGGGTAGGCAGGCAAGCCCACATAACGCACTAGCTCCGTCTAGCGTGCTTCAGCAAAAAGCGGGAATAAACTTTTCGCAGACCTGACTAACAACAACTTTCAGTTATCCCAACGCCATCTTATTCTCACAACCAAATATGTTGCTTGTGTCTAAATCAACGATCAAATTCGTTGTGACAACTAGTAATTTTTCTGCGTGGATGGCGAGGCGCAGCGGCAGAGGAGGGCCGCAGGAAATGGAGTTGAGCCGGCCGGTCACTGTCTGGTCTACGGGCCGTGGTGGACAGCGCGTGATACGTTTTTGTTTTCCCCCCCCACTTCCGCCGCGCGGGAAATTCAATTTCATGTGGAATCCCATTTGCGTGGGGCGCGCCGCGGAGCGTGGCGTGGCCGAGCGTGGCCGAGCAGCACGGGCGGGCGTACGGCGTACGGCGTACGTGTGCACACGTGCCAGGCGAGGATCCAGGAGCGGCCCAAGCGAGGGGCAATGTAGCACTTTTTGCCTACTTACAAGCAGGAAAGCTTCGCCGATTGGCCCGAGGTGTGTGTGTGTGTGGGGGGGGGGGGGGGCACAATTTGCCCCCCCCCCCCCCCATCCCCCCTGGATCCGCGCCTGATACGTGTCCCATGGGCGCTGAAACCCATAGTCCGGAGACACCACCAGCTGAGGCTAATGACCTTGTTTCATTGATTCTTTTCACGTTTACTCTCCGATAGCTACGAAATTACCCACTACTTACCCTCCAGCAGCAAAAAAAAAAGAAATAAAAAAATAAAAATTGACAAAATTAAAAACCAAAATATAGAAACGATGTTTCGAGGCATTTTCCTTCTTTTGTCCGCGTGCCGACGGCAAGACGGGTTCCGGACGGACCTCTGACGGCCTCAGTGCGTGGCTCGTGGCATGTGTTGTACACGATAATCGATTCATCACGAGAAGCCCGCGTATCTGATAGCAATAAATCTGACAGTTGCGTGGGACACTGGTAGCGGGGCGGAGGCCATTCATCGCGGCACCGGACCGGACGAACAGGTGCACAACTCAGGTGTGGTCCGGACAGCCACACGTAACTACGGTGTGCGTCATGCGCCTGTGAGTGTGCCGTTTGTCTCGGGGGGATCATTAAAAGGTGACGTTTAGCCTCCCGAGTAGCGCTGCTCTTCACGCCCCTCCCCGTCCCGCCCCGTCCCGCCCCGCACCTCTTCTCTGTTATCCGGCTTCACGACTCGACGTATATTTATTCTTTCAAACCGTGCGTCGCCGAAATGATAAACTCGTTCCGGGTAATCACGACCCCTTTAATTACATCTCGAAATTATTGTCGATGGCTTCCGTGCTGCCGTGCTGCGCAGGTGCCCCACAGGTACTCTACCTTGCTGGTACCGGCCCAGATTCTACCAGAGATTACGTCGGTAGGCTCAACTTTTGAACGACGCGGGGAGCAGGGGGAGTTCTCGGGTTGTATACCTCCTCTATGCGTTATTGGTCCCGGCAGACGACGCAGTACACTGCATGCTGACGCCGCCGAGTTTTATGGCTGCAGTAGACTGTGTGGCGCTCGCTATACTTTTGGATCTTTGGCGGTTCTAAGCGCGGAATCCTTCCTGACGTGATGTGCGCGCTCCTCACGGCACGTCCGCTAGTGAGCTGTCGCAGCAAACTAGCTAATTTCGTCCCGGCTCCCCCTCCCCCCCCCCTTCTCCCCCCTTCCCCATCAGACCGCCGACTTCCCGCCCCGTGAAAACCGTAGCGGTGTCCTACAGACCGAACGACGCGGGTTTAAATATTTAGGTGCGGCCGGGGTCAGTCAACCCGCCGCAGAGCAGAACCGTCCACAGACAGCCACACGGGGGACCTATGGGACCGCAGGCCGCAGCGGGCCGCGGGGGAGGCGAGGCGATTTACTATTCGTCCCCGGTAAACTGCGGTCAAAACAGAAAAAGAAAATATGAAAAACAGTTTTGCACTTCGTGAAATACTGCTAGGCCCGCAAATTTTGAATTACCATGAGGTTCATTTTGCTCAAGTTTTCTTGCGGTTACACGTCTGATAAGTACCATGATACTCCGTGAAATACTGCTAGTTATCATTTGCTTCAAATTTCTCAATTTTGGTCGTATCGGCACAATTTTTTTCCCGCTTTACTCGTCATGCGATGTTTGTTTCGATGATGAAGTAAATTTTCCATTTTTGATGGAATTGGCAAATTAGATTTCGCACTGTAGTTGAGGAGCAGGTCTGGTGTACTACGTGCGCGCGCAAGCGGTGCACCACAGGCTGCCGCGGTCCCTGCGACAATGCATTGGGGCTTGGTGCTGCCATCTGTAGATGGCAGGATTTCCAGGGGTTGCGTTACTGTAAAGCAATACTTCCGTCTCGTTCCTTTGGAGGAAAATAAGAGATAAGCACGATACCACAGGACACGTCTGCATTTCCCAACCATTATCATTGTGTCTCAATGCTTGCGATAAAGACAGAGAAGCAAATAGGTAACGGTGGCTCGGCCGTGACGAAAATCGAATCGCATCGCAGTCGGCGCTGTGTTAGAGTAAAATCTATCGCGCGCTGTCTTTTAGTCTTTACCGAGGGAGTGAGAGCAAACAAGTTGGTGACAGCCCAGCCCCGTACTCCTTTGCAAATTTTAAACAAAATGTACCAGAAAGAAAACTGTTTTTCATGAAAAAATGACAATTCTCATAAGGGGCCATGCTTCCCAAATCCTGGGTCATACTGAGGCTACTTCGTGTCTCAGAAGAAAAATCGAATTGCATCAAGTAGTTCCCTTTGAGAAACTGTTTAATCCGGTTCCATTGCGTTATCGTGGTTTGCGTGTTTCTTTCACTGTAAGACGGAAAGTAGTGTATATGCTCTCGTTGTGTCTAATTCCACAGTCCACCGTTCTGTTAATGGCGTGTAGTGCATCAAGGGTGATGGATGGAAAATTCCTTCCCACGCGAACGCTTTAGGCCAACAATCACTCACAGGGCCCGCTGCTGCTCTGGTGCCAGCTCGCTCGCTTATCTGTGAAGGCGGTTCGGACACGAAAACAGTCAAGGACTTCTTTCGATCGTCCCGAAAACACGTGTTTCACACCATTCACAAATCACTGAAAACATATTTTTAGGCTTGCCTGACAACACACACACACACACACACACACACACACACACACACACAAAATATGAACGATGTTCTCTTCAGCGGCTAACCGTCGGTTCAACAGTCGAGATCACGATTTGCGATGCATATGAGAGCGGGAATCGCCGCAATTACACTCCAGAGGCCACCCGTGCGTCCCGCCTCTGAGTAGTCGCGTGCGGTCTGCGGTTCGAATACCCGCTCCGGACGCGGCGGGCCACAAATTTTCCATCCCGCGACATCAGCGACCGTCCCGCACAATTAGTCCCGCGCCGTGTGTTTGCCGCCTAACCCTCCCATACCCTCTCAAAAATGAATGCTTGATTCAAAGTGATTTTGATGTGAATCTTGTATTCTTGTGGAATTTTTTTGATTTAAGAATCATCTGCATACATCAACCGTCTATATGCTTGACACTAGTATGTGGTGCTTGAGGCACGTAACACCTGAAACCTAAAAACACGTAGTTCGCGTGAGGCTCGGCACAGGCTCGGCGTGGGGAGCAACGGCGCCGACAGTCTGGCACGCGTGTGCAACATATCGATACGTCCGCTGCTTATTGTGCACACGCGAGTCTCATTTGCATGCGCGATCGTGTGTGTGTGTGTGCGGCGCGTGTTTCATTGCGGCGTACGTGTTTGGCGTGACTGGACACCATTCGCATGTGTGGCTGCGTCAACGCTGCGAGAGTCGGCAAGGGGGTGATGGGAGGGGGGGGGGGGATTGGGAGGGGTGGGGGCTCGATATGTGTAGGTCCGGGGATCCGTCCCTCACCGAACCCTCGCTCCGCTCTGTCCCAGTGGCATCGGGCCAGCACGACTCCCGGCCTCCGGGGCGGGAAAACTGCTGGCGTTGCAGCGAAATAACCAGAGGATTGCCGAATCGCCGAGCTGCCAAGTAGATCATTCTGCTGCCTGAGCGGGCACGGCTGGGGTCCGGTGGCCTGGGGCCTATGGCTGGGGGCCGTGGGCTGAGGGCCGGGGCCTGGTGGCTGGAGCCGGGGGCCGGGGGCTGAGGGCCGGGGCCTGGTGGCTGGAGCCGGGGGCCGGGGGCTGACGCCGAGAGGCGCAGCCGAGAAGAGCCACCCCTGGCCTCGGCGCTCAGGGGGTGCACTGCACTGCGAAAACGCCGCCCCCCGGCGCAGCCCAAGTGTCTGTCCGGGCCACATTCCACTCCTCTGTCCCCACCTCCTTACCCCCCTCCCCCCTTCCAGACGTTGGGCGTGCTCACTTATTGTTAAGTGCCTGCCCCCGCCCCCTCCCCGGGTGACAGTCACGAATGGGTACTCCTTTATCAACAGCAGATACCCTCCCCACCACACGGCCCCACCTCACCCACTCGCCCCAGTGCACTGCCCCTTTGCATGAGACTGCCACCACCACCGCGCTCTGAATCCCGTAATGTGGTTACTGCTGCCAGGGATAAGACACCGTCGTCAAAAGAAAAGAAATAACAAAACGAAATTTTGAGCCTGGAGCCTAGTGGAGCCTACTGTGGAGGATTTCGAACTCTGGTGTTCCATGCGCCGGGCAGGGTGCACCCTCTCAGCGGCAGCCAGGCCAAACACTTTGCCATGTAAAAATTTAATGGTCGATGTGCAAATTAGCGCGTGTTGTCGACCGGACAACCTCCGCGGCGATAACCCGCCGCCGCTTTTAATTTGCCCGCTAACTTATGGCACGGCCGCGTTGCCTCACCAACCCCCGCACTATGTTTCCCTCTTCCGCTATTGCGACTCGCCGCGCCCCACGTCCCAAACGCTCCACGCGTTCCTCCCCTACCCTGTCAACGCGCGCGCGCGTTTGTGTGCGTGTGTGTGCGTGTGTGCGCGCGTGCGTGTGTGTGTGTGTGTGTGTATGTGTGCGCCCGACTGTCACCATCTAGCGTTACGCATCTTTACGTTCGCAATAAACGTGCAGAGAAACGTGAGGCCCGGTTTTAGCGACCCCGTGGCACACTTTCTCTCTCTCTCTCTCTCTCTCTCTCTCTCTCTCTCTTTCTCTCCCCTGCCTCTCTCTTGCACCCGCCACCATTCCGCTTATTTCGCTTCCACCCCGTCCTTATTCGCCTCACACACCACCCTATCCAACCGTTACTTTTTGTAACTTCCCGAAAATATTTCACAAAAGTAAACGCTATTCTCGATTTCTTTTTAAACGGGAGCACGGCGCATAGCCGTAGAGCCGCAGATTGGCTGGCAAAGGACGCGGCTCTGCGGTCGTCAGCGATTTGGTTTACCCTAAAGACCTGCACGACTGTCTTCTCCCTCTTTTATTCCACTTCTTCCTCCCGTTCTTCATTTGATGATAATCCACTCTGTATCATCCCACCGGTGGGCGCGCTTCCCGGTCGCGGAAGCCTCCCTCCTCGCCCCACGGGCACTGGGCCAAATGGACCAATTACGTGCAGAGGTCCCGTAGGGAAAAAATAAAAGGATCACCTCCCCGCCCTTCCTCTCCCGCTCCTCCACCCACCCCTCCTCTTGGCACGCGGCAAATTAAGGGAGGGGGGGGGGGGGGAATAATTTGTCTGCTGTCACTCCGCGATACTCGATACGATAACTGAACCGCGGCTTCGGGGCATGAGCGTGAGTGTGAGAGACAGAGAGAGAAAGAAGGAGAGAGAGAGAGAGAGAGAGAGAGAGAGAGAGAGAGAGAGAGAGAGAGAGAGAGAGAGAGAGAGAGAGAGAGAGAGAAAAGGGCGGCGTGCTTGTTTTTGCCGTTGAGATGTTTGTGAAAACAGACTGTTAATCAGGTGCGAGGCTCCACGGCGCAGCGCCTCCGTCTGTCTTTCTGCTGTCTGAATGTCTGTATGCTGTCTGACTCTTTGGCTCTCTCTCTCTCTCTCTCTCTCTCTCTCTCTCTCTCTCTCTCTCTCTCTCTCTCTCTCTCTCTCTCTCTCTCTCTCTCTCTCTCTCTCTCTCTCTCTCTCTCTCTCTCTCTCTCTCTCTCTCTCTCTCTCTCTCAATCTCAATCTCAACCTCTTTCGAAAAACAACCTTTTTTGTCTCAATTTGAAAAAAATCATGTAGAAAAAACACGTTATTTTTCAGTGTTCAATCCAAGAAAACTTTTTCTGAAAATTGAAAATTGATTTGTCTTTTTTTTTCTTGCGTGATTTCTCTTGTGAAACCTTAAAATTTGATCCCCTGGAATACGACCTGTGCTGTGCTGCGTGAGAACGGCATGGGCATGACGAGGGTCCGCGGGCATGGCGAATCTATTCGCTGTCCTATTCGGAAACATCACGCGACCGCAAGCGACCGCAAGGCTGGCACGCACGCACGCTGGCACGCCCGGCACACGCAGGCACGCGGGGAGAGAGGCGACAAAAGGCATTGCGGCGGCGGCGATAGGGTGGTGGGGGTGGCGAAGGGGGCCCACCGAACTCGCCGCCAAACACGCAGAGAGCGACACGCAGAGAGCGACACGAAGAGAGAGAAGAGATACAGAGACAGAGAGTGACAGAGAGAGAGAGAGAGAGAGAGAGAGAGAGAGAGAGAGAGAGAGAGAGAGAGAGAGAGAGAGAGAGAGAGAGAGAGAGAGAGAGAGAAGCTAGGGGGAGGGGGAGAGAAGCTAGGGGAGCGAGCCCTTCCCTCTGCCTTTCGCTCCCCGACACACACACACACACACACACACACACACACACACACACACTTGCCTGAACACCCTAAGGGGAGGCAAGTGAACATTTTCGACGTCCTCGTGGTTGAGGGTCGCTATACTTCTGTACCCCTCCCCCCCCCCCCACCACCACCACCACGAGCGCCCCCCCCCCTATCCCCCTCCCTCAGCCAGAAGGGATGTTAGCCGCTAGGCGGGCACCTGTTGCAGTGCGCGCACTGCTCCCCCTCCCCTCCCTCCACCCCCTGCGAGGCTGCGCTGCGCTGCGCCTGGCCGACTGACCTCCTGAGCGGCACGGGGAGGCCGATAGAGGCCGAGGCCGACAGAGCAGGAGGGGAGGAGAGAGGAGAGGGCTACCGAAGTCCTCTGAGCGGAAAACACGACCGGGCAACTCCCCCGCCCTACCTTTTAATGGTTCGCTGCTCAAACAATCCGATGGGACAGGACGGGCCCCTTACCATTTGCTTCTTCTTCATGCGGAGGGAGGGAGGGAGGGAGAAGGAGGGAAACAGAAGACAGGAGATACAGTCCTGGTGTCCTTCCCCTACCTCTCCATCCCATCGGAGGGAGGAGAGAGAGAGAGAGAGAGAGAGAGAGAGAGAGAGAGAGAGAGAGAGAGAGAGAGAGAGAGAGAGAGAGAGAGAGAGAGAGAGAGAGAGAGAGAGAGAGAGAGAGAGAGAGAAACTGAAATTGAATTGAAATTGAAAGGGAGAGAGAGAGAGAGAGAGAATGATGCCTCTGTCAGCAGCTTGACCGGGCGATTAAGCTACGCACCGCTTGTTACCACCGCCCTGCTCGGAGAGGGGGAGGGGATGCTGGCGCGTGTCACCCTGATGAAATTCAGAGTGACATTTTCTACTCCAAACTCCTTTTCCCTCCCCTATTATCCACGCAGATTACTCGAGCTCAGCTCGATCCAACGCGGATGTAACGGGTAGAACGAGAGATAGAGAGAGAGAAAGAGAGAGAGAGAGAGAGAGAGAGAGAGAGAGAGAGAGAGAGAGAGAGAGAGAGAGAGAGAGAGAGAGAGATAGAGAGAGGGTGGGGGGGGGGGGGGGGGACGGGCCTCTGCTATGTCGCTGTTGCCAATTTTATGTACTTGCGCGTGGATTTTCCATTTAGATGGATTGGTAGAGTCGTCACCGTGTGTTTGTTTTATTCACGAAGGGGGAGGGGGGCTCTGAAGGATTTGGCAGCGCCATGTGCCGGATATCTCTGATCACGCGCTCCCTCCCCCCCCCCCCCATCTCCCTTTCGCCGTCCCAAATCGTCACGATTGTGCTGCGCGCGTTGCTGACGTTTTATCACAATACCCCCCCCCCCCCCCTCCCCTAGTCCAGCTCACGTGTCGCAGCCCCCACGGGTATTGCCGAGAGCACGACCACGCATTGATTCCTCTACCTCCCTGCGTGTTTTTGTGTGGACACCTTCATTTGAGGTGCGCCGCTGACGGTCTGCCGGCTACTCCGCATCTCCTTTTGATTCGCGCGCATAAAGGGGACGGCGGCGAAAAACGGGGAGAAAAGAGGAGGCGAGTCACCGCGTGGCGGGACACCGGAGAATATAGAGGGCATAAATGAGGGCAGGGCAGGGCGTGAAAGCGGAGCGGGAAATGAGGGATGAGATGAGGATGTCTCTGTGAGAGGGAGAGAGAGAGAGAGAGAGAGAGAGAGAGAGAGAGAGAGAGAGAGAGAGAGAGAGAGAGAGAGAGAGAGAGAGAGAGAGAGAGAGAGAGAGAGAGAGAGAGAGAGAGAGAGAGAGAGAGAGAGAGAGAGAGAGAGAGAGAGAGAGAGAGAGAGAGAAAGCGCGGGGAACAGAAATTTCACGGGCCCGCAATGCAGCAACCACCACCCCAAAAGAAAAATGGTCACAATAATGACGTACAAACTAAATTAAAAACATGCGGAATATTATTTGGGAGGGTGTCAAAATCATGCAGCCGTGCGCACCGTTCCAGGCATGGTTTCCCTTGGCTCCAGTGGCTCCAGCGGAGCTTCCAGTTTCCATTTCCACGGGCCCCCGCTATGCTGCACACGCAGGTAGGTGGGGAGCCTCAGCGCTGAGTCTGCTGGGGCTGCGGGCTGCGAGGCGCCGGGCGCTTCGAGGCATGAATGCCAGACAGGTCACAGCGCTAGCGCGCCCCGCCCTGGCCGCCTGTTGTTACAGGCGTGTTGCTCATAGTTTCTGGCCGCAGCGAGTCGGAGCGGATCGAGTTAGGGACGGAAAAGAGAGTTCCCTTCGCAGTTCGCTCGTTGTCATCATCATACCGACCACTCGACCTCGAGGCAGAAGGAAACAAAGTCTGCAGCGCGAACCAAAGTTTCGGCTCATGCACAAAGTGGCAAACGATTGTTTTTATGTGTTTCTGAGGCAAGGCCGAGCTGGCGTCACTGTGCCTTGAGGCACACACGGGGAATGTGCTGGGCCACAAGGGGTTGGATGCGGGAGAATTTTGAATAAGACGCCCACTTTTGAGAAGGGTGCGATTTTTTTTTTGCTGTGTCCGGCTCCCGCCAGAGGGCGACACCGGCACAGCAGGCCTGCGGTCGGCCGTTCGCCACCGCACCGGACTCAGTTCAGTTTCAGTCTCGTTCTTGTCTAGTCCTGGTCACCAGCTGTAGTGCGCCGCTCGCCGCTCCAGCCTGGGACCCGGACTTCCGTTTGTGCCACTGTTGTTCTGTATTGTATATTGTGTTTGTGAATAAACGTGCATCATCACCAACGGCGTCTCTTCGTTCTTCCCGGACCCAGACACAAAATCTGGCGACGAGGATAGTTCGAAATCACGTGTGTGCCGGCCGCCACACGAACCACGGGTCACCGAAGAGTTGTTGTGTTGGTGTTTTATCTGTATCGACTTGTGTTTTTATGCTGGACGACGCTACGACAAGTAGCGAGTATTTTATTGTGTGACCGACAACAACCCGTGCCATCACGCCGGGACAGGACGGTGAGCCGCACGCCACCGGACGAACGTGGTTTGCTGGTTTTTGTGGCTGTCGTGGGGCTACAACCAAGTGTACGGGTAGGCCAATCGCCCCCACGACACAAAAGGGAACAAACCAGCAACCCAAGTGCGACCGTTTCACACCGCCCAGACCAGACCGTACGCAAACGCGAGCCGGCGTCTGCCGCTGTGTACACGCCGAGCCACGTCGTCTGCTGGCGGTGTACGCGCCGAGCCGCGTCGTCTGCTGGTTGGGTACGCGCCGAGCTGACCGACCCGGGGCTACGGCTCCGCCGAGCGGCAAGCCATGGCGCAGCCACCCACAGCGGTGGTTAACGCCCACATTTGCCAGGGAACTCTGTATGTGGCGACAGGCCAGGGACCGTCCCTGCTGGGACGATACTAGTTCTGCGCGTTGGGGTTCGAAGGGTCCAGGGCCCTCTGCCGCCAGGAGTCCGCGGCTTCCACACAGCCGCCACGAACCGGGCCGCGAACCGCTCGCCCGCGGCCTGAGCCCTGACACCCAGCCCCGGGAAAGCAAACAGCCGGGGCCGGACCAGAGACGGAGCCACTACCAAACAACATATGCTTGTTTCGCCCAAGACCGGGGCCGTTATACCGGGCCGGCCGTGAGCCCGAACGGGAAGCCAGATGTCAAGCCGCTGCATTGCAAACCGCGAGTGCGCGGCTCGGATCGTCAAAAAACCCCGCCTGCCCTTGCTAGAGACAGCGAAGACGGTGATGCAACATGAGCTCCGCGGCGCTCTCCAGCTCAAGGGTCTGGTTCTGGAGCCCGGACCAGGGCCAGTGGCTGTCTCTGCCGCAGCAGACCGCGATGCCCGACTGCCACACGTCTGCGGTGCAGACGACACCGGCAGTCGACCGGTCGTGGACGCGAACGACCCTTCACCAGCACGAGCACCGCGTCGGCAACGACGCCAGTGACTCGACCGCGGTGACGCCAAGTAGTACGCCGGAGGCCATCTGTTATAATTTATTTTTATTTTTATTTTTGCTTGGGGTTACACCCTGCCGGGGTGTTATGTTGCTGTGATTTGGGAAGAGGGCAGGACTTCAAGGGGGGGAGGGAAGGTCTGCTGTGTCCGGCTCCCGCCAGAGGGCGACACCGGCACAGCAGGCCTGCGGTCGGCCGTTCGCCACCGCACCGGACTCAGTTCAGTTTCAGTCTCGTTCTTGTCTAGTCCTGGTCACCAGCTGTAGTGCGCCGCTCGCCGCTCCAGCCTGGGACCCGGACTTCCGTTTGTGCCACTGTTGTTCTGTATTGTATATTGTGTTTGTGAATAAACGTGCATCATCACCAACGGCGTCTCTTCGTTCTTCCCGGACCCAGACACAAAATTTTTCTTTCACCAGCTTGTCTGATTATGTTTTCCCTGCTTGACGTTCACACCTTGCACTTACCCCAGACCGCCGGGCGAGTTTTGTACCGGAGTGTGCAGCGCCCCAAACACCCTTGTTGGGCCCCGGCCTCTGAGAAGCTGGGCCCGTCGAGCCCATTGATGCGGAGGATCAGGGGCGGCGGTAGCGGCGGTAGCGGCGGTAGCGGCGTCACTCGTCCCGCCAATCCCCTGCCGTCTATCCGTCTATCCCTCACCTCAGACACGGCGGGGAGCGCGCCCTTTCAATCTGTGCCGCAGCGCCCCGATAACGCAAACCAGCGTGGCCGCGGGGGTGGCGCTCCCCTCTGCTCACCCTCAGCCACACACACACACACACACACACACACACACACACACACACACACACCTGTCACATAGTGCAGGCTGCTGGCCGCCTCGCACCCTCACCGTACTCTAGTTAATACGAGTCCCTCTCACGCGGCCACACCCAACACCACCGGCCTTCCCCGGCATCCCCACTTCCTGGCTGCTACTGATGCGCCAACAACTTCGTGTCCGGTCCGCCTCTGCGGGGCTGTGGCTGTAGCGTCGCTGTAGTTTGCACATTACTTGGACTACAACTGCTGCTGCTGCTGCTGCTGCAGCGGCACAACAATTAACAAGCAGAGCTGAACTCCGCGCGGGCAGCGCAAGAGGCGTGTCTGCGTGTCCCGGACGTCAGCGGCCTTGCACTCTCAAAAAAAAATGCCTGAATCATGCATATATGCCTGTTTCATAGCAGATTTTATGCCTGGACCTCAAAATCTTCCCCGAGCATAATATGCTCAAAACGAGCATAACATGCTCGAAACAAGAATTTCGTAGTGGCTATGCAGCTATGCCTGAATCAAGACATGCCACTAAATATGGATGCCCGATTCAGGCATCAGTCTACATGCCTAACTCAGGCATCAGATTGGGCCGAATCGTATGCCTGTATCGGGCATAGTGATGGTTGGCACAAGTATCCTGTTGCTGAATTGGGAAAAGTTACCCAGGATTTCAGGGTAGGCGTCAAACTTGCGCTGATTCAAGCATACTTTTTTGAGAGTGTGCTTGGACAACCCTTGTAGCCGAGCCGAGCCGCGCCGATGACGAGGCGTCCGACTTCTGACGCGCGGCTCCGGTCCGGAGGCACCAGAAGCTCGGAACACCGGCCGACCGGCGGCGGGATCACAGCTCAAAGTTTCTCTGATCAGAGTAAACAATCATAATCAGGTTCGGGGAACGCCATCAGCAAAATACACACGCAAAAAAAATCGCCAGCTCAGGTGCTAATTTTCTAGTAGTATACGCCCAACTAACGTTTTTTTAGCACCGGTGCTAACTTTTTAGTTACCGTGCTTAATTTTACCCACGTTACTAAAATTTTTAGCAACGGTACCAATTTTTATTTAGTTGGGCGCGACTTTTTTGCGTGCAGCTAAGTTGTCTAAGAAGACGAGGACTGAAATTATCGGTCGATTAGACCAAAACACGGCTGGTCGATGGTCGATGGCCGGGGCACCGGGACACTTTATGAGTAGCCAAACGAATATGTTCACGTCGTTCCCAGAACTACTCCGGAAGACAAACATTTCAAGGCTTAAAGCTAAAAGGCCAGGGCATGGCCAATTTTTACAAAAAAATAATTGTTTGTACTTTTTTAAATCTTTTTTTTTGTGCGGTTTGCCTGGGCCAACCCCTAGGCATGTTAACCGATACGAAAGCAGTGGCGTCTGATGACCCTTCGTCACCAGCTCCAAGACCACTAAAGTCTAACTGTCGTAGCTTGGGATCAACTGTGGCCGTCTGATCGAATTTCATGGCAACATCCGGGACGCGTATGAAGTAGCCGTTCCCAGGACTAATTTGGAAGAACAAAAGTCCAGGCTTAGCGCACAGAAGTTCGTGGCTTGAGATTTTTCCCGCAAGTTACTCTGTCCCATTTACTCATAGGAGTCTACCATGGCCGGGGCCCCCAGGCGGGGATGAAGCCTCCCCCCCCCCCCCCCCCCCCCCCCCCCCCCAGCGAGGCGAGGTGGCGGGGCAGGGTGGGGAAGGGTGGGGCCTCAGGACCAGTTCAAGTTTCGTCCCTGGCGACCCGGCGCGCGGAGATGGCAATGAAGTTACGTCCCTGCCGAGCTCTTGCCCGGAGTAAAACTAATTTGACACCACCTGCACCTCTTTGGACTGCCAGATGAAGCAAAAGCGGCATAGACGAGTCGTGAGACAGAGAAAGCGAGAGAGAGAGAGAGAGAGAGAGAGAGAGAGAGAGAGAGAGAGAGAGAGCGGGGGTGGGGGTGCCTATTCGCACCGCGCTGGCCGAAAGCAGTTCAGGAAATCTCCCGCGGGGGGAACTAACTTTGAAAACCTTATACTACGTGATTCGGCGGGGGGAAGTATGTGGGAGGAAATGGATTTACCGCTCTGAGAGCGTTGCCGAGGCGGCGGAGGCCGCCGTCAGAGGAAAAACATGCGGCGGTGAGGCCAAGCGCCTGTGAATGCCAGGGTAGGCCAGCCCGCACGACACGCGTGCATGGAGAAGCCGGGGTTGCCTACCCAGCAGGCGCCCTGTGCTGGATGCTAATGCTGATGTTCCTGTTGCAGGTGCCGCACTGTCGCAGCCGATGGCGTCCCTGGACGCACCCTGACCATGACCCGTCGGGTAAGCGGCTGTGACGTCACAGCGTCACAAGGCTCACGCTCTCTGCTTCCGTGCGACGCTCCGTTAGAAGCGGGTTATATCGTATGGGGATGCCGGGGTCGTGATGACGGGCAGCGAATGAAAATCAGATCATATTTTCCGGTAAGCGGGAGGATGGCGAGGGGGTTTTCACTCGGGATTTTCGTGTACAGGGTATTAGATAATACGTGCATTACGCGGTATTACGATGGTATTACACTAGTATTAAATATGTATTGCACTTATATCTTACCATTTTAGAGCATATTTTGTTACTTTTCGGTATTACATTACGCGTAATGCCTTGATCAGGTGTACAGGGTATTACGCAAGTGAAAACCCCCTCGGAGGATGGGCGACAGCCTCTGCGCTGTAGTCGGAGCATCCACTCGCCGGCGTGTTTTGCAGACGGCGTCGAAGCCGAAACGGGACCAAACGGGAAGTTCGGCCGGCAAGGAGGCGGCTATTTGTGAATGCATCGTGCCCCCATCCCCCTCAGCATGGATGTGCATATCCCTGTGCGGTGTTTAAAACCACGCGAGAACGAAAGAGAGAGAGAGAGAGAGAGAGAGAGAGAGAGAGAGAGAGAGAGAGAGAGAGAGAGAGAGAGAGAGAGAGAGAGAGAGAGAGAGAGAGAGAGAGAGAGAGAGAGAGAGAGAGAGAGAGAGAGAGAGAGAGAGAGAGAGAGAGAGATTTTTTGTATCCGGCGTGTAGTTGCGCGGCTGTGTGGGGCGTGGCGGCCTCGTGGATGTTGTGTGCCTGGCGCGTGGCGTCCAAGGTCTGGGTCGCGTGGCACGGCGTGGTCTGGTCAGGGCCTTCCCCACACGCGAGGAGAGGGCTGCCGTTCGGAAGTGCGCCGAGCAGCGGAGGGGAAGACAGCTACGTGACTTACCATCCCCTCTCGCTTAACTGCGAGGAACTGCAACCCTACACCCCCTCCCCCTCGAGAAAGCTCTCCGGGTCGTGAGCACAGCCCGGCCCGCGTTTGACGACCTTATACCGGGGCTTTGTTACCTCTTCAAGGACTCGTGCCGCGCGGATGACCGAGTGTCATCAAAGTGCCTGCGTTGGTTGAAAGCTCTGACAGCTCTGACTGGTCCAGCTTTGTCGGTGTGGTGTGGTCTGTGTGCCGTCCCCCCCCCATCTTCCCGACGGAACCGCAGGCAGAGGGCTCGTCATCCGCTGGCCATGACGTTGCCCCCTCCCCCTCCCCACTAAGCCCGCGCTTCTGGGCCGCTCCGAACACCGCAGCCTCTCCGACCGCTACCAATACCACCGCCGGCACCGAAATGAGACAGTTTTATTGGATTCCCTCCGGCTGGCCGACGGGTCTTTTGCCTCCGGCCGTAGTGGGTCTGCTCCGCCTGGCACCGCCTGGCACCCGACAGGAGGCTGCAACATGCTTCCTCCCCTCATGGAAGCGAAGTTAGACGCCCTGCTGAATGACGGAACGGGAGTAAGACTCTATCTATTGACGAAGGTAGTAACACGAACCAAGCGCAACAGTAATTGCTGAAGCACGGACATCAATACATAGATTCATTTGGCAGCCTGTTTTTTTTTTTTTTTTAATAAAAGGTCGTGGGAAATTGGTGAACATCGCTTCGTTACGCTTCCCCGGCGTGGTCGCCGTCAGGCAAGAAGAAAATGATATGAAAACACAAGGCGCGGTGATAATTAACTTTGGCAATTTAAAAATAGAAATTAACAATAATAGTAATAATAATATTAATAAAAGAGGAGTCGCGGCCTCTATTATGCTGGCTCGCCTTTCGTGTCGGAAACACGCAATAGCGTCGTGGTCGCAGGTCATTAACGTCGAGGCGTAAGCTGGGAGGGTTGGGCTGCGGTCCACTGCCCGACCCTGCAGGGCGCCCCCTGGCGCCCCCTGGCGCCCCCAGGCGGCGGCGCACCGTGTTAGCGGGATCAGGGCGCGGACTCAGCGGACGCAGCGCCTCCAGGGGGCGATATGACGGGGAAAGCGGAGGTGGTTTCAGGCCGACGTGATTTCATTCCCGCGTTCATTATAATGTCCACATCTAAGTAGCTTATTGCGTAGCGGTGGCATCGCGTTCAATTAGAGCGGCCCTATTCCTAGCTCTCCTTCTTTTTATCCGTTCTGCCTTTTTTTTGGGGGGGAAAGGTAAAGGTGCAAATAGCGCTGTACGAGCCGCTAATTCCTTGCTCTGCTCCCGGCAGAAATAATCCTCGTGGCCAATTCCGTAGCGGCCTCGAAATTACAAGAAGGTTATGAGAAATCTCGCGGGTGGTTGTTCTTCGTGGCCCCCCTCCCCCCATCTCTCCCTCTCTCTCTCTCTCTCTCTCTCTCTCTCTCTCTCTCTCTCTCTCTCTCTCTCTCTCTCTCTCTCTCTCTCTCTCTCTCTCTCTCTCTCTCTCTCTCTCTCTCTCTCTCTCTCTCTCTCTCTCTCTCTCTCTCTCTCTCTCTCTCTCTCTCTCTCTCTCTCTCTCTCTCTCTCTCTCTCTCTCTCCACTTGAAGGGGAATATCCTTGTTTTCGGTTTCGGGGTCAGCGAGAGGTGGGCGGTGGCACACATACGAGATTGCGCTCTCTCTTTCCTGGGAGCCGCTCGTATTTCTCATTTTCCAGTTGCAGTGTGTGTGTGTGTGTGTGTGTGTGTGTGTGTGTGTGTGTGTACGTGTGGGTGTGGGAGAGGGTTGAAATGGACTCGTTTAACCGCCCTCGAGGGGGCTCGGCCTGAGGTCCCCGCCCGCGGTCCCCAAGGCCTTCAGGCCGCCAGCAGCGCGTGCAGGGGAGGCCGGGGGGGAGAGGGGGGGGGGGGGGTAGCGGCCGCACCGTTATGTTGGGAGGGACGTCTGCGTAGCGTCTGGGGAAAAAAGACAGTCAATTTTGTCATAACTGGATTACGCTAAAGACACTGAACTGTGTCCAGGCAGGGCCAGAGCTGTCGCATACAAAAGCGCCACAACAGGGCGGGCGGTGCACAGAAGCGTAGCGTGGCAGAGCTGGGTCTAACGGTCTAACAAGGCGCTATCTTCCGTCACGTGACACCGTGTCACACCACACGTGTCTGTCCTACGCCATAAGCGATGGCAGGTGTGATTAGAGACAATTATTACACCAGCAGCGCGTTTTAAGCTCTTTTTTTTTTGGGGGGGGGGGGGGGGGAGGGGGGGGGGGGGTGACGGCTTTTGGTTCTCTCCGGCAGTCCTGACACGCCGCCGCTCACACTGACCGTAACTAAGGCTCTTGCACCACACAAAACAATCCCCTCAACTCACGTCCCTACACTCCGCCACACACACACACACACATATATATATATATATATACGCCCGTGCTGCGTACCATACGGCGCGGATATTGCTCGGTTTATTTTTCGTTTCGTTGCGGAGGGTAGAAAGAGAAAGGAAGAGGTTTTGGTGAGTGTGGCGTCCTTCCGGACATCATCCACAACCATGACGACGTACTCATACGATGCCTCTGGACGTCCCCACTGACGCCTCCCGGCCCCGAGCTACTATTTCACCCAGCGAGAGGGAGAGAAAAAAATCATCCACTGCCATGTCACGGCAGGCCTACGGCACATGAATCCACCCTCTCCCTGTCCCTCTCTTTCTCTCTCTCTGTCTCTCTCTCTCTCTCTCTCTCTCTCTCTCTCTCTCTCTCTCTCTCTGTGGCTATTTCTCTCTCTATCCCTCCCTCTCTTCCCCTTCCTCCCCTGGTTGTGTTATTTCTGACACGGCACAACGAGATGGCTAGAGAGAGAGAGTGAGAGACAAGGACGGAGATATGGAGGCTCGTTTCGTCTTGGCACTGGAGCGTGACAGATTCACTGGACGCCTCGGGAGCGAGTGAGTGAGAAAGAGAGAGACAGACAGACAGACGGAGAGACAGAGAGAGAGGGGAAGCAACAAAGCCGGGATGGACGACAACAACGGGAGACGGAAGATAGGCTCTGCCGCCACGCCACTCCACGCTATGCCCGCTTGCCAGTGTGTGACGCCCATTTGTACGGCGCACGGCACAGGATTGCGCTGCCAAACATTACTTCACTCCGAGCCCCCGCCGGCTGCTCAAGGAGAGCGCACGCACGGGGCGACACGCCACACCCCCTAAATGGGATGGCAAACCTCGCCAGAGTCACTCGGCGGGACTTCCTGCTTCACCCTTTGCCCTCTCTTATTCGGCCCGCGGCTATAATCGCCTTTGTCTGCCGCAAAACAAAATGATGAGATACAGAAAGAAGCAGCGGTGGCAGAGGGGCGGACCCGGGCGAACCCGTGCTCCGATGACTGTATCGGGGCTGAGATCTGATTGGCGGGGACAGCGAACGTCTTGCTGGGCCGATGAAGTCGTCTCTGGTCCAGCAGGGGAGGCTGGGGCTGCGCTGGCCATGTAATCCCGGCCGCCAGAGACAGCGGAGCTTGGCGTAGCGTCGCTCAGCCGACGTAGCTACCGCACGCACGCCGCGCAGCTGCGGGGGTGCGGGTGCGGCCGTACGATCGGGGCGGAGGGGAAACAAGCGGGACCGATAAATTCGTCGCCACCATGCGATTCAATTCTCGCTCTCTCTCTCTCTCTCTCTCTCTCTCTCTCTCTCTCTGTCTCTGTCTGTCTGACTCTCTCTCTCTCTCTCTCTCTCTCTCTCTCTCTCTCTCTCTCTCTCTCTCTCTCTCTCTCTCTCTCTCTCTCTCTCTCTCTCTCTCTCTCTCTCTCTCTCTCTCTCTCTCTCTCTCGCTGCCGGCTCCAACAAAGACAGAGGAGACGTCCTTCTGGTCGGACCGCAGCAGACGGCGGTGCGTCCCTGTGTGTGTGTGTGTGTGGTGTGTGGGTGGGTGGGTGTGTGGGTGTGTGTGGATGTGTGGGTGTGTGCGTGAGTGGGTGTGTGTTGGCAGGGCAAACATTTACGTAAAGAGGTTGGTCCTTTCTCGCTCTCTCGCAAACAGCAATTTGTAAAGAATTGTAGGACCGTATATGTCAAAAAAGGTGTGCGTCCGAAATTTCCTCTCGGTGTGTGAATCGTATCGTGTTTTTCCTTCTACTTTCTTGCGGCGTACAAAGACGCTTCTTGTGGCACCAGAGCCGAGGCCTTTCCCCTTCGAGCCTCTCCTGCGGTGCAGTTAAGCTGGTCGTGGTCTGGCCGGCTGAGACAACGCCGAGCAGTGCCCCTCCCCCCCCCCCTAACCCTCTCACCCCCTCACCGCTCCACCTCCTGCCTCTTACCCCTTCGCCGTCTCTGCGTTCAGCGCTGCGGTCCAATCGGTGGAAGAATAACTTCGGACGCCAAGTCAAACATTCCGCTCCAAGCTTTTCCGATTCAAAGTACCAACACGACCACCGTCTGCTATG
The DNA here is from genome assembly GCA_038380765.1 of Odontothrips loti. Taxonomy (NCBI): domain Eukaryota; kingdom Metazoa; phylum Arthropoda; class Insecta; order Thysanoptera; family Thripidae; genus Odontothrips; species Odontothrips loti. The sequence continues at coordinate 5,305,593 of CM076252.1, read as the reverse complement.
CCGCCCGCCGCCGCCCACTGCCGCCCACCCACGGCGTCCCCAAGTGCTGCGGTCCCTCTCCTCTGCTACCACCGCTCCACTCCACCCCTCCCCTCTACCCGCCCCTCCACCCCTCCACGTCTCCTGGAGGACCTGGAGACCCTCGTGCGGCCTAAAGAGACTTGGATGCAGCTGCAGCGGCAGCTGTGTCGCGGAGGGAAGCCACGGTAGCGATGGCAAATTTGTTTCCGCCTGCAGACCGCCCCGCCCCTCCCCGCCCCGCACACAGGCCAACGTTAACGAGGGCGGGTGTGTCTGCACTCCCGGACTCCCTGCAACACGCGCGTCATATGATCTTGCAATTTTGTATATTTCGGGGTAAGTGGTGCGACTCGTACGGTGTACATCAAGTACACAAATTGTAATGGACAGAGCGTGTGTGTTGGGGCACAACAGGGTCGTCCCCGCTCCACCCCATTGGCCGTGAATGGTGATGGAGAGTGGTGGGGGGGGGGGGGGGTTCGCATTCGGGTCGCATTCAGATTCGACCGCACACTGCTGCACGCGGATTAAATAGGATCGATGCGCTGTTGACCGGCGTGGTCGCAGCGGCTCGCCACGTGTCACGCCACGTGTCACGCGCGTGTGTTGCTGCTATGTCACCACCGCACAACAAGCCCTGCGGGCGCCGCGAAATATGCCGCCGCAGCGGAAGCGCAGTTATTCCGACGGAACTATGATAATCGTATCATCACACCGCAACGCAACGCGGTTTACTGCAGCCGATTCGCACCACTCCGTCCAGCAGCGCGGAAATGATGTGAATTTTTAGTGAAATGTATTTAAATTCGACAAAAGAAAGTCTAAACAAGGGGGAAGGTGGACGCCGCAGCGTCCATGGGTTAACTCGCTCTTTGCATCTTTTGATTCTGACTTTAATTCGCAACCGGAATATACCTGGTAGCAGATTTGGATTTGGATCAATGTGTCCACCTCCTCGCTCTATCGTCCTGGTGGTGGCACTTCAAGACGGAGAACCGGCCCCGATGGAGGAGGTGTCCGCCTCCCAGTGTCGCCATCAGTCGAGCCACCTCAAGTTTGGCTTATGAACTTTCATCTGCAGTGATTTCTGAACCTCAAGAACCAGAGACATTTTGATTTCTTAACGTTGAATGCGGTCTGAGACCTTGATTTTGCTTTTGGGGTAAGGGAGGAGTAGTTGTAGTGCTCTAGGCTCTTTCCAGCAAACAGCTGGCATTCTCAACGCTGGCTACTTTGGCTAGCCCTAGTCTCGTTCAGGGTCTCAACTGCATTCTCAATCTGTACGCCAACAACGCAACGCGGCGGCCCGCGGTTGCCACAACAGTCCTGTGCGGGACTCAGTCTGTGAGCGGCGCTCACCCAATAAAGTCCTTCTGGTTCTATCATTCGACTTGTGTGTGCTCTTCTTCAGTCCGAGACCGAGTTAGTTCAACCGTTCAACTGACAGCGCAAATACATACAATTTACAAATAATATCATTTATTAAAGGTGGTACAACTGGATATCCAGTCAGCAGTGCTGCCACTCACTTTTACGGATGCTTTCATAACTACATGATGATTTAGTTACACTTCTTGCCGCTAGATGGCTTTTATTATCAAGATGGTGGTGCCGATCGACCAACGTCATTCCCTCAAGCATAACTTATACTTTTATTGACACCGTCCCCACCCCCTTCCCCGCGCGCTATTTCTCACAAATGAGATCCCTTTATTATTTACAACAACTGATCGTTTACTTTTGTGCTTCTGATGTAACTGTCACCTAATAAAATGCACTTTACACCCAACGCCGGCTAGGAAGGCCTCCCATCTGCCTCGAAATTCTCTGGTCGCTACGAGTATTCAGGATACCCCTCGCGCAAGACCTTTTAGGATGTATTCGGATCATTTCCAGATTCCGTCAATGAGTTCTATGCATCATCACCCCCCCCCCCCCACCCCTTTCCACCTGAGAGCGAGTAGTTCGAAAATATGCTTCTTTTCTCTCTCCGATGCGTGGTTTTTCGCGATTCCAAGCCCGCGGAAATCCGCGGTCTGAACGGCTATTATTTAACCACGTAAATGAGTGGGAGCTTTCCGCTCGACAATGCGTTCCTCGACGGATCCGCGCCCTCAGCGGCTCATGAGTACGATGGGTGGTCTACATCCAGGCGTTTTTTCCTAATTTGACTCCGTTTTTGACAAAATTCACTACTTTCCGATCACAGCAGTTATTTTGCCACTAACTACTTATGCTCCCTTGTGTATCCCACATATTTAGTGGGTAATTGCAATACAAAACTTACATCGTAAGGCAGGAAAATTTTGTTTTTTGCTTATATATTTTTCATTTTGATTATTCATTGGCTATAATACAATCACGCACGTTCCCTGCATCAATACCTATCCATTGATACCCCACAGAAAGTTCCACACATTTCCGAACCGACGCTAAGCCACACTGAACGTTTTTACATTTTGGGCCTAGACCAATACTCGCTCTCTGCGACGAGGAGTAGCGCCAGCGTTGGAAGCCGCGTTCGCAAAGAGCGAGTAAAAACAAGTTTTGAAATGAGAAATGTTTTTAAATTCTTTAGTTGTGGGGGGGGGGGGGGGGGGAGGGCGCACGAACTCGGCTTCTCTGAGGCAGGCCCTAGAAGTTCGATAGTAACAACCGAGCCTTTTTTTCTGTGCGACACCGCCGCACGATTCTGCGACTGACCTGATTATTTCGTTCACGAAGAGAAGGCAGCACCGAAGGTTTTTTTTCCAGACCAACCCCTTGATGACCTCACAAGGTTATAATGACATTCTGCGCCAAATACTCGTCGCTGATGCTGTGGAGTCCGGCGGCCCAAAGTGACCTGCTCACCGCGGGGGCCTCGGAGAGGGCGGTGGACAGAGATAAATGGGTCGGCCAGCAGCCCCGCGGAGACCCCAGTGGGGCCCACGGCGGGGCCCACAGCGGGGCCCACGGCGGGGCCCACAGCGGGGCCCACGGCGGGGCCCACAGCGGGGCCCACGGCGGGGCCCACGGCGGGGCCCACAGCGGGACCCACAGCGGGGCCCACAGCGGGGCCCACAGCGGGACCCACAGTGGGGCCCACAGCGGGGCCCACAGCGGGGCCCACAGCGGGGGCGGGGCCCACAGCGGGACCCACAGCGGGGCCCACAGCGGGCCCACAGCGGGGCCCACAGCAGGGCCCACAGCGGGGCCCACAGCGGGGCCCACAGCGGGGCCCACAGCGGGGCCCACAGCGGGGCCCACAGCGGGGCCCACAGCGGGGCCCACAGCGGGGCCCACAGCGGGGCACACCGCGCACACGGCTCGTTGACCATGTCGGCCAGCCATCACGATCGCGATACGACGCGGGATCAACCGCTTTTGCCTAATCAACCGCACTGTTTGATGACGGCTGGACGGCCGGACGGGAGCCCCGCATGGTCAGAGCGGCACCTTTGAGGAGGGCAGCTACACAGGGAGGTTTTCAATAATTTCCGCATAACCACTCTTCTGCTGAAATAATTAAACCTTCCTCACTGTGATAGCAGGCACAAGTTATTTAATCTGAATTTTAGTACGAGCAGATGAATGCAGGTCCGAAGCATTTCGCAAGGAATGGTAATTTTCTCGACGTGAGAAATAATCATTTCGAAGCGGGCGCGTGTCGCCCCGCTCTTGCAGGACGTGCGGGTCTATCCCAAGGGCGGAGGAGGAAAATGGAATTGGAGAAAGAATCTGGGCGGAGCTGCGAGCGCGGTGCTTTATTGAGGAGGCCGTGAGGGATGGGATGAGTGACAAAGTCTACTTTGGAAAGTGCTTATGATAAAGGGATCCGTTGGGATGCGACCTCACTCTCTCTCTCTCTCTCTCTCTCTCTCTCTCTCTCTCTCTCTCTCTCTCTCTCTCTCTCTCTCTCTCTCTCTCTCTCTCTCTCTCTCTCTCTCTCTCTCTCTCTCTCTCTCTCGTCGAGTCCAGGCGAGTCTTAAGCGGCGTGACGAAAAGTTTGACCGTCCTGAGAAGGAAGATGGGGGGGGGGGGGCTGGTCTTGGTGGGTCGCGGGTGGGCGTCACCGTCGGGATCTCAGTTTAATTGCAATTCCTCATGGACAAGTCGGTTCATCCGGACGCCTCACCTTTACGACCACTTGCTATATATCACCGCGCGACTGTATAATGAAACTCAATTAAAAAGTGTTGCCTTCATAACCAATTTATCCGTTGGAGCTATGGTTCTTTTTTTATGAGGAGGAGGGGGGGGGGAGCTGTCATAATTTTTTTCAGTCAAAACATTACCAAACAAAACTGTTTGCGTGTACACTGTATTTGGGGTCACAATGGAGTTGCGTTTTTTCTTTTGAAATTACAGGTTATTCATATCTTCGCAAGTGATCATTGCAATTTCATTTACAGTGTACACCCACCTTCTCATTAGGATCGTGCGTTACTGTACTATCCCCGCACGCGGCCCGACTCATCACAACGCAGGGAGCGTCATCACCCTCCCCCCCCCCCCCCCCTCCAGGAGAAGACACAAGGCTGGGACCTGTTGATGCAACAAGACACTAATGAATTGCCTTATTCACTCACCAACAGCCATCTGTCATTGTCGACGTGAAAAGAGTGGGCACCCGCTGCTGCCGGCCACGCGCTGGGCGCTGGGCCGGGCTGATACACGGCGGTTAGCAAAAGTCGTTTCCGCCCGACTCCGGAAGCGGAAGTGAAGAGAGGCGATCTTCATAATTCTTTGTACTCCAGATGAGATGACCGGGAGGAGGGGCGGAGAGGAGGACGGGGAATGAAGCGGCTGGCAGACTTGCCGCTTTCTCTCCTTTTTTGCCCCGCCCCACAGCACCCTGTTCTCCCTTCCGTTTCCATTTTCGGTCCGCTTCTTCCGTTTTCTCTCAATTGTTTCCCCTGTAACGACTCCCTTGTCTGCGCTGCACTCATTTTGTCGCCGACGCGAGCGTGCGGACCCCAGCGGACCCCAGCGCGGACCCTAACGGACCCCAGCGGGACCCCAGCGGACCCCAGCGGACCCCAGCGGACCCCAGCGGACCCCAGCGGACCCCCTTCGCTGTCTGCTGGCCGTGGCAGGGCCGTGCCGCGCGCAGCAGTTGACAAACTGACGAAAAACAACGTAGAGAAATGCCGGAAAGCGTTGCCGGCGCGAGGAAGGGTTGCGGGATGGGAGCGGTCGCATCCAGCGAGAACAAGAGAGAGAGAGAGAGAGAGAGAGAGAGAGAGAGAGAGAGAGAGAGAGAGAGAGAGAGAGAGAGAGAGAGAGAGAGAGAGAGAGAGAGAGAGAGAGAGAGAGAGAGAGAGAGAGAGAGAGAGAGAGAGAGAAGCTCATGCATATCAAGACGGGGAGGGGGAGAGAGAGATGGACAGACATAGAGAGAGAGGGAGAGAGGGAGAGGCCGCCTGCCGGCTCGGCGATAGGCCGCACACAGGACACTAGTGTGGGCGTGTTGCCTACCCCTCACGGGGCCCACCGCTGGAGCCCGCTCCCAGCCAGCTCAGACTGCTGCACCGGTGCTGCAGCAAGCTATAGCACACTGTTATTTGTTATCTTCGGTCTCTGCTCATCGTTCACGCACCGTAACATAAAGTTGTCGAAAAACTCCAAAGATCATGCGATGCCACTTTTCTCGTCATTTCTCCCATCAAAGTGTTATCCAGTCTATTTTTCGGCACAGTGTAACGCGGTGACGGTCCGAGGGCCCGGCGGCCTCAGCGATCAACAGCGACAGCGCGGAGAGGCAATAAGGTGATCGTCCACGCGGCGCCACTCGAGCGGCACGAAGCACTCTGTCCTTTTCTATCGCCCGCTCGGAGCGTCCAGAAACTCACCGCGCCGCAGCATCTCTCTTCCACCCACAGGGTCACTCCTGCCGCTGCAGCCCCAGCCGTGTCCCCTACAGGTCCCCTATCCCCCAGCCCATCTCACGGGCCGCCATATTCCGCACTCTGGAACCGCTTTTATCGCCGAAAAAAGCAGAGAAGACGGCAACACGAGGGAGGGAGAGAGACATCTCTGAGCAAGGCTTCTTCACCGCGGTTCCGCACAAAGGTGGACGCAAGGTGAGAGGTAGGGAGCGGGGAGCGGTAGCTGCGCACCTGCAAGGCACACACACACACAAACACTCATGAGAACCACATTGTGGGCAAATCTGACACCAGACCCGGAAGCTCGCACATAGCCACGTGTCCGATGAACCCTCTCAAATTCCCTCGTCGCCCCCGCACCTCGCTGCGCGGCGCGACGCGTAGCCAAAGCGGCGTGCGACCGTGTGTGTGTGGGGGGGGGGGGGGGGGGGGAGTGTTTGTTGACGTTGGTTTGGCTGGTGGGCCTCCTGGAGGGGACCTAAACATCCTTTGATGTGGATGCGGCCAGGGTGCGAGGAAAAAGGAAAAGAGGGGGGGGGGATATATGGAGGTGAAGGGGTGAGGGGGGACATCGAGAAAAAGATTGGAATGGGAAAGAAGGTAGTGCCTGAAGATGAAGATGGAAGGGGGGAAACGAGGGGGAGGGGGGGATTAGACCACGAGCGCTGTTTGGGCGCGGAACCACCAAGGCTGCAAAACCGCCATCATCGCCGACTTGCAATCTCTCTCACTCTCTCTCTCCTTCTCTCTCTTTCCCTTATCCCTTCCGGCTCTTCTCCCATTCTCTGTCTGTTTCCTATTCCACCACTGCGCCATGCGCCCTGGTCGCATCTCAGTCCCTTCGCCTCTCTTTATTTCTCTCCCTCTCTTTCCCTCTCTCTCGCTCTCTCTCACTCTCTGTAGGTCAACGATGTGCGACCAACTTTTAAAAGCGCCGCCGACGCCAGAGTTGGTCGCCCGCCCCCGCCTTCATGTTCGGCGAGGTGCGCATCGCACCGTGACGCCTCCCCCTCCCCCCTCGCCCCTCCCCCCACCCCCTCCAACCCGTTCCCGGAAATGTGATTGGAGGCCTCGGTGGTCGGCGCCGCCCCACCCAGTCAGTGCGGAGCGGGGCAGCAGCACTACTCGTGAAAACGCAGTGCCGGCGCTGACCACCTCGCTGAGCAGGGTCAGCGTGTGTGACGGTCATGTGAAGGTCGTGTGAAGGTCGTCCATGAATTACGTCACGCGTTACGTACGAACATCAAACGCTCACGGGGTTCGTTCAAAAATTATTGTTAGTTTTATTTTCTCATTTCGGGATGCAATTTAACTTTGATCAGCGACTCAACCAAGATAAAACAATTGTACACCAGCTGTGCGTTTTCACATTCCACTGTACCAAAGAGTGTTTTTACGATTGTGACACGGGTGAACAGCAGTGGTGGTGCTGCGGTCACTCCGGCCAGCGGCACAATGGCCACTCTTCCCAGTCATCGGTCATGGATGGGGTGTGTTCCGCACACCACCACCGGCACGGCGTCGACCTGTCATCGGGCCGTCATTCATCACACCACATCGGGAGGGAGAGAGATGGAGGGATGGAAGGGTGATGAGAGAGGTGACGAGAGAGAGAGGCGACGAGAGAGAGAGAGAGAGAGAGAGAGAGAGAGAGAGAGAGAGAGAGAGAGAGAGAGAGAGAGAGAGAGAGAGAGAGAGAGAGAGAGAGAGAGAGAGAGAGAGAGAGCGTACCAAAGACACCACCGCCGCGCGCGCGTGTCCAGTGCCGGCCGCGTCCGCATTCGAGACCGACACACAATAAAGAATTATCTCTCCCGCTTCGGGCCCGACCCACCTGATCTGTCGCGCACAGTCACACCCCGCCACGCCCACCCACTCATCCCGTCCATTCGCTTGATCGCCGCCGCCCCCATTCAAGGTGTCTGGTGCGCGTCGCGGCTATGGGCGGCTGTCTGTCTGGTGTCGTTGTGGTTACATTACAAGCACCGCCCGCCGCGTCCCGCCAGGGCTGGCCTGAGTCGGGGGATCAGCAAAACAATTTGTTTCCTCCCCGCCTTGCTTTCTCTTTAACACCGCCCGTTGTTCTCCCCCTCGCTCCTTTTTGATGTACAAATGAATGAAATAGAGAGGCCCTCAGCAGCGGCACCCCCGCGCGACAAACCCCGGTTAGAGTGCTGTGGGAAACGCTCCGCCATTGTGCGCCGGCCACCCGGGAGGCTCATTCAGACGCGGAAGCACCCCCCCCCTCCCTACCCCCCGGCCTTTCCCCGGCCTTTCCCTACCCCCACGCCCCTCTGGGAACCCGGCGCGCGGCCTTCTTGGTTGCCTTTTGGTTTGCACGAGTAAATACTTACAAGACGAGGGCCGTTTCCAAAATGCGGCGCCATCGTAAATTTATACCCCCCCTCTCTCTCTCTCTCTCTCGCTCTCTCTCGCACTCTCTCTCTCACTCTCTCTGCCATTTTCATTCAGAAGTAGTAGTTTCGTAAACTCAGGCGAGAGGGAGAGACAGAGAGAAAGATGGTGACCGGGCGGACGCAGCCCCAAGACGCCCGGTCGGACGGGCGACAAAACGGCTGGAGCAAGTCCCAGCCCGACAATTTGCAGGCTAATTTATTACATCTGTGAGAGAGAAAAGAGCAGAAAAGGAGGGGAAACGGCGACGCAAATATCCGCTCTGTGCTCGACTCCGGCCGGCATCAGCCTGGTTGTTGTTGGCCTGCTGGGAGCGGCGCGAGCCTCACCGCACCACTGGCCGCCTCAAGCACCCCAGACTGGCTTTGATAGACCATCGTGATGACCACGACCTCGACCAACGACGGCCTGCACCACTTGGTAACCCACGCTTTCAACTGGAACGCCCTCCACCTACAGTGGTTTTCATCCCGGTATTTTTTAAAAGGTCATTATACTCACGGATAAATGCTAAAGGTGCGCGGTCCTCAGAAAGCCATCGAAGTGTGAAATGCTTGCTGGAGTACGTCCGTGCGTTAGCGAAAGCCCCCTCCCCTCCCCTCCACCCCCTCCGCACCCCCTGCCTTCAGCAGCTAAACTTTGCGGCTGCAGGCGGAGGGTAGCCGCCAGAGTGTAGGTTGTCGGGAAGGTCGCAGAGTTACAATGAATCTCTCAGCCAGGGAGGGAGGGCGTTGTGGTAAGAGAGCGAGACAGACATACACGGATGACGGGTGTGGAAGGGAGAGGGAGTGGGGTTGCAGGCAGGCACAGCTAAGTTAACTCCCTGATCCCGCTCCATCCATTTGACCGTCCGAAGATCCCTTCATCTATCTTCTGTGAAAAAAACAAGACAGGCATGGAGAACGCTTTAGCGTCCTAGGACAGACTCGTTCTTTGAGTTTTGAAGGAAAATAAGGTTTTTCGAAATTTTCATAATTTAATGTTTTGGTTTCTCATATTTACGAACAATTTCTGTACAATCAGTATTTGTGATTTTTTTAAAAATTCTGTGTTTTTCTCGCGTCTTAACTGGACTTAGCCACTGATCTATTACTCCGAGCGCTGCAGAGTACGCGAAAAGTGATTGTTGACTGGGGGCGACGGCTGGTCCCAAGACAAACTTCCATCGATCTGCGGTCTCTAAATACGAGTTTTTTTTTGTTTTTTGTTTTTCAGAAATCTAATATGTCATTTTCGAAACTAGATCAACGCCCAACCAAAACGCCCCCAATACAGGATCCCTCCGTTACGCAGTTTTCGAGATGAATCGGGGTCTTAACTGACAGGGCGAGCCCAAAACTCGTTCTTTTTTTGCTTCTACGTCATAGTCGTAGTAGAGGAAGCAAAGAACGAGTAAAAACAACATCAAAAAACTCTAAAATCCCACATCTACGCCGCGGGCTTGCGAACATGTCAGTCGGCGAGCAAACACTGCGAGTGCTTCCCCGTCATTGAGTCATTGATGGTGGGTGTTGTTGGCACGGCGAACACGATCCTCGTCGGAATGGCGGCGGAGAGCGAGGCGCCCCGTACCCGCTGCTGGTCTTCTTAAGTTTCGATCCCCGGACCCGGACCCTGCGTGTCGATCCGCTGCCCATTACTGCAGCACCCACACCCGGTCGGCGGGACGGAGAGCAAGAGAGAAACAGACAGATGGATAGAGACAGAGATGGAGGAAGGTTACACCCGTCTGCAACGTGATACCTTTTTCGCGAGGGTCGAGTTGAAGCCAGCAGCAACGGGTGTCTCGGGAGGGAAGTCAGGTCAACGTCTGACGAGTAATTCTTGGAGATGCGCCTCTCATAGCTCGCCGGACGAGTGATGAGTCCGGGTGTGGTTTCCCTTGGGAACACTCTGCCGGCTCTGACAGCAGTACCGCCTGCCTAGACTGGGAATAACACTCCTCACGCGTGCCTCTTTGTGTCTCTCTAACGAGCTATCGAGAGGCATCCATTCGACGCATTGCCGATGGCGTGCGGGGTGAGATGGCGCTCGCCGTGGGAGAAACAGAGAGTGTGCATCTCCACTTTCTCTCTCGCTCCCCGCCCCGGTTTGGGTGCCATTTATCCCCCCATTTGTATACAATACACTTGGCCGCCCCCTCACAATCCCCGCCTCTGCGGAGCAATACACTCTACACGGCCACAATGCTGGCTGCAATAACGGCCAATATTCCTCTTGGCCAAACGATTTCGCACGCTCGATCAAGGGCGTATAGCACGGCAGGGGAGGTGCCGATGGGGACGCGGATGGGGGTGCAAAGTCCCAAAGGAAATTGAAACCCTCCCAGTGAAGAAAATCGGACCCCCGAGGATTTCCGTTCTCTAAGTGTTTTCCTGGTGGGATTTCGCAGTTTCCGTCTTCGGTCTCGCTCGAGTGCTACATCGCATGGTTCTGTACACCTAGCATGCTCATGTGCAGTCACTTCCAGTCGCTTCAAGTCACTGCCAGTCCTTTCTAATCATTTTAGTCACCAGCCACCGAAGTGTGTCCGAAAGTATTCTGAGAGCAGAAAAGGCTGATGGCATGTTTGTCCGCTCGTGCCAAAACCCGTATTTAAGCAATACAAGCCAAGCACCTTCGATTTGCTTGGCAAACATTTTGGAGTCAAGTATACAGAATTGAGGGTGGGGAACAGGTATTTTTCGGCTGGCCGTAACTATTTGGCTCCGGGACACTGCTCTATAACCGCTACCTGGCAAACCCGCTACCGGACGGATCTCCCGGCAATCCCCAGCCCACGCCACCTGCGCGAGTACTCCTCTGCACAACAACGGCCTTTGGAGACTCCATAATAATGTAGCCAACCTCATCCCCGCAGTTTGGTTTGGTTTAATCAGGGACTGGATCCCCTACCATAGCGGATCCCGTGCGTGAGGAGTCGATTTCGCATCCTCTAACGCAGCGGATCCCGTGCCATCCGGCATCCGCTACAACAGAGCATACCGTATCACACGAGATCCTCTACCATACGGGATCCTCTACCGTACGGGATGCGAAATGTACCCCTAAGCTTAGGGGATTTTTGCACCTGGGGCATGCGTAAATTTGGGACCGAAGCCGCTGTAGCAGACTGCACACCGCGAGTGGCGGCTGTCCGGACGTTCCACATTCAGAGGAAGGAAAACAGAAGCTTCGAACCCTAGAAATCTGCGCCATGCATCTCCCGAGTCTTCCCCCGAGAATTCTCCCGAGGCACAGAGCGCACCGTGGTTTTCCTGCGCGAACTTGGTGTATGCCATACCCGTCACAGAGTACGGACCTCGACCGGAATGAGGTTGGCGAACGCGCACCGTGCCCTCGGTGATCACCGTCACCAAAAGGGGGTGGGGGAGGAGAGGGAGGGGGCAGTGGGAGAGGGGTGGGGTGGAGGCACAGGTCCTATAAAAACCCCGCCCGGCTGAAGAAAAACGCACGCCGCTAATGAAGGGCTGTGTGGTGGGGCAGGTAACCTGCAATGGAACAGCCCGCAAGCGCTTAGCACAAAGCCAACCGAAAAAAAATAATGCAATTTCACATCGTCATCATAACTGTGCAATGCAGTTTTAGTTTTTCAACTGTGCACTCTATTTTTCTGTCACTTATTCATACTACCCCCTCCTTCCTAGCCAATCGTAAGCTGTCGGGTGTTGGACCTTAGTGCAGGTAACCTGAAGGTAATACATGGCCCGCAGCACTTAGTGCTTGTCGGCCCGAGCTGCTGGTGGTGGGTGGGGTTGCCGGAGGTTCCGGACGTACGCCAATCGTAAAATTGACTTTTGCGAACCGGATTTTTACGGCTTCCCCTTGGCGAAGGCGTGTTGTTCCCTGTAGTACTGCCCGGTCCGGAGAAGATTTTATAGAAGCGCCCTAAAAGCGGCGTAGAGTGACGAAGACTGGATAGGGGCCTGAATATTCTATGGGCCTTCGGGCGGTGCCACGTGCACGCCAGCCTCGTGGGGGAGGAAGGTCCGGTATTTGAACCTGGTGTGCGGTCCGCTCGGTCTCCCGTCGTATCCACACAAGCCCCCTGGGCCTCTGGGCCCCTGGGCGCCTCCAGCCCGTCAGTCCCTGGCTAAAGTCGAGTCCGATGGCCTTCGCCAGACAAAAGGACCGCCGAAAAGTTTCACAGAAATATCTATTGGGGGCAGCAGAGCGTGAGTTTCTTCCAGAATGATGTGTGGGAAAATTTTGTACTGAAAAGTGAAAATGTGTGGGGTCCGTCGTGCACGCTAGGATAACGATCGCATACTAGGGCTAAATCACTTCATACGATTGTGCATTTACTCCGAAACTTGTCAACCTTCAGTTTTTTCTAAGGGTGTAATATTTTTTCCCGCGGTGATTCTTTTTTCGCCGTAAATCCAGTCATGCCGCTGCACAAATCGATGCGTCCTAAGAACAAAGCGCGATCTCCTTGCGCGACGCTCAACAAAGCGCGAAGTGTTTTAGACTCGCGTCAACAAGGTCCGATGTCTCATCGGGCTCCTCCTCGCCCCTCACCTGTGTTCGGATGGTGAGGGGCGAGGAGGAGCCCGATGAGACATCGGACCTTGTTGACGCGAGACTAAAACACTTCGCGCTTTGTTGACGCGAGTCTAAAACACTTCGCGCTTTGTTGAGCGTCGCGCAAGGAGATCGCGCTTTGTTCTTAGGACGCATCGAAATGCGTTACGTTATTCGTGCAGCCAGCCAAGTTCTGGCCGCCGAGGAGCCCCGCGGGAGTCTGGCTGGGCGCGGCGCGGTCCTCCCTCGGCCCCGGCCCCGTCCGGTCGTTGCCGCCGAAACTTTTGAAATCTGATAACGGGGCGCGCTCATTGGCGGAGCGATTTCGCGCGACTGATCAACTTCTTTCTTCGCAAGGGCGCCGGCGCCCACGGCCACGGCTAACGCCACGCGCCGTGACCAACGGCAGGCAATGCCAGCGAGCCCCAAGGGCAGTGCACTCAATGTCCGCACAGTAGATTTGCTTTATGGAAACCGCGCTGACTTATCTCATTCTCTCTCCATCTCTCTCTCTCTCTCTCTCTCTCTCTCTCTCTCTCTCTCTCTCTCTCTCTCTCTCTCTCTCTCTCTCTCTCTCTCTCTCTCTCTCTCTCTCTCTCTCTCTCTCTCTCTCTCTCTCTCTCTCTCTTCTGAAGGAAGACTCTGAGTGGTAGGGAGAAAGTTGTCCTCGGGAACTCGCACCGCACAACACACGACGACCCTTCAGTAGTATGTCGATAAACCACCATCGCCCACGTGTGGCCCGCCTGACCTTGACGACTCTGCTCAAGGTCAGTGCGCGTCCCCCGCAGGGAGCCTTGAACACTTCTTCTTCCCGAGACCAACTCGCACAAAGAAGACGCGGGCGGCCCCCGCGGCAGCAGTAAAATAGGAGCAAAGCCACAACCCCGCAACTGCAGGCCGCTGGCCGCTGACGGGTTCGATGACGGATGAGCGACTGCCGGCTGATCCCGGCTACTGCCCGGCTGCTACCCGGCTGCTGCCCGGCTTCCGCCGCGGCATGCCAGGGACTCACCACGATTTTCTTTTTGTAACTTTCCTCTGCAGTTTTAGGCACGAAGTAGCCTTACCGTTTTTGACCCAGGATTTGGAAAGCATGTCCCCATATGAGGGTTGTCATTTTGTCACAAAACAACAGTGTTCTTTCTGTTAAATTTTGTTTAAAATTTGCAAAGAGAAAGAAAGAAGGACCTACTAACCTACAAATGATATTTCTGAAGTGACACTTAACTTTATCTCTTATTCCCGCAGTAAAGAATAGAATAGAAGACAGAGAGCGATAGATTTTGACTGTAACACAGCTGCGATGGATGCCGACTGCGATTTCGACTGTCGTCATGGTCAAGCCGAGACAGCGTTATTTGCTTCTCTGCCTTTCTCGTAAAAAGCATCGAGACACAAATGATAACGGTTCGACAATTCAGACATGTCCTGTGGTGTCATGCTATCTCTTTTCCTCCAAAGGGACGAAACGGAAGTACTGCTTTAGCAACGTAACCCCTGGCAATCGTGCTCTTTAGTGGTGACACAGAGAAGAATCACATGGGACTACATTTTGGAAGAACATACAGATGGCAGCACCAACACTTCCGCTTACCACAAACGCATTGTCGCAGGGACCGCGGCAGCCTGTGGTGCCCCGCTTGCGCGCGCACGTATAGTACACCAGACCTGCTCCTCTGTGCGAAATCAAATTTGCGAAATTTACTTAAAAATTGCAAATTTACTTCATAGTTCACAAGCAATACGCATAATTAGTGAAGCGGTATAAAATTGTTCCGATACGACCAAAAGTGAGAAGTTCGGACGAAACGATACTTCGTGTTCAAAAATATTTCACGGCCTATAATGGTACTTATCAGAACTTAAGCAAAATGATCCTCATGGTAATTCAAAATTTAACCATAGTCTACCTTGTGATACTTTGGGCCTAGCAGTATTTCACGAAGTGCAGTAGTATTTTTTCCCCTTCTTCTTAGTAGTATTTTTGTGGGAGGCAATGTGCTGCCACGAATAGGGGGAGATGAAAACAAAACCGACCTGGTTCCAAGGCGCCGGTGCGCCGATGACATATCTGCGTGTGTAAGCAATTTTTCTTTTTGTGTCTTTTGGGCTTGGGAAGATGTTATCCGCATTACATGTGCAGCTTTCTCAAAGAAAACAAAAACCTGCAGGGGAAAAATTGTTTAGAAAAATAGGGGGGGGGGGAACCCACAGAGAGACGTGGGAGGTTCAGAACAAGCCATATAACACTTTTTTTTTGCCTTTGTTGTTTCAGGAGTCGCTTGTCCGCCGGGGGGCACCGAAGCGGTGGTAGTGGTCCAGCAGGGCCACTACGAGCAGACATGAATAACAGCACAGCGGAGGAGGTGAGTACCCACCCCGTCACAGTATAAGAAATCACGTGTTCATCATCGAAAGGGTCTGCCGACGCGATTCTATCCTTAAGCCTGTCAGTTGCCGGTCCGGTCTTGAGGGCATCTCCGCGTTCTCATCCGACTTGTCTTGTCTTGCCCTCCCTCGGTGATGCCGATGCCGATCAATGCATGAGCCCAAGAGCGATGGACTGAGCGCGCGCGCGCGCGCGCATGTGTGTGTGTGTGTGTGTGTGTGTGTGTGTGTGTGTGCAAGAAAGAGAGAGTACAGATCAGCTCCTGTTACGATGATTATTTGATACGCGGCCGACAGCAGCGAACATCCCAGACAATTTCCACCCGCTGTTCCCTTTTCTACTCTCTCTCTCTCTCTCTCTCTCTCTCTCTCTCTCTCTCTCTCTCTCTCTCCCTCTTTCTCTCTCTCGCTGTCTCGCCGTGTCAACAGGCGCTGCGGCCCGTATTCTCCAGAGGACGTACAGGAAACTCGGGCCGGAGAGTTGCAATGACTCTGTTAGTTATATAAAACGCCAGCAGAGTGCCTTCGTTCTGTGAGCTGCACGCGAGGCCCGAGGGGGAGACGGCCGCCTGCCCGCGCCCCGCTGCAGCAACGGCTGTCCGATTAATGAAAACGGCGTGTCAAAAGTCCGTCCCCGGCAGTTTCACGTTTGAGGTTGGGGGGGGGGGGGGGGTGAAAAAGTTTGCGTCCACTCGTTCGTGGCCAGAGAGCCCAGAACTCCACGCCGGACCTGCGTCGTTCCACATCCGGGCGGACTTTTGCTGCTCGGCTCCTTCTGCTGGACCCGCCGATATTGCATTCGGTTCGCCCAGTCGGGGGGTGGGAGGGGGGGGGTAGGGGGGGGGGGGGGGGGGGGGTGCAAGGCCGGACGAGTCGTATTGTGGTGAGGGCCCAAGGCACCAGCGCAACGCAAAGTGAATGCGCCGTGCGACACCATAGGCCCCCCCCCCCCCCCCCCCCCCAACCCGCTCGCCCCGCCCCGCAGCGGTCCGGCCGGCCACGGGGGACGTCCACACGGGCTCAGAGAGGGAGAAGTACTCGGGGGCATCCGTGGGGACCACTAAGGCCCCCTCCTTCCCCCCGGACTCCCTTCCGCATATCTGACCTTGCCCAGCAGCGGAGCGGCCTTCTCGGGGGACGTTCGTAAGTCACTTGCTCGAAAACCAAATTGCATTCTGTTTTCTGTTAAGTTATTTATTTCTTCGGGGCAGGAGGGCGCTTCTTAGAGAATGGCAGAGGCGGGTGCAGCTGCGCCCGGTCAGCACTGGTCTCTCCAGCTCCGGCACCAGGGCCCGGCCCGGCAGGGCCTACACAGGGTGACCAAGAGTTTTGATGGTGCTGCCAATTACATGTTGCCGCCTCGGGCGCGAGGGGCTGGTGTCGGGGGCGGAGGGTGGGGTGCCGCCCCCTCTTCCGCCCTGCCGCCTCCGGCCGCCCCCGGTGCCCAGCACCGCCAACTAGCCGGCAGTGCTGCGGGACCGGCGCTCGTTTGGGGAGACGAGCGGACTCGCCCGAGGGCTGTCCGGCCCGGGGCTCGCCCGGGGGCCGTCCAGTCACCACGACCCGCCGACGCGACCCGCCTCAGTCTGGTTTCATTTCATTCAAAAATATTTACTTACTTATTTACTTACTTACTTATTTACTTACTTACTTATTTACTTACTTACTTATTTACTTACTTATTTACTTACTTATTTACTTACTTACTTATTTACTTACTTACTTATTTACTTACTTACTTATTTACTTACTTACTTATTTACTTACTTACTTATTTACTTATTATCTACTTATTTACCTACCAGGATGAACAGCAACACCCGAATTACGTCTCTCTTTTCTCTCCTGTTTGTGTTTCCCGCACAGGTGGTGTTTGCTGATAAGTGCGCTGAGAAATAAATTCCCCAGACGGCGGCGAGCGGCAGAGCCGTTGTCCACAAGGACCGTGCAGCGTTTTTATTCTCATCTCCGTTAACGTAAGGGAAATGGCGCGGCCCTCACCTTTCGGCCCGCTTGCTGCCGCTGGAGGTGGCCTTCTTTTTGCAGCTGTCAGGAGGCAGCAGCGCTTGCGAGAGCATTAGCAACGCTTCTTTTCCTCCCGGTCGGCTTCTCTCTTCTCTCTCTGTCTCTCTCTCTGTGTCTCTGTCTGTCTCTCTCTCTCTCTGTCTCTGTCTCTCTCTGTCTCTCTGTCTCTCTATTTGTCTCTCTGTCTCTCTGTCTCTCTGTCTCTCTCTCTCTCTCTCTCTCTCTCTCTCTCTCTCACCTGTCTTTCTCGCCTCCAACGCACCCTCTCCGTACACTTTCGCGCACGCCGCCAAGTACATTGCGACCCAATCGAGAAGAAATTCTGCCGAATTCCCGCCGTTGCCGGTCGTGCTCAGCCCCGTGCAGCACAGCACCCGCAGACGGAACACTTCTACCGTCGCCATCGCGGGCACGGCGTCGGCTTTGCTGAGAGCCCAGCCGCCAGAGGCACTCCCAGCTGTAGGGAGCGGACATCTGAGGTTCAGCACGTGCCTTTATCGCTACAACCATGAATAGTTAAATAGAAATACAGTTTTCAGAGGGGAAAACGCGACCTTGTTCCCTTGGAAAAACTTTACGGTAACATCAGCGGATTTTCCGCGTCAACTGCGCATGCGCGCACCCAGCGGAGCGCCTAACGCGCCCCGCGCGGCGGCCCCGAGGGACTGATTGGACGCACAATTATCCTGACGTTTTAAATGCGTCTCGCCGCTTCGGTAGGAGTCGAATCAACTCGCTGCCGGCCCCATTACCGACGCACACACAGCAATCTCTCTCTCTCTCTCTCTCTCTCTCTCTCTCTCTCTCTCTCTCTCTCTCTCTCTCTCTCTCTCTCTCTCTCTCTCTCTCTCACTCACACGCACACACACACACTCACACACACATCGCTACTCTCTCTCTCTCTCCCGCAACGCACTATCTCCGTCTCTTTCTGAGAGCCGGAGATAGTGCGTTGTGGGACTGCCTAAAACCAAAACTGCCCGGGGCCAATGATACACCTGGTATACGCAGAAAAACAATACCCGGTCATAAGGGTTGTGCTACTGGACACACGCGCTTGTGCGATTGTGTGTTTTTTTTTTCTCCCCGTTTGTTTCGCCGTGTTTCGAGGGCAGTGTGTTGGGGTGTGTTGCTACCATTCTCATTTTTCCCCTTCTTTTTTTATATTTATTAATCCCCCCCCCCCCCTGAAACACGAGTCTGTAGACGTTTTGTTCTGTCGAGCTTGCCGCGCGCCGTCCATCTTTCCGATACGGGAAGTCTGGTAGTCCTGTGTGGCTGTAGGAGAGGATTTGTGTGTTATGCTGTTCCGGTGCGGGAAAATGATGCACGAGGAAGGTTGTTGACAATGTTGCGGAGCAGAGAAACTATCTGTATTCGCACCCACCCAGGCCAGACTGCGTCAATAATTCGACATCTGGAACCTAAAGGCACGCAGTTGGTGGAACCCTCTCTAAAAGCACCGCGTTCGTAGGTGCTCACTAAAACGACGTGCTCTTTTCACAACGCCGTATCTCATTACTGACCCAACGGCAGATACGGCAGGTCGGCCGAAGTGCGTCGTTTTACGGAGCACCCACGAGCCGCGTGCTTTTACGGGAGCACACGCGAACTACGTGTTTTTAGGTAATAATTACCGCAGGAGGAGGACAACGGTCGCCGAGAGCGGTGCGGTTACGGCGGCGGTGCGCTGCGGTTCCGAGACGTTCCCCCCGCAGACGGATCCCATCGCCGAGTTATGGCCAATTTGTCGTCATTTCATGCCGCGGTCTTCATTATTTTCTCGTAATCTTCTCGGGAATCTCTGCGCTGACTGTCCCGCGCGCACCCCTCCAGACAATCAAGGCGGACAGTCCGGCCGGGAGGGGGTCATAAGAGGGGGAGGTGGCCGACGTAGAGAATCATTGACCTTGGCGGCGGCCCGAACACTCAGACCCCGCAGCACCGCCTCCTACCCGCGCTGCCGTCTTCGGACTTTCCACATCAACCCCTTGTTTACTCCGAGTTACCCCAGGTGTGTGGGCCTCTTGTCCAGCCCTTGGGGTTTGACAAGTCACAGGGGCACTCAGGGGTCAGGCACCGCCTCAGTTTCGAATGGCCCCGCCCACACTGAGCGACACCTGACACCTCTGACCCTACTATGGACTTAGAACTGTCCAAGTGTCTGACCCGGCCTAAGGTGTCTGACGGACCAATCACGCTAAAGTCTCAATCAGATTATTTTTTTTTCGTCTATTTTTCACAACCGTCGTCGCGTTCTAGGTTTTGCTGCCGACGTGTGGTGCAGGTCACGGAACACTCGCTCGCTGCGTCGTCAAATTATATTTTCAGACGTGTCTAGAAATATATTGCGGGGAGCGCTAGAGGTAGAGAGAGAAAAATATATAAAAGTGTGTGTGTGTGTGTGTGTGTGTGTGAGAGAGAGAGAGAGAGAGAGAGAGAGAGAGAGAGAGAGAGAGAGAGAGAGAGAGAGAGAGAGAGAGAGAGAGAGAGGAGAGAGAGAGAGAGAAATGCGCGTCTCCTGCGAGGTCACGACGACAGATGCATCTGGCCGCCACGCCCACAGCAACTTATGCCGCTGACGCCGGTCCACCAACTACGTGACGTAGACGAGTACACTGCGCGGAAAAAATTGGTCTTGCAGCTCGTACAGTGAAGTAATGTACTTTTCATCCTCCCGTCCGTCTCCCTCTCGCCCCGCCCCTGTCTCTCTCCAGCCTCTAAATTCGGTTTGCGTAGCGTTGCACGTTTGGCACGCCTTTTGCTGGCTCACCGTGGCTCACCATCATCATCCCCTCCTCTATTTTTTAGTTTTCACTTCCTCTTCACCACTCTCACTCTCGTTGTGTCGCATGTAGTGCGTAGCGAGGTCGAGTGGGCCTCCGGAGGGAAATGTGGAGAGGGATGGGGGGGGGGGGGGGGGGCGCTCGACCGGCACGGCAGCAGGTGGAATATTCTCACAATGCCGTGGCGCTCCCACAAGGGCTGGCCCACACACACACGCGCGCGCGCGCGCAGGCGGCAGGGCGTACTCCGAACGATGCCAACAGCCTTTGCCGGAATATTTCGGCTGGCTGAATCCCTCATTAGCCCATCGCACCGTCCGGACGTAAACAGCCTCCACGATGTTGTTATCCGCGCACCTGCCCCCCCCCCTCCCACGACACCCCCTGATGGTATATCGAGGTTAAAATTGAAGCCACACTGTGACAAAAAAAAATCATCAAATCGTCAGTGCAGAAATAATAAGAAGCTTAAGGATGAAATAAAAATTTTCGTCGGCGAAAGACTTGTTTCCGTGTGCCGCGCGCGTAGCGTGTCGATGCGATTGGTTCGCACCGGCCCGCCTAAGCTCCGCGAAAATGAGACAGCGAGATGAGTTCCAGGAGGGGATCCTCGCAAGGGCCCCATCAGGGGTCTTCTCAGGCGGATCCTTCGCCTCATCGCGTTGTTGTGAGGGGGTGAAAGGAATAAAGTATAAAGGTGGTCCGGTTATTCCTCGCTCGCGGCGCCGGGGCGCCCCGGTGTTACCCGCGCCACCCTCACCACTTAGCAGCAGCAGAAGCCCTTGTTTTATTTTAAACAGAGGGGGGGGGGGGGGGCTGAGATCGAACAGAAGTGGGGAAAGGCAGGAGGGGGAGGTGGGAGTTCAGGAGGCAGAGGAACCCCTACGGAAAATGATGCCGGCGAATTGAGATATATACGGCTCCTCCACAAACATGAGCGAGACTGATGGTGCCCGGCTGGAGGAGGACCCAGCCACACCGCGGCGCAGGCGCAGGTGCGGGACAGAGCGGACAGAGCGCCTGCCGGGTAGGCAAACGCGGACTCATGCACGCACGCGTGTCGTGCGGGCTGGCCTACCCTGCCATTCGCAGGCGCCCGGCGCTGCAAGGCCTTTTTTAGAGGTGTGGATGCTCTCGCCCTTTTCCATTTCCAGCGAGCCGGCACCGCCCCGGTATCGGGGGTCGCGGACCGTGCCGTGCCGTGACGCCGTGTACCATCATATTTTCGCCCACAATCAGCAACTGCCCACGGCCATGCTGGTCGATAACCACACCGCACCCTTTGGATATTGCATGATGTACTGTTGTGGACGCTCTCGCTCACACTGCTGCGTGCGGTCCCGCGGCCCCCGGGAGCGAGAGAGATGACCTCGCTGTCCCGCCGTGTATGTGCCTCGCTCATGACATCCACAGCCAGACAAACACAAGCTGGGCTGTCGCTGTGGCCCCGTGACAAGTTGCGGCCGGGAACTTTTGCCGAAACTTTGAAAACAGCTATTAGATCCTAAATAGGAACATGCCGCAAATTGCGATTGCGGAAAATATTGATGGATTTCCCACGAGAACACAGGTGCATGAATATCGTGAATTACGTCAAATTAGCGAAAAAATCCGGAGACACACATTCAACGGTCAAAGGATTTTTTTTTGGGGTGGAGACACTGGTAAAATGTTTTTTTTTTGTAAAATGATGATTAAATGAGTGTAAATTTTCTTGCACAAAAAAAAATCCACGTTTTTACAAATTATTTTGTAAATTTACGAACAAATTAATATTTTGCCCTACGAAGAGTCTTCGTGAAATGAAGGAAATTTATCGCAATTTTACGTCACTTTGTCATAATTTCACATCACAACAGAGATTGTAGGAGTTTGGGTTGTGAACTAACAATAATTTCTGACAGTGGACAATAATTTAGTGGCGACAGCATAAAAATAAAAGCTGTTGGGACAGTAAGAGCACTCGATGCCGCCTTCATCCACTACCTCCAAGGTGACGAGCGGACGGAAAGCAGACGGCGCCACCGCCTCCGCCACTCACAGAGAAACGTTCTGCAGTGACGATGACTTTATTTTCTTTTCGCCAGACAGAGTGATGGTGGGGGGGAAAGGGGGGAGGAGGCGCGGGAAGGGGCCCTCAGTCAATGCACAGCTATATGAGGGGGGAGGGGTGGGGGCGTCCTTAGAAAGCGGCGGGGTTAAGTAGGAGTAAGAAACGGCTTGCAGACAGGTACGGTTTCAAAGGAGGAAAGAGTGGCGTTGAACCGAACTGAAAAGAGAATGTTTACGAGGGAGCTTTGCTGGCGAGAGCGGTGTTCCCACTTTGAAGTTCCATCTGCGTTACTTTCAATTATCAAAACGCGCTCGCGAGCAATGTTAGAAATTCCGGAGACTCGCCTCCCGGCCGTTAGTCTGCGAGAGAGAGAGAGAGAGAGAGAGAGAGAGAGAGAGAGAGAGAGAGAGAGAGAGAGAGAGAAAGAGAAAGCGTTCTGCTGGTCCCCCGTTGCCCCCCATCGGCTTTCCGATGTTTTCGCAGTACGATAAAGTTCTTACGCGGAGTCCGTTCGGATCTTGCCCGTGGTTACTCTCCCTTGTCGCCCGCATGGCGAGCACCGTTTTGGGGTCCCGCGGGACGTGTTTGGCCAGCAGTCGCTATAGGGGCCGGGCAGCAGGGCCACAAAAGTCATAGGAAAGGGATACGGGCCTCCGCGCCGGCCGCGTGCAGTAAAGCGGCCCACTTTACAGCAGCGCCCGACCATCATCTGTCTCACTCTAGCGGGGAAATGGCCTCTTCCCTTCTAGCAGAGAGAGAGAGAGAGAGAGGGGGGGGGGGCACGAGATCGAAACGGTGACGCCTTCCTCAAACTCCGCCCGCAATGTTTACCAAGTCAGGCGAATGCCTTTCTGCTGTGCACCTTGATGGCACGTGTGCGGCCCCAGCCGAACCCGGTGGAGTGAGTGTGTCACAGTGCGGCAACAGGTTCATGAGCCGGGGTCCGCGGTGTGTCTGCGGCCGGCGGAGGGCGGCGGTGGTGCGGGGCACAGCGCGAGCACAACGAGATAAGGCGGCATGCGCGAGAGAGAACTGAGTCAGCGATGCTGGCAAAAGTTTGAAGGAGGATCTCTCTCTCCTCCCTCTGCCGGCTATATCCTACGGAATCCAATGTGGCGAACCGTACACCGATTAAGGCTGGAGGACTTGTTCCAGTCTGTCTCCTAATGGACAGAACCACCTACTTCCACGCACCTTTTTCAAAAAATTTCCTAAAGATGGTTAAAAAAAAAAAGGTTCAGAGTAATGCTCCATTTACGGAAGTGAGCGTTTCTTGCAGGGTGCTGGTCCGCCCCGGCCGATAAGGCCCGCTGCTCCTACGGGCCGCATAATCAGCCCAGTCATCCCCCTCAAAGCGGCTTACGGCTGAATTTTAAGTGAAGCGAAAATGGCGTTTGCGATTGGGAAAACAGACGGCGCCTGGACGTAGCTAGTGCGGTGCCCTGGAAAAAGAGTGGGAGAGGCGTGGGAAGTGTGAGAGAGAGAGAGAGAAGAGAGAGAGAACGATTTAAGTTCAGTTAGTCGCAGGTTTATGTTTTCGACCGGCTCACCGGGTCTTGTCCTATCCGTCGGCGATTAGCGACGTGGTCTGGCGTATCCCAACCTTGTAGCGCCCGTAAACCTCCGGAGCTGAGAAAGAATGTTCGGGGAATGCTCTAAAAACTTTACGGGGTTCAGCGTGTTTACCTTCCCACCATTTATTATCCGTTGTTACAGTGCAATATGACAGTGGAATGCGCATGAAAAATAAAAAAACTGAATGCTGTGCCGTGGCATCAAGACGACCTGCAAATTACTGCCGTAAAAAAGTCGATCCTGAGCACCTTTAGTATTTTCTATCGTGAGAATATTATTTTTAGAATTAACGGCACTGTGGCCGTGACTAAGATGCCGATATCGGTATGGTCCCCGTACGTCGTGCCCTTGATAAATTGCTGCAGTGTTGCTGGTGGCGCCCCCCTCTAAGCGCCACACAAGATGCCGCATCACCGATCAGCAGAATCACCGCCCCCTCCCCCCCACCGGGACGGGACGGCCTCATGCTTGGTCAGCGCTGGCGGGCGCCGGGCTGGCTGCAGGTGCTGCTGTGGCTGAAACACCGCTGCTGGCTGTTGGCACTGACTTGAGCCCGGGACGATAGGGGGACGTACACAAACCACGTGGTCAAATTTTAGGAAGGGGGGTCCGAGGGAAAACCACGAAAAACCACGAAGGGGGAGGGGGGTGGTCAGAGCGAAAACCACGTGGTCTTTTTCTGGAAGTATTCCGTACTCCGGGAGCGGCTGACCTTACTTTGAGAGATTGAGGAGCCGCAGAGGCATACTATATGCCTCCACTAAGTGAAGATTGATTATTTTGTTTTCGCATTTATGCACAATTAGATGGTTCATATCCATTCACTTTGTCTTTGCTTTCATTTATTATTATTTTAAATAAAAAAAAAAGACCGCGTGGCTTTTTTTGGGGGAGGGGGGGAGTCAGCCCAAAACCACGAAAAACCACGAGGGGGACGGGGGAGGGTCAAAAATCAAAAAATCGGACCACGTGGTTTGTGTACGTCCCCTAACGGGAAATGACCAGTGGCTACGGGCCACACGACAACTAACTGCTCAGAGTTCGCCCCGTGCTGTTGATTCCGTCTTGATTCCAGCCCCGCGATGAACGGATGCCGCCGACGTCGAGTGTGCGAATAGCGAGGCGCCTGCTGATTATTCACAGCGAGGCTCGTCGTGGCAACGCCCGCTGCCATATCTCGGAGGAGGATGAGGAGGGTCCTGGCAGCTGCCACGTCACCTTACACGTGTTCCTGCTGACGGAGGAAGGACGTCTAGGGCCCCGTCCCGCCGCCGCCACACACTGGCGCCCGGCCAGGAGGGGGCAGAGCAGGGCGGAGGGGCCGCCGCCTGCCTGTGGTCGGGAGCAGAGGCTGTTCACGGCGGCAGTGAGAGTAAAGAGAGAGAGAGAGAGAGAGAGAGAGAGAGAGAGAGAGAGAGAGAGAGAGAGAGAGAGAGAGAGAGAGAGAGAGAGAGAGAGAGAGAGAGAGAGAGAGAGAGAGAGAGAGAGAGAGAGAGAGAGAGAGAGAGAGAGAGAGAGAGAGAGAGAGAGAGAGAGAGAGAGAGAGAGAGAGAGAGAGAGAGAGAGAGAGAGAGAGAGAGAGAGAGAGAGAGAGAGAGAGAGAGAGAGAGAGAGAGAGAGAGAGAGAGAGAGAGAGAGAGAGAGAGAGAGAGAGAGAGAGAGAGAGAGAGAGAGGAGAGAGAGAGAGAGAGAGAGAGAGAGAGAGAGAGAGAGAGAGAGAGAGAGAGAGACGGAGAGAGAGAGAGAGAGAGAGAAGAGAGAGAGAGAGAGAGAGAGAGAGAGAGAGAGAGAGAGAGAGAGAGAGAGAGAGAGAGAGAGAGAGAGAGACCACTGCCGAGCCTCGGCGGCGGTTGGCGACCCAACCCCGTCCAACCCACACTGATGAGAGGGCGGGCTGTTTAGATTTCCTGGTCACGCCCTGATTCAAAGTGTGCCACCTGCCTCCCCCATCCCCCTACCCTTTTTCCCCTGGCCTGTGCGCGTGGCCTGTGCGCGTGGCCGGCGCGTGGCCGGCGCGTGGCCGGCGCGTGGCCGGCGCGTGGCCGGCTCTCCGGTCGGATTAGAGGCCCGCCGAGGACGGCTGGGAGCTCCTAGCGAGCCCTGTACACCGGGTCGTGTTGGCGCCGTGTCGAACGACGACTAATTTGCATGCCACACGCACACACTCCACACACACACCTCACATGTACACACGCAAAGCCGCAGAGATTCCGACCGGATGGAGGACGAAGCCAAGGGTGGCCGCAAAGACACGTCGGAGATGTGGCTGATCTCGGGATTCTCCAGTGGCCTGACGCGTTCGGTGAAAACGCCGAGTGCGTGCGTGCGTGCGTGCGTGCGTGCCAGTCCGCGATCTGAATCGTGAATGCGGAAGCGCAAACGAGAGAGCAGGAAGAAAGCCAGCAACCGCAAAGCTTTTGCGCGCGCGTGCTGAGCCGCCGAGCCCAACGAGGCCGGAGCGGTGTTTAGTCAGCCCCGAGCGACAAGCGTGTGTCCACCGCGCAATACCCCCCCCCCCCCTCCTCCCCCCTTGCCTTGATGATTTTTTTTCCTTAATTTGCTGGGACGAATAACGAATCCTCTGTCTCTGCTGACGCAAAAGAGCGCCGCGTTGGCTTATAATGAGAGGTGTACCCATAGCGTTGTCGTGTGCGCTGTTTGACCTCGGCGTACTAGTATATCGTACGCTTTTTCCTCTTCTCTCTCGTTTCTAGCCCTGACTTACGCACACGCGCGCATACACGTGGCACGCCACCGCCACAGTGTAGCGACAGGAGACGAGGAGTTAGTTTGCGCTCTTTCGGAGCCTGTCGATGCCGCTCTCTCAAAAGAGAATGCTTGAATCACGAAACCGTCTCTGAGAATGTTGCATCTGCTTGAATCATGTGTACGTCTTTACCGTTATGCTTGGATGATGCATCCCTGTTTTTCGGCATGCCTGATTCAAGCATCATCGACACTTTGGGGGACAAATGCTTGCTTGATTCTTTTTGAGAATACGTTTTTGAGCGTGCGCTCCAGCGCTTCGCATCGCGCTTCGCTCGGGGTTTGAGGACACTCGGCCCGACTCACGTAACGGCTGCGCTCGCGTTGGATGTCGTGTTTCGGGGGACGTTGTTTGTTTGCGCCGCCAACTCATATCCGGTACCCCCGCGCTGCTCCATGGTCTCCCGTTCGGCCCCGACCCGGTATGTGCCGACTGGCCGTGTGTCGCTTCGGACTGGCCTGTCCTGGTGAGATCAGGCGGAGCAGCCGATCGGACCCGACCAGTGTCACATGCGAGCAGAGGGTGCTGGCTGCAGGATGAGGGGCAGTGCTGGCCGCACAGTGCAGTGCTCCCCGAGCCTCCCCCGTACCTCCCTCCCCGCACTGCAAGATATATGGGCGCGGGGGCCCGCAGGTCCCGCCGGCAGAATGCGGGGGTAAATGGTGAGGGGAGGAGGGGGTTGGAGAGGGACGGACCCCCAAGGACGCAGTCAGCCCAACGGGCACGGGAACACGACGCGCTGCGTGCGAAAAACAACAGCCTTCAAACCGCACCGGTGTGGCGCGACCTACAGGTGGTGCGTCCGAAAGTGCTGACCGTGGGGGGCTGACCGACACGCAGCCGAAACACAGGCGGTGGACATACCGGACATACCTCGTACCCCGTACTTCAGGTAACGGCTCACCTTAAACCCCAGGTAACGGTTTACCACCCCAGGTAACGGTTCGCCTTCTACCTCAGATAACAGCTCACTTTCTGGCCCCAGGTAACGGCTTACCTCCCACCCCGTTCCTCAGGTAGCTGCTTACCTCCCTCCCCATACATCAGGTAACGGCGTACCTCCCACCTCGTTCCGCAGTTAACTGCTTACCTCCCACCCTCAGGTAACGGCTTACCTCCCACCCCGTACCTCAGGTAACGGCCTACCTCTTACCCCGTGTACAGCCACGCCCACGGCCGGCCCGCGGATGTCTGCACGCGATGAGACGCTGCAAGGTTTTACTGGCCATTACTCACAGCCCTGTCACGTGACGTCCACAATAAGGCGTCCATAAACAACGTAACGCTCCGACGAGCGGCCGAAGCTGCCGAGCGATCCTCTGAGACTTCTAGTCCTACACACGGCCGTGTATGCAGAAAGAGAGAGAGAGAGAGAGAGAGAGAGAGAGAGAGAGAGAGAGAGAGAGAGAGAGAGAGAGAGAGAGAGAGAGAGAGAGAGGGAGAGAGAGAGAGAGAGAGAGAGAGAGAGAGAGAGAGAGAGAGAGAGAGAGAGAGAGAGAGAGAGAGAGAGAGAGAGTAGTTGGAGACGACAGCGGGCTGGGTGGAAGGGGGCATTTCCCTAGCCTCCGCCGTGATGATGCTCTAAATGGAATTGGGGCGTAAAATGCGAGCATTTCCTGCCGTTGTACCGCTCCAGCCCCCTGGCAAAACAATGCAGCGGCGGGCAACGCGGGGCGCGCGCGCGCTGCTTGCGCTGTAAAATTAACACACACGCACGCAGTGCTGCAGCGGCAGGAGTCGTGGCGGCGGTAATTGTCCAATTCGTATGCATAACCGTCCATCCCCTCTCACACCAACTTCCGTATCCGTATGCATTTTCTGTCAGTTTTGCGCAGTGACCTTGCATCCGCCACTGTTTTCAAAATCGTAATTCGCATTAGTACAATAAATTTGAGATGTAGATCAGTGGCGGATCTAGGAGCGGCTTGAGGGGGGGGGGCAATGTCCCGCTTTTTGCCTACTTACAGGCGGAAAAGTTATGCCGGTTGCCTACATTTCCGGCGTGGAGGACAGAACGAGCAATGCCGGCCGATCTCCGCACGGGACCGAAGGCGGGCGGCGGCCCAGAATCTTACACACACACACACACACACACACACACACACACACACACACACACACACACACACACACACACACACACACACACACACACACACACACACACACACACACACACACGTCGCACATCGCCTCTCACACCACTCTCTCTCGCCAGTCCTCATCAACCGGCCATCATTCACGGTGGCCGGGTATGATCCCAGCACACTGCAGCCCCAGCAGGTGGGCAGGAGCGCCCGGCAAACACCGAAAAACCCTCCGCCCTCCGCACGCTCACACCATACACACACACACACACACACACTCACACCACCATCACCACCACCAACAACACACACACACCGACGAGATTCTGATTTTGCCGTTATCCTGTCATCATCCCTGGGCTGAGACGACAAAACAGTTCGAAGCGTCGCGTGGGGAGAACACCCTGCACGGTTTAAAACCCATGCGGAGGTGTCAGAATTTGTTTTAGAAATTTGTGGCTTTCTTTGTTGTTTTTTCGTGCCGTTTGCCTCACCAAGACGTCCTTTTTTTTCCGTTGGAGCTGGAAGATAAATAAATCCGACCGGACTCCGGCCGCATTACCGCCGTTGGCCTGCACCTTTCTTCAGGCGGCTCGATCTCTTCACGCGCCCTCAAAGTAATAGCTTTGCTCTTTCCGCAGAGCCATTGATTAGGAGTCTGTTCTCTCTCTCTCCCTCCTGTAAGCTCCGGATAACCTCTCTTTCTCTTTCCCTCCCTCTCTATCTCTCTCTCTCTCTCTCTGTCTCTCTTGCTCCTCCCTGTCTTCCTTTCCCTCCTGTGCTGACCCAGCTCTGCAAACGGCGCGCACTAAATCCGAAACAAAAAACAAAATCGAAGGGGGGGAGGGGGGGATAGGCGAGGAGGAGAAAAAGACCACAGTGATCCACCGTCTGAACTAGGACATTCGAATACTGATGAGAAGAGAACGTGGAGGCGAGTGCTCAGGTCAGAGGAGCAGCATCATGGGCGTCCGAGGCCGAGGGTTCCAGGAAACCTTCAGGCGCTGCACAGACCACGAGGAGCGCCGCGCCGAACCCCGCGCCGTGGACCGTGGCGGCCCCTATACCCGAGACCAGCCAGCGGCCTGTCCTACCCGACGCAGCAGACGCTAATCCATTAATGGGTCCGTCATGGCGAGGATCCGGTGGGGCGGATAGCGGGGCCGAGACCGGTGCTGTTGGAATATTTATTTAAAAAAAAATGCTAACTCGGTTTCCTGTCATCAAGTGACTCACTTTCCATCGGGATCAGACAGAGACACCCGGGGGCCCGGGGGCCGGGGGCGGGGCGGAGGGCACTAATAGACTGAATCACTTCCGGACCGTTAGCTGCGGCGGCCAGCGCGGGCGGGTCCGCTAATGCAGCCCTTCTCAACCCTCCCACCGCTTGTCGGGAGTGGCAGCAGCACAAGAATGAGCCAGAAGAGGCACCGAGGAACCGTCGTAGCCGTGATCTGTCCGGACCGTCATGTCTGCAAATGTGTTCCCCTTTTTACTCGTTCTTTGCTTCCTCTACTACGACTATGACGTAGAAGCAAAAAATAAACGAGTATTGCGCTCGCCCTGTCAGTTAAGACCCCGATTCATCTCAAAATCTGCGTAACGGAGGGATTCTGTTTTGGGGGCGTTTTGGTTGGGCAATGATCTAGTTTCGAAAATGACATATAAGATTTCTGAAATAACAAAAAACAAAAAAAACTCGTATTTAGAGACAGCAGATCGGTAGGAGTTTGACTTGGGACCAGCCGTCGCCCGCAGTTAACAATCACTTTTCGCGTTCTCTGCAGGGCTTGGAGTAATAGATCAATGGCTACGTCCAGTTACGATGTAAGAAGGGAGGGTTTATGTTTTTGGGGCGTTTTGGTTAGGCGATGATGTAGTTTCGAAAATGACATATTAGATTTCTGAAAAACAAGGAATAAAAATTCTCGTTTTTAGAGACCGCAGATCGGTGGAAGTTTGTCTCCGTCGCCCGCCGTCAACAATCACTTTTCGCGTACTCTGCAGGGCTCGGAGTAATAGATCAGTGGCTAAGTCCAGTAAAAATGCGAGAAAAACACAGAATTTAAAAAAAAAATCACAAATACTGATTGTGCAGACATTGTTCGTAAATATGAGAACCCAAAACATCAAATTATGAAATTCTCGAAAAACCGTATTTTCCCTCAAAACTCAAAGAACGAGTCTGTCCTAGGACGCTAAAGCGTTCTCCATGCCTGTCTTGTTTGCTGACGGCATCGTTCCGTTTCGTGCGTGCTTGAGTCCTTCGTCCCTCTACTTGAAGGACAGTGTTCGTCGGTGTTCGTAGAACGTTTCTCGTCGCTAGCCCGCTTTATTATGATGTTCCCCGGGCGGGCCTAGGTAGGGCAGAGAGAACACGGCAGCGGCAGGCCAAGTGGCAGGCAGAACTCGCTAATAAATGTATATATATATCACTGCCGCGCGACAAACAGTCTAATTTAATTTACGGCCCAACAAGTTCCACTAGCCTTGCATCTTTACTCCGCCGGCTCCCCACCGGATCCTCCGAGTCCTGCCGAGCGTCCCCGGGTCCCCGACCCGAATCTCCGGCCGGGGCCCTGACACAGTTAAGACACGCGGTACAACTAACTTGAGCTGCCTGTCCCCGTTTACCGCCCAACGCGCGCTAGTAGGGGTGAGGGCTCACACAACGGGCTGGACAAGGCCGTGTCCTCCTTTGAAGTCCCAGCACCACCACCACCACCACCACCACCATGAAGCAGGCCGCTGAGAAGTACGGCAGCCGGCGGCAGCAGCCACCCGCTGGCTGTCATCACCGACTCAGGTCAAGCGATCTGCAGAGCAGGATACTCAACTTTTCCAGGAATGTCGGTTTCTGCTGATGAGTGCTGATCGCGTCGTCGGGGTGTGCACACACACACACACACACACACACACACACACACACACACGCGCGCGCGCGCACTCGTCTTTGGCACGCACCGCGTGATCTTGAACAGAACGTCCACCCACTCCCCCCTCCGCCCCCCCAACAGGGCTTGACTCATCTTGGCGCTAAGCTACTCGCGCTTCTCTCTGCATTCATGCCTCGCCTCCCCAAGAATTTCGCGCAAAGTTTCCTTCCACGTGGGAACGTTTAGTTTCGGTTCAAAGAGAGCATCCGTGGTTACGACCGCAGCTGCTCAGAGAGAGAGAGAGAGAGAGAGAGAGAGAGAGAGAGAGAGAGAGAGAGAGAGAGAGAGAGAGAGAGAGAGAGAGAGAGAGAGAGAGAGAGGGAGGAGGGGGGGGGAGGGGGGTGGGGAGGCTAGAATGCGAATGGCAGGAAATCCCGTTGAGTCCTTGAACTTGGAGAGCGAAACAACAAACGAGGCTGGTCGATGCTGGGCACTGCGCCTGCGCCTCCTAGCGACAGGACAGACAGCACTTTGCTGCTGTGCTGCAGCGGGAGGCAGGCCAGGCCTGGCGGGCGACCGGGGTGGCTCCTAGCGCAGGCTAGGGGAGGGAATCCCCCCGAGAGCTTGTGCCGGACGGCAGTCTGATTTCGCCGCTCTCGGCCCTTCTAAGAGAACGCCACGGAATTTGGGGCTACCATATGCGAGCCTCCGTGCACGGGAATGTACGGTCAATGCGCTGTTCGAATTCCCGTGGTGTCCTATCTACCAGTAGTTTGTGGAGAGATGCTGGTGGAGTACTCATGGGCCCATGGGGGTGGTACTGAAGAAACGTTTAGAGTTAGGGGTGGTGTGGGAGCCGTGCAGCAAAGGGCCTGAAGGTCAGGGAGGGGGGGGGGGGGGGGGGGACGCGGCAGTTGTGTCGTGTGGGCCTGAGAGCCCGGAGGAAACGGTGGGGCAGAGGCCTTGCTTCTTTTTCTCCCACTTCTTCTTCTTCTTCTTCTTCTTCTTCTTCTTCTTCTTCTTCTTCTTCTTCTTCTTCTTCTTCTTCTTCTTCTTCTTCTTCTTCTTCTTCTTCTTCTTCTTCTTCTTCTTCTTCTTCTTCTTCTTCTTCTTCTTCTTCTTCTCCTACTCTGTGCTTCCTCGCTGAGCTCGTCTTAATGACGCACGAAAAGAATCCGCGATGCTTCTCGCCGGAAAATATCCAGTCCAAAGCAGAGGAGAAGAGGAAGGGAGCTTTGCCGCCACCGCCGCCGCCTTCTTTTGCTTCTTGCTGAGTCAACACCAGAGAAAAGGCGGAGGAATAAATATATTTCTGCGCGATTAGTGCGCGCGAAGATGAGAAATTCGTGGGAACGCTCCCCCTCGCCACCTGCAGCACAGAGCGGCAGGGCCGTGGTTAATTGCGCGCAGCGAGGTGATGGGGGCAATGTACCGATCTAAAGAGGTCTGCTCACACACTTTGACTTTCCATAAGAAAAAAAAATCCAAATCCAACGGTCTTCATCTCATGTTTTTCCCATATTTTCCCATTTTAAATGAACCTGCTCGAACAAAGGAAATAACAAAAGAAATATTCCGATAATCGAATTAGAGTGACAACGAAGTGGAACGATTGGAAGGGGTTTGGCAGAGAATAACAGCCTCGCGCAGCAGTGCGCTTCATCTTCTTGTCTGCTCATGTTGATTTTCCGCCACCGGTCCTGCCTGATGATATTATTGTTCTGCCAAGTGGAAATTCATCGCTAAAGTAGGAAGCGACTACGATTGGATGCAGGAGGGTGTCCCAGTGCATCAGGGCAACGCGAACAGGCTGTGCACAGTAAGGCGACCCAATACATCATTAGGAAACGCGAGCCGGAAGAAGAGAAGGAGAGAGGTGGTGGCGGGGGCGGGATCTAGCTTCGATAGCTTCAATGCTATTAAAACTTTAAAGGGGCTGCACCCCGGGAAAGGTTTCAATGAAGTCGGCGGAAAAGAAGTGGGCCGAATATAGAGAAGGCCAAAAGCAGAAGGGAAGAGGAGGCGAACGGAGATGTAAGAAAAAAGATGGAAAAAGGGCAAGAGCAGAAGCTTGAGCAAATTAAGTGAAAGCTGTGGGGAGGCGGACTTCCACTCGCGGGAGGGAGTCCGGCCTGCTCGGCCCTGGGTCTGGGCCGGTCTCGGGATCTGAATACGGCGAACAAAGCGGCAACAACTGTCCTTATCCCTCCTTTCCGATCTCTCTCTCTCTCTCTCTCTCTCTCTCTCTCTCTCTCTCTCTCTCTCTCTCTCTCTCTCTCTCTCTCTCTCTCTCTCTCTCTCTCTCTCTCTCTCTCTCTCTCTCTCTCTCTCTCTCTCTCTCTCTCTCTCTCTCTCTCTCTCTCTCTCTCTCTCTCTCTCTCTCTCTCTCTTGTATGCTGTTTGACCTCTAAAAAGGCCAGCTGGTCTCGGCGTGGGCTAGCTTCAGTGCTCGGCGGCATTTCCTGTCGGCGGGCAAAAGAGAAATGATAAAAACGGCACAGGGTGATAACAGCGGGGTTGAGGCCGCGTGTGCCTCTGAAGCTGCTCCGCGAGCTCTCGCCGACGGCTGCACGCGGCTGCTGCTAAGCCTAATGCACGGCACGGCCACTCGCACCCACACACGCGTACGCCCTTTGGCTGTTACGAAGGATATCTCTGTCTGCTCCAGACAGGATCATCTGCCCGGATTTTATTTTCACATATGTGCCAGTCGCCGGAGGGTGCGCTGGGGGCCTCATGTTGGTGGGGGTGCAAGGAGGGGGAGGGGAGGCAACGGTGACATTTGATTTCACTCCCGCGGTCACGGTCCCCCACTTTTTTCTGTATTCGCGCCTCTGTCACCGACCTTTTTCCGATTCCATTCAGTCCCATGAAGACTCGACTCACCGCGCACTGCATGGACTCCTACCGAAACACTGCGAGGAGTTTTCCTCGTACGAATTGCTGTAGTTTTGAGTGTTGCCACGACATGAGGCAGAGAGGCTGGAGAGAGTACTCAGGGAAACCGTTACTTGGAATAAGTAAAATTTACTTGATCCAACAGTTTTTGGGCATTGTTGTAACTAAGTCTTTAAAAATGTTGAACAATGCCAAAAAAGTCTTGATTCAAGAGAAAAATTCTTAATCCAACGCAACATGACTTCGCGTGAGTAATTATTTTGCTCAGTTCAATCCCCAAAAGGTCAAGGCATTTCTTAGACTTTGAACAAGAAATCCTTTCTCTGGGTGAGAATGCGAACGAAGTGGAGGGCTGCGCGGCGAGCCTGTGGAACGAAGACGCTGAGATGGCGGTGTGGCCTGGCCCGGCCCGGCCTTGGAGGCCCCGGTCGCCCGGCCTGCCCGGCGCCCCCGGCCCCCGCCAGGAGCCACCGGGGACGACGGGGACATCATCAGTGTGGTCAGCGCAGTGAACCGAGAGAGGTGGCCGCCGTCGCCCCGCCCGGCCCCGCCCGGCCTGTCCTCTGGGTCCGGGACCCCGGATACAGCGCCGCGCCGACGCCGGCTCCTGCCCTGTGTCCTCCGCCTCCGCAACCATCTCCTTTCTACTTTCATCGTTGAAAGGAATTCGAGGGGTGATTTTCGTAGTACAAAGTTCCGTGCGCGATGATGTTTTCAGCCGCGGATTTATTTTTATTTTCATTTTATCGTGGTAGTATCGCGGGAAGTGTCTTTTGAAAAATTTCAACCACTGACCATTTCGAGCACGGAGAAAATGCATGGTGATACAAACTTGACATTTTCGTTGGGGGTACGCCCCCTCTGGCAGAGGCAGAGGCAGGGGTGCGGGCCGGCGGCTCGCTTCCGATGGCGTCTCGGCGTCCGGCTCTGTTTTTGTCACCCCCGCCCGAGGCCCCACCCGGGGCCGGGCCTGATGAGGACCACAGCCAAAGTGACGGACCAGCTGGACGCAGCCGGGAACAGGATTAGTGGGTCGCGGCGCCGGCTGCCGACTCCCTCCGCCCCCTGCCGACCCCCCGCAGCCCCGAGTGAACCGGATACCGGCGCACAAAGCGAAGTAGGAATGTCGGGGGGGGGGGGGGCGCAGCCGCCGCCTCCACCGCCGCCGCCACCGCCGCTGCGTGCTCCTCATCAGGGGGGAGGAGGGGGGGGGGGGGGACTCGCGGGGCAAATTGGCTTCAAAAGCGCGAAAAGCGGCGGCAAACACAATAAGAGGCGGCGTCGGAACGGCACTAAATGAGAGTCTGTTAGTGGGGGACCTGAGCCTGCGCCTCGAGGCCTCGGGCTGCCTGGATGTTGTAAGCGCTGAGTGTGAGAGATGATTGCATTAGCCGCATTAGCGGCGGCCCGGCCCGGCCCGGCCCGCTGCTGCTGTCTTAGCCGTGCGGAGCCTGCTGTTGATTCGCACCCTCCGATCACCGCGGTGCAGCAGCTTCAAAACTCCCGAATCTGCCCCCCCCCCAAAAAAAAAAAAAAAAACACAAAAAACATTACGTAATGCAGCCTTCTAACGCCTATTGGAGCAGCCGCTATCTCCGTAGAGCCGGGGGGGGGGGCAAAAACACGATATCTACGTGGTAACGAATCGCGAACGGCTCTGAAACCCTTCGGCGGCGCTCCGCGGGCCGACCGCCCGTTGTAAAAGGGACCGCCCCCTACCTTCCTCTCTGCTCCCGGCACACAATCCTTAGGGGGCAGTGTGCCGAGGGCACCCTGCCACACCGGCATGCGAGGGCGAGAAACACGGAGCTGGATGAGGATTAGAGTCCTTTTCCCCTGGTCTGGACTTGACGGGCGGCGAGGCCGCGGGCCGCGGACGGCGGACGCAAGTCAGCCAGTCAGGCTCCATACACCTCCCTCCAGCGTCTCATCTCCCTAAGCCTCCTGTTCATGAGCACCGCTCCCTCCCCTCACGCCCGCACGAACGGGAAAGAGTAAAACACAACGCAGCCCAACAAAAAGCCTTTGCAACGTGAACAAAAAATGATGGTGGGGGAAAAGGAGGGTGGGGGGCGACGCACGTTGTTGCGGGAAGAAATAGAATGCTGCCGCTGTTGCCGCCGTGTTGGCTAGCGCGGGTTGATGTAGTCTTCTTCTAGCACCGGCGAAGCTGACTTTTTCTCCCTTTTCTATGTGTCCGCGCAGGTGAGCAGGGTGGGGTGCGCGGTGGCGATACGATACGGAGGGGGAGGTAAAAGGGGAGCGGGTTCCTTATTTATCGTATCGTGGTTTGCTTTGTTTTCCCCTCCGCAGCGCAGCACAGCTCCCGCATCAGACATCGGCCTCTGCGGGAGGGGAGGGGAGGGCAGCCGGGCGGGGGAGCCCTCAGGGCCGATCCATCAGCGCCGTGTGTGTTTTGACTCGCCAGAAGCCTTTCGATATCGCTGTGTCACCGGGGAGGAGACACGCGCGCGTCTGCACCCCATGTGTGTGTGTGTGTGTGTGTGTGTGTGAGTGCGGGCGTGTGTGGTAGGCCTATCATCGCGTGGAGCAGAAAAAAAAAGAAACTGCTGAAAGAAAAAAGGGACGGGGTGGGTCCCCTCTCAAGGGGAAGGGTTCGATTTGTGACTGCCAACTTCGTGCGTACGCCAGAAGAATGTGAGCGTCCCCACAGATTTCTTTACGGATTTTGCTCTCCGCTTTATTAAATTTCATTTCTACAAAAGATGTTTATTTCTCTGGCCAACCTGCTTTCGTATTTTTAGGCAGTACATATAGGCTTCTGAAAATTTAGGAGGCGATTGGGGATCAATAATTGAGAACTATGCCGGGGCCCGCGTGAACTTTTATGACCGACGGAGGCAGGCCGCGAGGCGTCATATGGTCCGCCGTTTTTGTGTGTGTGCAATATCGGTGCGCTTTCCCCACCTCTCTCTCTCTCTCTCTCTCTCTCTCTCTCTCTCTCTCTCTCTCTCTCTCTCTCTCTCTCTCTCTCTCTCTCTCTCTCTCTCTCTCGCTAGCGCTCGTTTACACGCAGACTGTTCACGCCCAGCCCCAGCCCCCTTTGAGAGCGCGCGGTGCCAAGTTGTCCGGGGGTCCGAACAAGAGGCATTCAATCGCTATGCAGATCCGATGCCCTGCTTCTCCTGCAGGCGGCCTCCAGCGGCTGCGTCCGCTCCGCGCGCGCACCTGGCACCAGAGTGAGAACGAGAGAGAGAGAGAGAGAGAGAGAGAGAGAGAGAGAGAGAGAGAGAGAGAGAGAGAGAGAGAGAGAGAGAGAGAGAGAGAGAGAGAGAGAGAGAGAGAGAGAGAGAGAGAGAGAGAGAGAGAGAGAGAGAGAGAGAGAGAGAGAGAGAGAGAGAGAGAGAGAGAGAGAGGGAGAAGAGAGAGTTCATGGCGAAGGCAGCCCCTGAGGAGGCAACCCTGGCGTAGGCTACACCAGCGGAGGCGGCGGGGGCTGGATCCTTCGACAAACACCGCGTGCGTCAGTTTTGATGCGAAGAAGTTTGGCCGAGAAGTGAGCGGAGGGGAGGGAGGGGAAGGGAGGAGGGGCTCCTCTTGAATGCTAATGGGCCGGTCTCTCCAAAGCTCTACTAGGAGTGGTGCACAACGCCGCCCTCCAGTAAGCGCAGGGAACGGCCTAGTGTTTGTGGTAGCAGCAGAGAGAGAGAGAGAGAGAGAGAGAGAGAGAGAGAGAGAGAGAGAGAGAGAGAGAGAGAGAGAGAGAGAGAGAGAGAGAGAGAGAGAGAGAGAGAGAGAGAGAGAGAGAGAGAGAGAGAGATGGTTTTATCCTTATTACTCTTATTTTCGATGAAAAACAGACTGTTCCACAAAGGGGGCCGTGGGGCGAAAGTGGCAACTAATGATCTCTCACCCAGTTTGACTGAAAAATGTGCTGACTCAGGGCGTTGCGGGCTATCGCTGTCACCAAGAAAGCCACCCCGTCCTTGGCACAGAAAGAAAAAAAGGGAAACTAAAAATCGTGCCAATGGATTAGGCTTGAATAACAGTCGCTATCGAGACCAATGTTACCTGAGATTGTCTCATCAAGAATTGATGTCAATCGTTTTATAATTCTCCACGAAAATAAACGGGTATTGTTGGTATCCATGTAAATGGCCATGGTATTCCATGGCACTCCTCGGATTACTTGTGCATCGCGTGATGCGGCGCTTGGCTCGAGTTCTTGTCCATCCGGCATGGCGATCACGTCCCTTCGGCTAGAGGAGAGGGAGAGAGAGAGAGAGAGAGAGAGAGAGAGAGAGAGAGAGAGAGAGAGAGAGAGAGAGAGAGAGAGAGAGAGAGAGAGAGAGAGGACGGGAAGGGGTGCGCTTTAGGGGAAAGCGACCTTTGTTTGACTGCTGCTTTTTGTAATGAGCAAAGATCAGCCAGAGGCCACGGGAGCGCTGCAGAGAGAAACGAGGGTGGTTGTGTGCTGGGGTTGACAGGGGTGAGGGGTAAGGGCGGGAGGCGGGAGAGCTAGAGGCACAGTGCAAAACTTACGAGGGCTCACTTACGAAGCTGAAATGAGTCGAGTATGCTACAAACATAATACTTTGGGGACGCTCATAAACTACGTGATCGATTTTCGGCCTTTTTTTAACCCATCCCCCCCCCCCCCCCCCAACTTGTGACCTGACCTTACCATTCATTAAGGATAGGATCATGACCATAGTCTGACCCCACTGACTGGTCATGTAGTTTATGAACGTCCCCGTTCCAAATGGTCAATTTCATCCGGGACATCGCGAAAACTCAATTTGGGCTCCTTGATTTATATGTCAGTTTATTCTGACCTCCCACAACTCAGGCTGGGGACGACAAGGCCGAGGAAGTAAGTACGTTAAAGGCTGATGTCGAGGCACTTCCTGATTTGCAGCGGGAAGCGCCTGGAGGCGGCAGGCGGGGCGGCTACCGGAGGCGGCCTGGGGGAGAAGGGGCACAGGCGTAACGTTCTTTTGATACACGCTGCGTGTGCCGGATTCGAACGAGACGACACGGCGGGGGATGGAGGAGACGGTACAGGGCAAAAGGTTGGGAAGATGATCCGGTGATGCCCTGAGCCCTCGGCAACATCATCAGACGAGTCGAGAGGAGCGGGGCAACTTTTCGACGCAATTAGGCGCGGGGTGTGTAAGCGAGGAAGGAGGGTGCCCCGCTCCGCGCCGGTGACCCTGGAAAAAGAAACAGAGGCGTGTGAGGAGGTGCACTGGGGCGGAGCGATCGGGGTGATCGGAGAGCTAGATGTGGGCTGGGCCCGGATAGCGAATCAGACGGCAGACATCCGCGACCGTGTTCTGTTTGACTGCGATAAGCTGTAAGCGTGGGAACGCAACTACGAAATTTGCGCCACTATTTCCAACTCGTCCTCGCATCACCTCTCCTTTGCGCACCTGCTCCCCCCCCCCCCCTCCCTCCGAAAAACACACTCTCCGTCTCTCCCGGGTAGGCGGGCGTTTACGTGCAAAACGAGGCAGTGTTCGCGTGGTCTCCATACGCCCGTTGGTTTGCATAATGTTTTGTTCCGTTGGTTCCGTCTGTTTTCCGCTTATGTGGCTTCCGGCTGGTGGGCTGCCATATTCTCCCGCTCTCTCTCTCTCTCTCTCTCTCTCTCTCTCTCTCTCTCTCTCTCTCTCTCTCTCTCTCTCTCTCTCTCTCTCTCTCTCTCTCTCTCTCTCTCTCTCTCACACACACGCTCACGCACACCGGGCGCCGCGCACGCAAATGTCGCCGACTATCTGTGCCCGCCCCGCCCCGCCCCGCCCCGCACCCCGCCCGTCCCTGCGACGCAAGCACAGTCACATTGACATTCGTGGCACCTCGTGAGTCGCAGAGAGTGGTTGTTGTTTTCCGCTGCCGATCGATATTCCGATGCGGTATCGGTGGAATCACAACCCACAGCAGGTCGTCGAAGCCCACGGAGCCGGGGCCGGGCCCGAGCCGGCGGAGCGACCGGCAGCCCGACTGGGTAGGCACGAGGGCGACGCGGAGGTGCAGCGGGCTGCCTACCCTGAGGTCCGCAGGCGCGCTGCGACGCCGCCGGTCCGCTCGGCTCCCAGTCATGGCCCAAGGGTTCAAATATTCCCGCTTCGAAAGTGGCTTAGTTGACATAGACCATGTCATCCCACCCTGATAGAGCTAGAAATAAGATACCGGATCCTAGGCCAACTTCCGTTAAAAAAATAAAAAAAACTGCCACTTAAACGTGGCATGTGAAAGCAGATGATGGAATGTAATGGTCGAAAGCGTGCGATTAACGTGAAAAGCGTAAGACGGTACTACAAGACAAGCTCTGAACAGACAGTTCCCGTCGGCCGCAGCGGTGAGGTACGGGCCTAGAGCGTCGGCGCGGACGGCCATGGCATGTAAATCGTGCAAGGGCTGCTTTGCTTGATCGGGCTAACATCACAATGAGCCCCCGTTGTGGTGGGCCACACACTAAACCGAAGCGTTATGTTTCGGGACCGGCCCTGGGCTGCTGAGTGTGCCGCCTCGTGTGTCATACACTGAGAGAAATGATTCGGCGTACGGACCAAATGTTTGGTTATCATGCCTGAAGTGGGAATAACAAATCAAACACTTCAGACGTAGGGACGAAAACTTCGGGGACATCGTCACTAAAGCGTTAGTGACGCCGTCTGAAGTTTTCGTCCCTACGTCAGAAGTGTTTGATTTGTTCCCACTTCAGGCCTGATAACCAAACATTTGGTCCGTACGCCGAATCATTTCTCTCAGTGTAAGGAAAGTGTTTACGAGGTCGCGGCACGGCCCGCCCTACCAGTGTTTACGAGAAGCCCCACGCCGAGCCGAGCCGTGCCGTGCCATGCCCTAGGCCAGCCATACGGCGGCGATTCGCGTTGAAATGTGCGCAAGGTGGATGCTCCTTTCACAAGCAATAAAGGTTGCTGGGTGCGGGAATTCTGAAAGTATCTTTATCCTAGTGAGCGTAAAGTGACAAATTTTAAACATTGAAATTTTGCAAATTTGACGAGCTCTTCACGTAAGGGTGGATGGTACGATCAAACTCATATAAGGTTGTATGGGGCGGAAACGTATAGTTTGGCCACAACGGGCGAAAAACTGGAACTGCCAAGGCGGACGGAAGCGGAGGCGAACGGAGCAGGAGCAGACCGAAAACAAGGCCCGCCTCGAGCTATATAATATGAGGCTCAGCCTAGCGCTGCTCAAGAGGGCTGCTAGGGCTGCTACAGCTGCTGCGGGCTATTGCTGCTGCTGCGAGGGGTCCACAACTCTACTCCAAAGCGTACACTGATTCTGTTGATTGTGTCGATTTTTCCACCTAATTTTCAGAAAATTTGAAATTTCAGTCTGGTTAGAGCCCTTTACGGCCGTTTTTAGCCCTGAAATGAAGCCCAAGCCTCATTCTAATGCAGTTTTTAAGATTTTTAATTGATGATTGTGTTTGATTGTGTGGAAATGTGTACACTGATTGTCTCGAGTTGTGGACCCCTCGTGCTGCTGCGCTGCCGCTTCTGCTACCTGCCACGCTGACCAAACCTAACCTACGTGCTACCTGCCACGCTGACTTGCGAGAGTTAAAGCTAGCTGAAGTTGAAACTTCATCTGCTAAAAAAGTCGAGACCGCATCGGGGTCCGTGCTTAACGGACGGTCCCATAGACGTGAGGGGCCGTCGATTTGCATGCTGGCATCTGCTGGTGTCGGGAGCGCCCCCCCCCCTCGCCCTAACACCTCCAAGCCCCCCTCCCACTGTTCCGTATTGGCGAACAGGCGCGTCGTTGTCGGGGCGTTGGCATTATTGGGTCGTTGCTTGGCGCCGTCGCACCATGCGGTCCTATGTCACAGTGTTGCCACATATCCACGGGCAGAAATTCCCCCGCGCCGCCGCGATGCGTCTGCTTCGCATACTGCTGCCGGCACCTCAACCCCAGCGCACTCCATCAAGTAGTCTTTTATTTTTTATCATTTCCTTTTGAGGGACTCGAACCCGCAAGCGGGCACGGCGCGTGCCCTGGCGTGTGTCCCGGCGTGTGTTCGCCATCGGAATGCGCAATAACTTGGACTGCAAACACGACCCAGTTGGAGGAGCACAGCGTGGCAGCGCCCAGAGGCGGCCACGGGGCATCTGGCTGGCCATCCGAACCCGCTTCCAGCAAAAACGCTGCTTCCTTCCCAACACTGCCAACAAACGCAAACGCCTTAATTACTTCAATCGACAAGATATTATTGGCTGCGGAGATTATTACCTTTTTTAATATTTTTGTTTTATGTTTTGGCAGAATTACTTTTTCAAATTTCGTAGGAAAAAAATGTTACCATGGAAAAGAAGACGGCATTTCCGCTGGGGGGCGGTTACGCAGCCAGAGTGAAATCCCATACCTTGGCTCCTCTCGGATGTGTGTGTGTGTGTGTGTGTGGTGTGTGTGTGTTTGTTGGGGGAAGGGGGACTGGGGACCTCATCGCGGGAATTGCACACGCAGTCTTTTCGCGAGTGAAAAATGTCGGTGTATACCCGCACGCGCCTTGTCCCCGTCGGTCCCTACCGCCGGCCCCCGCCTCCAGGTCCAGGCCAGCGGGCCAACGCGCCACGCGTCGCCACGTGTCGCCACGACGCGTCGCCACGCATCGCCGCGCCCCCGTTTGCCGCGTGTTCGCGCGCTGTGATTTGTCAACGTGCGCTTTGCACAGTCGACACGCGCCGACAGCGCACGCCCTCTGTGGGGGCCGTCCGTAAATCACGGGACGTGATGATTCATTGGACTTCAGCCGAAAATGAGAGGGTGAACGCTGCGCACGTATCAGAGGGGTGTGGGCGGGGCCGGACTGTAACCTGTGACGGGCTACAAATTTCATGCAAATGTAATGCACTCGCGCCGCCCCGGGGGTCCCCGGCGGTCCCCAGTCTTTCTCGAGGAGCATATAACCCGGCCAGCGCACGGGCACAGGGCCCACAGGGCCCTCAGGACCGACAAGCCTCACAGGGCCCACAGGGCCTACAGGGCCGACAAGCCTCACAGGGCCCACAGGGCCGACAGGGCCCACAAGCCTCACAGGGCGTACAGGGCCTACAAGCCTCACAGGACCCACAGGGCCCACAGGGCCCACAAGCCTCACAGGGCGTACAGGGCCGACAAGCCTCACAGGACTCATAGGGCCCACAGGGCCCACAAGCCTCACAGGGCCCACAAGCCTCACAGGGCGTACAGGGCCCACAAGCCTCACAGGACTCACAGGGCCCACAGGGCCCACAGGGCCGACAAGCCTCACAGGACTCACAGGGCCCACAGGGCCCACAAGCCTCACAGGGCCCACAAGCCTCAAAGGGCCCACAGGGCCCACAAGCCTCACAGGACTCACAG
The DNA here is from genome assembly GCA_038380765.1 of Odontothrips loti. Classification (NCBI taxonomy): domain Eukaryota; kingdom Metazoa; phylum Arthropoda; class Insecta; order Thysanoptera; family Thripidae; genus Odontothrips; species Odontothrips loti. Next base: position 5,261,966 of record CM076252.1, on the reverse strand, counting down.
GGCCCACAGGGCCCACAAGCCTCACAGGGCGTACAGGGCCTACAAGCCTCACAGGACTCACAGGGCCCACAGGGCCCACAAGCCTCACAGGGCGTACAGGGCCCACAAGCCTCACAGGACTCACAGGGCCCACAGGGCCCACAAGCCTCACAGGGCCCACAGGACCGACAAGCCTCACAGGGCCCACAGGGCCCACAGGACCGACAAGCCTCACAGGGCCCACAGGGCCCACAGGGCCCACAAGCCTCACAGGGCGTACAGGGCCGACAAGCCTCACAGGACTCACAGGGCCCACAGGGCCCACAAGTCTCACAGGGCCCACAGGGCCCACAGGCCCGACAAGCCTCACAGGGCTCACAGGGCCCACAGGGCTGACAAGCCTCACAGGGCCCACAGGGCCCACAAGCCTCACAGGGCCCACAGGGCCCACAGGGCTGACAAGCCTCACAGGACTCACAGGGCCCACAGGGCCCACAAGCCTCACAGGGCCCACAGGGCCCACAGGGCCGACAAGCCTCACAGGGCCCACCAGGGCCCACAAGTCTCACAGGGCCCACAGGGCCCACAGGGCTGATAAGCCTCACAGGGCCCACAGGGCCCACAAGCCTCACAGGGCCCACAGGGCCCACAGGGCCGACAAGCCTTACAGGGCCCACAGGGCAGTCTAAAGCTTTTCTCTTTCCTTAGAAACAGTGAGAGACGTCCACGCCGCCCGGCCGTCCATCAACTTCCAGGGCCTTTGCGGAGGGTTTCCAAAGTGCGCCCTTTTCCCCTCCCCGCGCGCCGTGCTCCTGTGTGTATTTATTTTCGTCGTGTTGTTATCTCACCTCAGCCGATAGAGAAAATAAGGCGGGGTCGTTTCCGTTCAGAGAGCACTCTGAAAATCCGGGGTAAAGGGGGGGGGGGGGCTTCGTTGGCCTTCTCGCAATCGCGGGGTTCCAGACGTGGCGCGGCCACCGGTTAAAAGGCCACCGCCTCGAAGAGGAAAGCGAGTGGGGGAGAAAAAAAGAAAAACAGTGGGTGAGTGAAGTCTGAGGGATTGATAAGGAAAGGAAGTCGGTTGATTCCCTCTGGAGAGCTGCGCTGCGCTGGGGTGTCCAGGAGGGGAGAGACAGAGAGGCCGATAGACGGTGAAAGACGTGGCCGAGACAGAGACAGACACGGCAGAAGAAAGGGGAAGAAGGTGACAGAGGCGTGGAGCTGGGAGGGCAGGAAGCAGCACCAGTGCTTGGCTATCGGGCCATTACGGGCCTGGAGGGCGAAGCAAACCCGGGGGGGAGAGGGAGAGAGAGAGAGAGAGAGAGAGAGAGAGAGAGAGAGAGAGAGAGAGAGAGAGAGAGAGAGAGAGAGAGAGAGAGAGAGAGAGAGAGAGAGAGAGAGAGAGAGAGAGAGAGGGGGGGGGGGGGGGGGCGAAGGGGAGGGAGCGAGGGTGAGGGTGGAGATGTAGGGATATACAAGACGAAGCGGCCCATGGCTAGGCCTGCCTTCGGGAGAACGAAAGGAAACGGATACGTATTTTTGTCGAAAAGAAAGAGAAAACGCAGGCGAGCTGAAAGAATAATGTGGGGTTCATTGCGAGCGCGGCAATGCCACCCGGGGAGGTTGTTGACCCTGGTGTGAGGCGCTCGAGCACGGGGTACACGTGAACGAGCCTTCAGCATCTGAGTGCGAGGGAGGAGGCGTACTCCGTCTAACACGTCGGCAGCCAGCGTCATAGCGGGCCGCGGCGGCGGCAGCGCGCCGAGCGGGGACCGCGAGACTGATGTGTAATTCCGGGCGCCGGCAGCGCCAGCACTAGCGCACCAGCCGTGTGGTCACGTGACAGAGATTTAGTGCGGCCCCCGGGAGCGAGACAGATATGGGCCGCCCGAGCCGCCCGCGCCCGGGTTCCACAAGTGGTGGAGTATACGCACATGGAATATGGGAGGCGGAAGGAGGAAGAAATGGAGTCAACGAGTCGGGAGAGAGAGAAGGAGGGAGCGAGAGAGAGAGAGAGAGAGAGAGAGAGAGAGAGAGAGAGAGAGAGAGAGAGAGAGAGAGAGAGAGAGAGAGAGAGAGAGAGGAGAGGAGAGGGAGGGAGAGAGCAGCGGGATGTGTCAGGCTGCCTGTACTTGAGAGGCAAACCTGCCACATTATGCTACATCAGAGGCACGGCACGGCACGGCCCTTGGCTCGCCGCGGCAGAGCTGGGCGCGCTGGGTGCGGCCTGGCCGTGCTCCGTGCTGCCATGCCACTGGCTGCCGCTGGCTGCCACTGCCACTGCCGCTGCCGGCTTGTGCTTGGTACAAATCGGCTACAATTTATGGCAAGACGGGCGTAGAAGCCAAAGGATTTCGCTCTGGGCCGAAATAGCAGCGGCCTTCCCCTATCCCCGGCCCGACCCCCCTCAGAGCCCGGCCTGATCTAGCGGGGCGCGCATAGCAGAGCCCGCGTAGCAGCACAGCATCGATGTGTTATTATGTTCTGCCGCCAGCAGCGCCAGCAGCAGCGTCAGGGTCAGGGCCCGAGTTTTGGCGTCGGTGACTTCCGCCCCCGCGCCCCCGCGGCCCCGGCGCCCGTTGCCGCCCCTGCCGGAAGTGCGTATCCCGAGGGATCATCTCTCTTATTTTGTCGGTCGCATGCAAATGTGCCCGGGCCGTGGATCCGAGTCCCGGGGCCCTGCCAGCCCCGCCTGCTCTGCCGGGTCCTTGAGAGGGAAGGCGCCGCGTGCTGAGAGTTTCTGGAACACGCGGCATATATCGGCTGCGAAGGGCCCCCAGGGGGGGTATGCATGCAGCCAAGAATGCAACGGCGCAGAAAAGGCGGATATATCCGCGAGAGGCGCAGCAGATCGTGCCCTCTGCGGCCCATCGCTGCTTGACGTGTGTGTGTGTGTGTGTGTGAGAGAGAGAGAGAGAGAGAGAGAGAGAGAGAGAGAGAGAGAGAGAGAGAGAGAGAGAGAGAGAGAGAGAGAGAGAGAGAGAGAGAGAGAGAGAGTGAAAGAGAGTGTGGGAGACAGGCAGACAGATAGACAGAGAGGAAAAGAGAGAGGGAGATGAAAAATTCAGCAGTCGGTCCGCTGTGGCTGCAGTGCGCGGGCACGTCCAGAGTGCTGAGCGCAGCGCGCTATGCAGTACTTCACACCGTCTGTGCCCTCCATGCACTCCTCCTCCTATCCCCGCCCCACCCAGTGGAGCTGGAGGAGAAAGAAACAGTCGCAAAAAGCGGACCGAGTTTGTGACTCCCCCCCCCCCCTCCCCGGTTCTCCTACCTGCCTAAGCGGTGTGGCAGGGGGAGACATTCGCTCCTACCCTGCCGTTCGCAGCGTGGTCTTAAAATCATTTTTTAAGGCCGCCGACCTCGTGCAGCCGCACACCAAGTATGCTGTTCGCTGTCAGCGGTTAGTGCCTCTCCCGCTGAGTATGATGTATTTGTTGAACGGCACGGTGAGGCCCGCCGTGTCCCGTCCCGCGCGGACCGTGGGAAAGTGTGTCGGGCGCGCCATTGTGTGGCGGCCTGCCGTGTCATGCCGTGTCGTGCAGCGCGCGTGCCGTGAGCGTGACGGGGCGGGCGGGCTTCGGCCTCAAGACGAAGACTGGTAATCGTCAGGGCTTACGACCCCTTCCGTTTACACTGCCTGTCTGCCGGTGACGTCGTTGTGCTGTGGCTCCCGGGGGTCCCGAGGCTCGAGGCGGAGGGGAGGGTCCGGGGGGTCTTGTTGGTCCCGACAAGAGAAGAGGCTCTCCGGGTACTCGTTCTAGCTTTTTGGCTTGGGCTCGAAGGAACCGTTGCTAGGAAGGGAGGGACGCACGGAACTTTTTTTTTTTTTAACAAGAATGTCTAGCAGGCTATTTTCATTTCATGTCTAGGGGTTCCATTTTCCGCAATTCCACTGGAAAAATCAAAAATTGAAACCCAATTTTTTTTTTTATAGAAATAAAGGACATCAGAGGTCGAGAAATCACATTTATAAAAATTAATAAACTTTTCCCCTTCCCTGCACGTCCTCATTCGGACCATTCCTTACCCGGTATTAGTAGCCCAGTTTTTCTCATTTACAGACCTCTGCGTAGCCGTCGCTGCCTCTGCCCTGCTTTCTTCCCCTGAAATCCATCCCGGTGGCTGGCAGGGTCGCGTGTAAGCGGGCGCAGGGGTGGACGGTTGCAGTGGCGGTGGCGGTAGCGGCGGCGGCGGCGGCGGCGGCGGCCGCACAGAGTAAAGCTTGCCCGGCCCGATGACAGGCCCCCGGCCCCCGCTGCCTTCGCCCCGTGTTTGCCTGCCCGGTGGTTTGTTTAGTGCGTGAGGGCTCCTGAGTGCGTGCGAGCCGCCGCCAGCCGCCAGCCCACCGCTAAGCAGTCAGTAAATGTCACCCCGTGCTGACACGCTCTTATCGGCCGGGGAGTATCGAGACGGCTGTGGCCGTGGCCCCTGCCGGCCGCTGCACCTAGCCAGCCCACCGCCTCAGCACTGAGAGAAATGATTCGGCGTACGGACCAAATGTTTGGTTATCAGGCCTGAAGTGGGAACAAATCAAACACTTCTGACGTAGTGACGAAAACTTCAGACGGCGTCACTAACACTTTAGCGACGACGTCCGAAGTTTTCGTCCCTGCGTTTTAAGTTTTCGTCCCTACGTCAGAAGTGTTTGATTTGTTCCCACTTCAGGCCTGATAACCAAACATTTGGTCCGTACGCCGAATCATTTCTCTCAGTCAGCCCTCCCTCACTCTGAGTTTTTCATACCGACTGTATTTTCTTTGGCGGCGTGGCGTCTGCTTACTACGCGCCCTGCTTCATGAGCGCAGTCGCGCCGCCATCTCACGACCCGTTTTGAGGATGCAAACTGTCGCCGCCAACTCCCTGCTCTCTTAAAGGGCCGTGGCGGCGGCAACGGCCCACTTGGAGGAGTCCCAGCCCCGGACCCGCGCCCTCCAAGTGCCTCGTTCCATTCTGAAGACGGCCACGTCAGCGACGCCGCGCGGCCGCGGGCCCCCGCTGCCGGGTGCTGCGAGCGCACGCGCAGCCAACAGGTGCCCGAGGTGAGTGTCGAAGTGCGGTGTGTGCCGGCCGTGGCGGGGAGTGGAGGGGCGTGGCGGGACGTGGCGTGGCGGGGCGTGGCGTGGCGTGGCGGGGTATGGCGGCGGGAGGCGGCGGCGGTGGCACCGTGGGTCGATGCCGCGTGGGCCGTAGGCAGCCGTAGCCCAGACCAAGCGCCCTCCCTGTTTAATAACCTGTTGCCATAATTTCAACTCGACGAATAAGGGAGAGCAAGCACGCGGGCGGCGGCGCTGCTGGCCGCCCGGTGGGAGGTAAGGGAAGCGCGTAAACGCGGAGCCATCTCGCATTAATTAAGGCGAGAACGATGTTGGCCGTCGTAGCGGGCGGTAGGCGGTGGGCGGGCGGAGGGCGGGGGGGCGGGGGGGGGGGGCCGGGGCGCGGGGGCCGGGGGCCGGGGTCGTGCCGGCAGGTTGGAGGCCGGCGGGGCACTCTGATATTTGCCGTGCGTTGCTGCTGCCGTCCGTGATATTGGAGGCGACGCCCAGGACGAAACTACCCGGGCGGAAGACCGTGGAAGGTGAGGTCCCGGCGGGAGGGGAAGGGGATGGGGTGCCTCGGCCTCGGCCTCGGCCTCGGGGAGAGCTTCAGGGAGGGCGGCGTGTGGCCGCGGCGGTAGCTTCGCCTCGACAAGGCCTGGAATAGGGATGACCTCTGTTCCTTCCACCACCTCTCAGGAGTCGTTCCCGATTTTCGCGACGCGAGATGCGTGGCGCTCGGCGTCCATGAAAGAGCTCTCGAATATCCGCTCGAGGCCGAAACAGAGAAGCGATAGTTGTGTGACGGTGTGACACGGAGCGCCTGCGAATGCCAGGGTAGGCCAGCCCGCACGACACGCGTGTGCTCGGAGGGCGGGGCTGCCTACCCTCCAGGCGCCTCGTGTGGCCGCACAGCCAGTGAAGGTCAGCAGTCAGGCGGTCCGAACCTAACCTAGCCTAACCTAACCTAACCTTAACTAACCTAACCTTACCTACCCCGCCACGACGTGTGGCCGCACAGTCAGTGAAGGCCAGCATCGAGGTTACGCAATTGCGATACTTTTACTGAACGGTGTCCCGTAACGGGATGCGCACAAAGCGCACCGTTTGAAGTGCCGTTGTCGCGAGAGTGGAGGGCGGGGGGTGGGGGAGGGGGGGGGGAGGGGGGGGGGGGGGGGAGGCCCTTGGGCTCCGCTGGCTCCGCGCCCCGCCCGTTCCCGGCCTGGATCGGATCGGCACGGCGATCATCGCCATGATGGATGGCGGGGGTGAGGCGCGGCGGGCGGATGCTGGACACGCGAAAGGAGCGACACCTGCTCTGTGCCCTGCTGGCCGCCACGCCACGGCTGTCAGTAATGGCCCCGCCGTCCGTCTATACATCACGATCGTGACAAGTGAGGTAGGCGTTTTCAGCGTCAGACATTTTCATCAGGGGCCTGGCTCCGCCTGGCTTCGCATGGATCCGCCCCGTTTGGTCCCGTTTCTCTTTTCCGCACAGTGCTTTGGCGCGCGGCGCAGGGCTCGGTAAAGCTCTCTCCGAGGGGGAAACGGATCCCTAAAAGAACCTACACCGCAATTCAAAATGGTGGGAGGGAAAGGGGGCGGGGGGTATTCCTGACGCATATGGGGGGGGGGGGGAGGAATTGAAGAGGGCTGTCACGTGATTTTGAAAAAGAAAACCCCTCCTGTGATTTTCAGTTCCTGTGCAGTTTTTAAGTCACTCTCAACCTACATCTTTTAAGATCCCGAAGAAGCGCCATCCACTTCTCATCCACCCCAACCCGGATCAGGGCAATTTTCTCTTGTGAATGAAGGAAAACTGAACGAAGTTGCTCCCGCAGGGGCCCGCGAGGTCCGCTAGGTGTGCACCGGGCCGGAGGGGCGGAGCAGTCCTTTGCGATGAGCGACGCCATTTTTACTGCTGTTTATTCGTAACAATTTTTAAGAGATGCAAACGAATCTGTCACGACGACACGGAAAAAAAAGGATCGATCGCTGCTATCGACCTGCCTTAGGGATGTTGTGATACGGGTGGACAGTGTACCGGGCGTGGGCCTGAGGGCTCGGGCAGAAGAGGTACGCAGCGGAAACCTCCGCTGCTTTGAACCGGTAACGGCGGGTGCAGCGGGAGGGGTCGTGAGATGCCAAGGGGAAAACAACTCGAGATAATCATTGTACGTCCATGTGGTAATCTTTGGTAATCAGTGAAATAATCACAATACTCAAAATAATCTTGATAATCGCAAAAATCTCAAATAATCAGAATAATCATAAATAATCACAAAAATCGCAATAATCACATGTAATCAGAGCAGATTTTCGATAATCAGTGATAATCAGTGAAAAACGGTGGTAATCAGACACGAAATAATCACTGATAATCAAAATAATCACCGATAATCAATATAATCTCTGATAATCAATATAATCAGTGATAATCAACATAATCAGTGATAATCACTGACAATCAGAATAATCTCTATAATCAAATATAATCAAAATATTCACTATAATCTCCATAATATGATAATCATTGTACACGAAAATCTCGAGTTGTTTACCCCTTGTGAGATGCAGTGCGTGCATCGTGGGGTGTTGCGGTTGACACCCCCTCTCCACGGCCCCCTTGCCCTCTGGTTGGGGTATATAAGCACCACGTTACCGGGTCTCGGGGCCAGCCAGGGCATTCGGGTCCAGTCGGGCCATTCGGTTCCATTCGCCTTTCGCGGGAGACAGCGACTCGAGGAGACAGCGCCAGCCTAGAAGACCGTCGCCCTGCCCGAACCACGGGGTGGCTCTGCCATCCCGGTTGCCTACCCCACCCCTGCCTGCCTGTAAGAGTGAGTCCTATGCTGGAAGTTGCTGTATGTGCTGTTGGTCTGAGCACAATAAAGATGTAAGCTAGAAGTGCGATTTAGCCAATACCCAATTTAACCCTCCAGACACCTACGGATCCCCTGAACGAAGCAACGACACGGACCCGAGTGGTCGAGTAGAGTTGTGAAACCCATGAAACACAACAGGAAGGACGAGTTTGTTGTGGCGATCAAGCAGGTTTGGCACCAATATTCAATTTTTCTGTTATCATGAGCAACTGCCGATTTTAGGTGGCAAATTGCTTGACCGCCACGACCAAACTCGGCTTCTCTGAGGCAGGCCCTGTAAGTTCGATAGCAATGACCGAGCTTTTTTATTTCGTGTACTGGGCGTAGGAGCCACAAATCTTGTAGGCCAGCTCTTCTTCTCATTGCCCCCATGGGACCACATCCTGCCTGTTTTCCGCATGCTTGCAGACGGTTAGGGTAAGGGAGACAGGATTTATTGTTCACGCGTCAGCCGGTTTTCTTGAAGTGGACGCCGTCACAGACTTGCCCGGCCGAAAATTCCGGTTACGATTACGACCGGAACTACGCGCTCCGGTCGTAACAGTCAGAACGGCCGGAATGCTACTCCGGCAGTAAATTGGGACTAAGTCCGGTCGTAGCCCAGGAGTTCGGTCGTAATCCGGGGTCCGATCGGATATGTTGGTATACGGTCGTAATGGTGACTCCGGACGGCGTAGCACGTTGCGTCCGGACGTAAGATATTATGTTCAAAGCCGCACACCTCTCGCAGTTAGAATGATGTACCCATTTTAATTTCGTCCATGGGACGTGTAAATCGCGCTCTATAAATCTGTTGTCGGTTTGTCGATATCACCAGCCGTTCTCGAGATGCCAGAAAATAGTTTTCTGATCAAGCTCATATTGAAACTGGCCAACTTATTTCTCATGTAGACAACGCATACCAATTTTCAGCTCGGAATTCCCAATACTTAAGATTTTACAGCTATGACAAATCGGACAGGAATCCAAGAGACCGGTCGTACTTTCCAGGTTCCGTCCGTACGTTATGTCTCGGCCGTAAAATCTCACATTACGGACGTACGTAGCCATTCCGGCCGGACCACTGCGTGCGTTCCGGCCGGAGCAGCTTCACTACGACCGTAAATAGAGGCACCGGTCGTAAAACCAACAGAGTACGGTAGGAATTTAGATTCCGGCCGGAAATTATGCGGCTTTACGGCCGGAAATAGGATTCCAGTCGGAAATTATGCAATTTTACGGACGAAAATTCATTTTACGGCAGGAATCATGGCCGGAATTTTCGTCTGGGTGATCCGCCACGGACGAGACCGCATCGGTTTTGAAGAGAAAATCCACACGATGTCTCACACTTTCGAATAGACCCGACCAGACTAACCCGCAGGAGCTCCGCGGCATCAGATCTGGGCCGGAATACAATCAAATTTCACCGTAAATCCACCAAAATTTCGAAATTCAATCGATTTTATTTTTGCAATTAGCGATTTTTTTTTAAATTTCACAAAATTTTGAAATTTAATCGAAAATTTAAAATTTCAACCGAAACTCACGAAATATCCACCGAAATTTTCAGAAACCTACACCGGAATCCATACCAATTTCCCTCTATCGGCTCTCTCCTGCACAGTGTCTCAAGAAAAGCATAACTAGTCAGGGCGGGGCGGGGTCCGTGCCCGTGGTGGTCTGCAGGGTCTGTGGCCGGGCCGGGCTCGCCGTCGTTGGCACGCTGGTCTGGGATGGCCAGGGTCCTGACTGGGCCGGTGGGTACCGTGTGGTGCTGCCCCGGGCCGCGCCGCCCCGCACTGCATTCCGCTTTGCGGCCAGCTCATCTCCCGGCGGATCCCGGCGGCTGGGCCCGCCCCCATGCCGTCCTCTCACCTCGCCATTCACCGGCGGCATTCCTTTTAACATAGACTTCGAAATTCCTCCGCTCTCCCCTGCGGGGACGGAATGGGTTTTTCCGCTCCGGCCCGACAACAACCCGCGGGTCCTCGCTCTCCCCCTGTCCTGCTCTGCCAATAATGAAAAGGTTTCGTCGCGAAATTTAAATTCAACGTCCCTTCCAAAACCTGTCGGGGAGGGGGGGGGGGACTGTCTACGAAAAATGGCCGCCGTGTCGCACGACCGCGGTGGCCTCGCGTGTCGCGTGTGTTTTGTCGTGACGTCGGCGCTCGAGCGCGGGGCACATTCTCAATGCCGAGGTGTTACGTAGTGTGTGACCGAACCCTTGTCGCCGTGACCCTCGCACGCAACAGCTTGGAACAGTCTAGCAGGCGAGGTTTATTGCCGACGCGAGGTTTATTTCATCTCTCACCTAATAAAATCTCTTACAGCACAACAAGGCCCTCCTCTCCCCCTCCACCTCCGCCTTCTCCTGACGCAGCCATACATAAGCCAGGCGCCATATCTCTGACTCGCGTATGTATTTTCCTGGCCGGCGGTGCCCAGCTGTGCTACGAGGGCGCTGAAGGAGGGGGCGCTGGCTATTACTCGTGCGGCCGCCCCGCGTGCCGAGCCGAAGGCCCCCAAAGCAACGCCACTAAAGTGCGCCCAGCTCGCTCCAGACAGCTTCTTACGAGTCACACAGTCCACTTGCTGTCCTGCCCCCCCCCCCTTTCCCTTCCCCCGGTTAACATCTAACCGAAGTGTACGCTGGATTCCCAATTTTACGCTGGCGCAATTCAATTAAACGTGATTTCGCGTGTCCCCCGTGGACGATATTATGCTGTCGCCTTGTCGCCGCTGTAACCGCCCTGGGATATATTTTACGTGCGTCGTAAGATTTCCTTCAGCACGGTGAAGGCGTCGTTGTTGTGCGATAAAATTCCCCCCCCCCCCTCCTCTGTAATATCGTGAGGAGGTTGGAGGTTGGGGGAGTTTGGTTGGACGGGTACGTGCTCCGCAATTGGGTGAGCTGGGCTGGGGGGGGGGGGGGGGATAGCGGTAGCGCTCCGCGGGTGGCCAAACCCAACCCGCCGACCCGAACAACAGGGGGTAGAAACTATTTGCTGGTCCTTTCCAAGACGTATGCGCACGACGACCCCCGACTCCCGACCCGACGGAGGAGGGAGACACCGCCGGGCAGGGCAAAGAGTTTCGGCTGGCCTCAGAATACTCCAGCCGGAGAGGCGGGGGTAGACCCGTGAGCATGTGCCGGGCCGTGCGCCGGGTTGCGGACTTCCGGGTGGCCAGTATCCCCGGACGGTGGCCCTCTACAGCGGCGGCCCTCGACGACGGTGGACCTCTATGACGGTGGCCTTCTATGACGGCAGCCCTCTACGACGACAGTTCTCTTATGACGGCAGCCCTCTGATGACGGCAGCCCTCTATGACGGCAGCCCTCTACGACGACAGTTCTCTTATGACGGCAGCCCTCTGATGACGGCAGCCCTCTATGACAGCGGCACTCTATGACGGCAGCCCTCTACGACGGCAGCTCTCTTATGACGGCAGCCCTCTTATGACGGCAGCCCTCTACGACAGCGGCACTCTATGACGGCAGCCCTCTATGACGGCAGCCCTCTACGACGGCAGCCCTCTACGACGGCAGCTCTCTTATGACGGCAGTCCTCTACGACAGCGGCACTCTATGACGGCAGCCCTCATATGACGGCAGCCCTCTATGACCGCGGCCCTCTATGACGGCAGCCCTCTATGACCGCGGCCCTCTACGACGGCAGCCCTCTATGACCGCGGCCCTCTACGACGGCAGCCCTGACTGCGGCCCTCTATAACGGCAGCCCCCTATGACGTCGGCCCAGTATGGCGGTGGTCAGGAAATGGCAGGCGATCCGTCTTGGCAACCTGTTGTCGTGTTGGGGCGCCCGCGGGGTCCTCCGGCCGCCCCCGCCCGGCGCTGCGCGCTGCCCGCATTGGTCTGTCCCCTCCGCTCCGGCGGCCGGAAAGGAGGGTGGGGTGGATGTGGACCACGCCAACGACGAAACGCTTATTCAGATCCTAGAGATATTCCCCATAACTCAGGCCGGGGTCCGGGGGTGCTGAGTGTGGCGTCAGCGGCGTCTGCAGAGGGTGGGGGAGGGGGTTGTCAGGGTTGTCAGTGCGTTCAGGAGCCTGGGGTCTGTCCGCCATGCCATGACTCATCGACCACAGCTCGGCCCCCGGCCGGGGGATGGTCCGGTGCTACGGAGCAGGTGCGGGGCGGGGCGGGGAGAGGCGAGGCGAGGCTAGCGCCACGTGGCGATCATCGCTGCCAATGAGGCGTACAGCTTTGCTATAGAATGCGGTTATAAAGCTGGCTTATGGCGGACCCTCCTGGCTCCACCCTGTCGCTTGTCCCTCCATAGGACTTCATTGCAGGAGAGAGAGAGAGAGAGAGAGAGAGAGAGAGAGAGAGAGAGAGAGAGAGAGAGAGAGAGAGAGAGAGAGAGAGAGAGAGAGAGAGAGAGAGAGAGAGAGAGAGAGAGAGAGAGAGAGAGAGAGAGAGAGAGAGAGAGAGAGAGAGAGAGAGAGAGAGAGAGAGAGAGAGAGAGAGAGAGCTAATAGCGTCCACTGCCGAGGCCGCACAGGTAGGGCTCTACGACAGCCCCCTCCGAATGTTATACAGTCCATAACGCAGGGTGTTCCTGTAGGCACTGCGCTCCCGGCCCGGCGTGGGCAGGTCAGCCCGTCCAGGCGGAACGCCTATCGCCCCGCGCGACGTATCCGGTCAACAACGACGGATCTTTTTACTGCTCGCGGAGGGAAGGGCGTAACCAACAGTTTCTTTGGGTTTTTTTTTTGTCGGCGCGTGGGCAGTAAAAGGATCCGTGGCCGTTGAGGAGCCTTGTGTCGGTGGCCGCTGGCTGCCGTGGCGCACACGGTACGCGGGTTTGTGGTCGCCCCCGTCGTCCCCGCCAGCGGTCCTGGGAGGTGCCGTCGCGCGCCTTCGAGGTCATCGGTCCGCGGAGAGGAGGTTGGGGGTCCGATTCGATGGTACTTGAACCCGGGCAATGTAATTGCGCAAATCCCACGCACGCACACAGCGGCGCGGTAAGCTCCCAGCCGTATCGCTTTTCAGCAAAGGATGCCCCAGCGCTGCTAAGAGAGAAAAGTGATGAAAATCTGAACGAGAGAGAAAGAAAGAGACGGTGGGAATTATGAGGAGAAGGAGGGAGGGAGCCGGCGCAACCATTATCTCTGCGTTCCTTAAGCCCGCAAGACAGGCGAAAGAGATACCTCTGAACTCGACCGCCGCCATGACCGCCGTACAACCTTCCTAGGGCCCCGCAAGGGCCATCTCTCAGACGAATGGGACGGGAGCGGGCACAGCCGGGCACAGCGGCTGAGGCCAGGACACGAAGGGTAAGGCAGATTACCGCAAAAGACAGGGGTCTGTGGTCCGGGCGCGGTCCCGGCCGAGAGGAGAGGACACCCCCGCCCCGGACCCCGGACCCCGGACCCCGGGCCTGCAGCCCATCCGGGCAGTGACAAAAGGCAAAGCTTCCACATCCCCCTTCATGACGAGCACGGCTGATATGATTCACGCGAGCATCACTCTGGAGAAGGGAGGCCGTGCGCACGGGTCTCACAGAAGAGGTGGCCAGGGGGAGGGGGGGGGGGGGGTCGTTGTTGTCTAGGCACCGAGGCTCTCAAGCCGAGCCCGTTTCTCTGAAGGCGGTCCAGAGCTCTTGACGGGTAGGTAACTCCTCGCACGCGCGCCCTGCGGGCTGACTTACCCGGACTTACCCCGAGCATTGCAGGCGGTCGCCGGTCCCCTTATTCGGCACGGTGTTTGCATGGCTATTCCAAATTCTGTTTCGTAATCATTCATATCAAAACTGAAAATCGATTCGAGGACGCAACAAAATATAAGTTCTGCTTTCACAGACACACAAATAAGACCTTATTTTCATAAGTTCCCAAACTCTTAAGAAACTATGAAACATTTAAAGTTGGTATCATCTTCTTCCTATTTAGATCAAGATTCAGATTTTTTTGTCTTTTTGAAATGACAAGCTAGGCCGATACATTTTGTAAAAAATTTACTGTCATTTTAAGTTTTTATTTTTGCGGGAAGAAAAATTGAATGAATCAGCCGTGTACATTGGGAAGCAGGTGCAGAGACTACCCCTCGGCAGGCTTCCTTACTGGCCGCTGCGGGCGCTGCGGGCGCTGCCCCCTGCAGCAGCCGCATCAGGCGCCGCGCTGGCGAGCAGACGAGGTTACCCGGTAGCAGTACGAGGTACAACGTCGTCGTTGTCGGCCGGAGGAGCGATACTCTGGGCTATAAAACGTTATGTGCGTCGATAATGCGAAGTGGCGCGGCGTGGCTGCACCTCCTGGCGCCGCACCACGCCCCACCACGCCGCATCACGGGCGTTATCACATCTACGCTGCCGGTGCCGGTACCGTGCAAGCAGCAGCAGTGTGACTATCGGGACGTCCCATACCCCCTATCACGCGTAAAACGGGCAATTTCAAAATAAAATAACGCACGGCCACGATGCACGGAGTGTCAGTGTCGGAGGTGCAGTGTGTCGGAAACTACTGACGAAAGTTATGGGAAATATAGGTATGACATTTTTGACAGTATCGGCCTCCTCCAGACAGCAACGCTATAAATTCATGCCACCTTAGAAAAGGTTAAGAACCGTAGGGGGTCATCCATATATTCCATAGGATGTCCGGATTTTTAAGGGGGAGGGTGGTGCCAACATACCGGACATGGATGAACGTGAGGGGGAGGGGATCGTAAAAAGTGGACGCGTCCACGTCAGAATATCGTCAAAATAATGCAATTTCCCCGGCACACCCAGAGAAACGAATTCTTGATTCAAGACTAGAAAAGAGTATTCTTAAAGCATTCAAGAATATAATTCTTGCTCCAAGAATATTTCTTGTTTTAATTCTAAGATTGGCTTGATTCAAGAAAATATTCTTGAATGCTTTTAGCCTAAGAATCTGTTTCTCTGGGTGCACGAAGCATCAAACCCCGTACGTCTTCCAGGTGTTTCGTTTTCTTTGAAAATGCGTACGCAGCCAATCTCACACATATTTTTCCGAGAGGTATACTCCATATAAGTCACGTACTAATTATTTAATTGTTGGCACCTTTTGAGAACCGCACAACCAGGGGGTGGGGGAGGGGGGGGGGGGGTAGGGGTTCTCCAAATCCGGACATGGCTGGACGTAAAAGGGGAGGAGGTTAAAATTTTCTGCAAAATAGCCGGACATCCCTTAAAGATGACCCCCTAGTCTTCCTGAGGCCGGTACTACGTGGGACCATAAGCGTGAGATGGCCCGTATGTCACGCACGGAGCTGCAGTTTTCTTCGGTATACCCGCTCACCATTTTACTGCGAAAGCTATTATGAGTGCAAACAAAGCACCCTCCTCCGCCTACTCGAAGCGAAAATAGCAGCCGCTGCGGGCAGCGTTGCTCATGCATGGGCCGCCATTACACACAATACCATGGAAAACATTTCACGCTGCCACCGCAACCGCAGCGCCACGGAAAAATAAAGCGTTGCTGGTGTGTACAGTATTCTCTCTCTCTCTCTCTCTCTCTCTCTCTCTCTCTCTCTCTCTCTCTCTCTCTCTCTCTCTCTCTCTCTCTCTCTCTCTCTCTCTCTCTCTCTCTCTCTCTCTCTCTCTCTCTCTCTCTCTCTCTCTCTCTCTCTCTCTCTCACACTCTCTCTCTCTCTCCTCATTCCTTCCGTCCCCTTTTCCGTGTACTTCTGTTCTCTGGCACACTGTACACACTCCCTCCCTTACAACACACACTAAGGTAGCTTGAAGCACAGGTGCCTCCGACCTTCTCGCTCGCACTCCTGCGCCGCCTCTCGTACTCCCCCCCCCCCCCCTCTCTTTCTCTCTCCCCTCCTTCATCCCTCCCTCCGTCCCTCCATCGCTTCCTCCCCCTCTCTCTCTCTTTCTCTCGCAGCCCCGGCCATTCACAAGGCTGAGCTCACCTCAAATTTACTGCTCCTCATTGTAATTCGTTTGTGCGCTGAGCGACACGCGGCGGCAAAGGGGAGGGGGAGGAAGGCCAGGGGGGGGCATGGGGGGGGCAGGGGGGGCGGGGGGCTTGCCTCGAGACTTGTAATTAAAGCCAGCTCGGCTTGCCAAGGCTTGCTGCGCGCAATTAACTCTTAAGCAGCTCGGCGATCGCCTCTTCAGCAGCGTGAGCTCGTGTCGCGGCAGCGGGGATGGGATGGGGCGGGGCGGGCAACGCTGCCTGGGTCTCGGGCAGCGGCGGCAGCGGCGGCAGCGGCGGCAGCGGCAGCGGCGGCGGCAGCGGCGGCAGCGGCGGCAGCGGCGGCAGCGGCGGCAGCGGCGGCAGCGGCGGCAGCGGCGGCAGCGGCAGCAGCGGCGGCAGCGGCGGCAGCGGCGGCAGCGGCGGCAGCGGCGGCAGCGGCGGCCGCAGCGGCGGGAGGAGGGAGCTTAGAGCGCCCCCTACTATGTGTACGCTACCCCCGCGCCAGCGCCCATGCCGGGCCGGGCGCGGCCGGGCGCCTCCACGGCCACTGCCGGTGCGGAGACCCCGGGCGGCACCCCGCGCAGCGCCACGGCTGGCATGGAAATCAGTTTACAAGGCCTACAGTGAGACACACGGTTTGGCCCGCGCTGCATAATGCATTGGGATCGGTCCGCGACACTACCGCGGTATTGGAACCCGCCACCCAGCGCTCCGCTCGGCAATACCGATACTCTTTAACCATCGCGCAGGGTAGCGCGAGTTCAAGTACCGGCGTCGGCGGCGGCCTTGTTTTTCCAGAGATCCTGAATAGCCGTGATTCGCCGCGCTCCCCGCATCGGAACACTTTACCCCCGACCCCGTAATGCAGCGCCAGTAATGGCTGGGCGTAATGAGGTGATGAAGGACAAGGGGCTTCAGTTTGCTTCTTCTACCCCCTTCCCCCCCCCAAATCCCCCTCTAGCGCGCCCCGCTGCAAGGGGTGGCGGGGGTGGCGCAGCAGGGGTACTGGGAGCCCTTGGGGGTGAACTTGACGCAACCTTTACAGGGATTGCAGACCATAGCCTCTCAGCTTCATATGTAGTATTTATACTAGTGATCTAGCAGGGCAGGAATGTGTCGAGCTGTTCGCGTACAATTCCATAACTCCTTGTCGACGGTCCGGTTTGCCGGTGCGCCTTACAGGGGCTGCTGGAGGCGGTGGTTAGGGTTACTCGCAGAAGTCGTCCGTTGCCATCGCGTACCCATGCTGCTGTTACCATCGCAAACTGGGGGAATATCTGTTTGCCAAGTAATCAAACTTGGGAGTGGCTGTTTGTTCTCGGAGTTGTGGTCCTCGCTGCCCCCTTGCAATATGTTCGCAACGCGTTGCCCCCCCCCCCCCCCCGCCTTCTTCCGGCCGCTTTGGCAACATAGATTCGTTCTCCCAGCTCCAGCCGGCTGCCACAGTGTCCTGCTGGGGCTGTGGGACTCTACAGTTTACGCAGCGGCATCGCAGATGAGCCCAGTGATATCTGGAATAAGAACCCCGGTTTTCTCTAGTTTACCCCCCCCCCCCCTCCCCTTCGTTCGTTTTGGCAGAAGTTGTGATGAGGCCTAACGTGATTTTTGGGAGACGAGCAACATCCACACGTACACACACACACACACACACACACACACACTCTCTAACAACACACACACACACACACACACACACACACACACACACACATACACACACACGAACGCACACCACCGACCGCGAAAGCCGAAAGCTTTGCGTGCCGCGATGTGCTTTGGAGTGACACATCGAGCTCCCCGAGGTCGCGAAGGCACCTCCTCTGTCCTGTATCGGGTTGCCATCTGCGGCGCTGTGTACACGGGAACGCCATTTAGCTCTGTGGGGAGCCGATGTCGTGGCGGGGGCGGCGCGCACACACCTCGACGGCCGAGGCCAAAACAGCTGACGCCGCCCCCCCCCCCTCCAAGCCTATGTCGTTTTAGCATGTTTTAATTACGCTGCCCATATTCTTGTCGGCTGCGTCCGGGGTGGCCGGCGGCACTGCGGGCTGCGGGGAGCTCCTGGCCGCTGCTGCCTCGGACGCAGCCCGCCAGACTGCCTAATAAAGTGCGGAGGGCGCCGACGCCGCGCCACCCTCGGCGGGGGCCTCGCCTCCCCGCACTCCGTCGTCCTCGTGGCGTCGTCTGCACCGCTGTCGTCTGCTCACCTGGCCGGCAGGACGACGCGACGACTGTTTGCAGCGCCACTTCAGCCGCGGCAGACCCATCTCGAGATGAGGACCCCGACGAGGGCGTCGATGAGGACCCCAAAGAGGAACCTCGAGCACTACGGGACGAAATCACCGTCTAAACAACGAACGCTTTCGCAGCTCCACTTCACTTTGCCGAACCGAGCTGGAGTGGGGGCCAGGCGGAGGTCGCGGGAGGCAGGCGAAGGGAGGTCCAAGCGTTCCCCAGGCCTGGCGGAAAAATTGCCTCCGAAAGTTGAAAACAATATTGTACATCTAGTTGGTCACGAACGAAACTGCTTTCTGAGGGATTGGCGGTTACCTGTGGATAAGGTCCATCTTTTTGTGATTTTTAATGCCACATATTTAACTTTTCAAATTTCTCTTACCTACCTTATAAGTAATTCATACGAAAATGGAATAAAATATCGGATGCCGTTTGTTGGTGGCCTTGCCGAGCCGTGCGTCTTCCTCACCGCAACACAACTCTCCACGGCGACTCGCAGAATATCGAGTAAATCAGTGCCGACTATGGGTCGGGTTCGCCGTGGAGTGCCGGCGGCCGGCGGCCGTTCACCTCGCCCCGCCGGGGCCTGCCGGGGGCCCGCTGGGGGCCTCACGGACACATCAAAGTCCGCCCTTATTCTATTCCAGAAAACACCACCGCGCCGCGCTCCTAGGCAGAGGGGCGCACGCTGCTGTTGTGTCGCGCGGAACAAACTAACTTGGGAAGAGCTGGAGGGGACTCCCCTCTGCATGCCCCCGGGCCGGGCTCCAGCGGCTCCAGTGGCTCCAGCAGCTCCAGACCCAGCACTGATGGATGGCCACAGAGAGTTGCAAATAAAAACAAGCACAGCAGCGGGGCGGCAGCAGCGGCAGCAGCGGCAGCAGCGGCAGCAGCGGCAGCAGCGGCAGCAGCGCGGGGAAATGTCGACGCCAGGTGTGAGAACGAGCACGCCAGACCCACTAGCCGGAGGGGCTGGAGCCGGGATTTCATAGCCGGAGGTAAAAGGACATAAAAACTGGAGCAAAAAAATAAAATAAAAATACCTCTCAGTTTGTGCGATGGCGTCCGTAGGGCGACACTGTTGCCCACACTGGTGTAAATCTTATCTGAGTTTCAGATGAGATTATGATCAGAAATCAGAATTCCAGATTACTGATCTGGATTAGCGAGATTCCTGATCCTTTTTCAGCCATGATCTGGATGTCAGATTTCTGATCTGCAGATCAGATCCCTGCTGTGGATCAGATCACTAAGGAGCAGATCATATACTCTATCCAGATCACAAGACAACCCTCATTTCTCACAAACCTGGTGACTTAAACACCGAAAGAAGAGGGTTCTAGGGGGCTCGAAACTGAGTCCGAGCCGAATTTGAAGTCAAATTTGAGCTATCTCTCAGCGCGTCTGAAAACTGGTTAGATATAGTCAGAACTCGAAAATATTCAAAACTGCCTTCTAAAATCACGCGAACAAACCCCACACCAAATTTCAATTGAATATCTCAAAATATGTGTAATTTATGGCCTCCTGAATTCGTGACCAATAAATGTTTAGGACTTTCTGATCTGAAATTCGACGTCCACATCAGCAATCTGAGCGGCAGATCAGAAAATCTGATAATCTGAAAAGCTTATCAGAAAACCAGATTTGCTCTGTAAATCTGAATCAGAGTATCAGAGATCAGGTGTGTGATCTCCGATTCAGATAACTTCATCAGAAATGTGATCCATAAATCTGGAAATCAGAGGAGTTCATTAGAAATCAGGCCTAAAATCAGAAACTCAGATAAACAATCTGAAATCTGCCTTTGTTGATCTCAAACTCAGATAAGATTTACACCAGTGCATGCTGACTCACCACTGCCGCTGCCCCCGCTACCACGCCCCGATCCCGCGCCCCGCTGCTCCCGCTTCTCCCGCTGCTCCCGCTGCTCCCGCTGCTCCCGCTGCTCCCGCTGCTCCCGCTGCTCCCGCTGCTCCTGCTGCTCCCGCTGCTCCCGCTGCTCCCGCTGCTCCCGCTGCTCCCGCTGCTCCCGCTGCTCCCGCTGCTCCCGCTGCTCCCACTGCTCCCGCTGCTCCCGCTGCTCCCGCTGCTCCCGCTGCTCCCGCTGCTCCCGCTGCTCCCGCTGCTCCCGCTGCTCCCGCTGCTCCCGCTGCTTCCGCTGCTCCCGCTGCTCCCGCTGCTCCCGCTGCTCCCGCTGCTCCCGCTGCTCCCGCTGCTCCCGCTGCTCCCACTGCTCCCGCTGCTCCCGCTGCTCCCGCTGCTCCCGCTGCTCCCGCTGCTCCCACTGCCCCGCTGCTCCCGCTGCTCCCGCTGCTCCCGCTGCTCCCGCTGCTCCCGCTGCTCCCGCTGCTCCCGCTGCTCCCACTGCTCCCGCTGCTCCCGCTGCTCCCGCTGCTCCCGCTGCTCCCGCTGCTCCCGCTGCTCCCGCTGCTCCCGCTCCCGGCTCCCGCTGCTCCCGCTGCTTCCGCTGCTCCTGCTGCTCCCGCTGCTCCCGCTGCTCCTGCTGCTCCCGCTGCTCCCGCTGCTCCCGCTGCTCCCGCTGCTTCCGCTGCTCCCGCTGCTCCCGCTGCTCCCGCTGCCACGCTGCTCCCGCTGCTCCCGCTGCTCCCGCTGCTCCCGCTGCTCCCGCTCCCGGCTCCCGCTGCTCCCGCTGCTTCCACTGCTCCCGCTGCTCCCGCTGCTCCCGCTGCTCCCGCTGCTCCCGCTGCTCCCGCTGCTCCCGCTGCTCCCGCTGCTCCCGCTGCTCCCGCTGCTCCCGCTCCCGGCTCCCGCGGTCAGCAGAGCAGAGCAGCAGGGAGTCCACGTCCACCCGTCCCTGGGCTGGGCTGGGCTCCATGGGACGGGGTGAGGAAGGGCAGTGTTCATGGCAGTGCAGTGCCGCAGCCCTTCTGTGTTGTCCCACCCGCACATGCTGCTGGCTGCGGGCGGGCGCCGATATGCGAGCAGCCTCCCCTCCCCTCTGTATCTGAGGGGGAAGTGACAGAGACAGAAACACACCCACATCGTAGATTTCCTGCGTTCTCGCCTGTTCTCTCTCGTCTCCGTCTCTCTCTCTCTCTCTCTCTCTCTCTCTCTCTCTCTCTCTCTCTCTCTCTCTCTCTCTCTCTCTCTCTCTCTCCTCTCTCCCTCTCTCTCTCTTTCCCTCCCACCCCGCCGCACGCTGCTGACCAGCGCCACGCCTCGCCCACACAATCACCGATAACGTCAAGCACAAAGTAAGTCCGTACCGTCTGGTTTTCGGAGGGTGGGAGAAAGAGAGAGGGAGAGAGGCAGACAGACAGAAGTGATAGGGTTGGGGAGTGGAGGGGGTGGGACAGAGAGAGCGAGAGAGGTAGAGTCGGAAACTCTACAGCGAGCGGCGAGGTCGCTGCTCTGTTCGGATAGTCGCATTTGCCGGACTCCGGCAAAGGAGAGTGTCGGAGTTATACGGATGGTCTGATATTCCTGTCAGGGATTATTCCAAGATAACAGAACTATAACGGCCACAACACCTCTGTTTGTGTGTGTGTGGGGGGGGGGGGTATATGTGTGTGTTCAACATGGGCTCGTCCTTAAATAACCTAGGTAACAGAGCAAGCAGCCCCTATTCAAACGAAGGCTTCTCACGCTGCACACACCACTGACCGTGCCGGATACAGGCTTCTCTGATCCTTATCGAGCACGAAGAGAGAGAGCGAGAGAGAGAGAGAGAGAGAGAGAGAGAGAGAGAGAGAGAGAGAGAGAGAGAGAGAGGGGGGGGGGGGGAGAGATGCATGCAGTGCGCCGACCTTTCTCTCTCTCTCTCTTCCTCCCTCGAACCCGCAGCCAGCGCGCCTGCTGCTGCCTTCGTGCACTAAAGTAACCTCCCCTCCCCATACTCCTACACCTCCCCATTACCTCTAGCAGGCGGGGCACCAACGGGTTGTTTTAATGTCTTTCTTCAGCTGCGGCGGCCCTCGTTAGAACCATCGACCCCGCGACAACACGCTCTTCTACATAACGTACACTATCTCTCTCCCTCTCCCTCTGTCTGTCTGTCTGTCTGTCTGTCTGTCTGCCTGTTCGTCTGCCTCTCTATTTACTCAATGCCATGCGGGCACGTTCTCATGTCATTCCAGCGTTAAAAAAATTACTCAATTTGCATTTCGAGGCCTGTTGGAACATTTCCAAGAGTGCCTTTCCTTATAGACATGTTTCGGATTGATATATCAACCCAGAGAAAGGAGTAGGAAAGTGTAGAAGCTGGCAGAGGGACACGCAGCGGATGCCGGCGGGGGCCTGAGATCGCCCGGTGTCTTATTCGGGGTGGTAGCGGTCCGGACAGACAACGGCGCAGCAGCCAGCCAGCGAGTTCGACGACCGAAATCATCACACTGCGATCCGTTCTGTAATGGATTGTTGTGGTTTATCTCTGGTTCGTCTCTCTCTCTCTCTCTCTCTCTCTCTCTCTCTCTCACTCATTACTGCAACGGTTCGCACGTTCGCTTCGTGTGTTGTACTGTTTCTGACAGACGTAGTAGTGCGGTGTGTCACACTGTTAGAGTACGGTTGGGTTAAAAAATACAACAGGATGAATAAAAAAAAAACACACACGCATCCTCCCAAACAAAGGAATTTAGCAAGTTTTGGATAAAATGACTAACTTTTGACAAGGGTGCGGTTTTTATTTCTTTTGCCGGCACGTGACCGTTTCTCGACGTAATTTATTCGCGTGCACTTACCCCAGTTGTTGTGTCTCGCGTTCGAGTGGCGATGCGTCCCCCTGGCTCAGCTCCCTCGGCGGCCTTCCCTCGGCCCGCTGCGCCTGCAAAGGCTCGGGTTTTATAATAACCCGGTCTGCTGCTCTTTGTGGTGGCAGCGTGCTGACCCGAGCGTCATGTCCCTGTTGCAGAACGACGCGATATGGCTCAACTCGTACTTGGGGCAGCTGCGCAGCAATTGCGAGGCCGAGCTCAACCACACGGACCGCTCCAACCTGACCCCGGGAGGTGAGTAGCAGCAGCAGCAGCAGCACAACAGCAGCAGCAGCTGGCAGCAGCCGGCAGCAGCAGCGAAGGCAGCTCAGGTGCGACACACGCAGAGAAACGAATTCGTGCTTCAAACCGAGAAAAGAGCATACTCAATGCGCATACTAAAAGCATTTCAGAATGTAACTCTTGACCCAAGACTATTTCTTGATTTTATTCTATGATTGGTTTGATTCAAGAAAATATTCTTGAATGCTTTTAGTCCAAGAATCTTTTTCTCTGGGTGTAACTAGAAGCGTTTTGAGGCGTGACGCGTGCGTTTCTTCCTGATCGCTTTTTTCAAAATTGCAAAACAGTGGTTATTGCAACGAAATAGGGAAACACTCCCCAGGACATAACGGGCACGTTACTACTAAATTAGCACGGAGAAAAAACATTAGTGGTCGCAACTAATTTTTAAGTTGATTTTCAAACAAGCAGTAAATTTTTGTTCGGATAACTAAAATTTAGTTGGGGGAACTAAATTTTTGTTGCAAGAACGAAACGTTATAGTTGCTCCAACGAAGAGGTTCGTTGCGGTCACTAAACAAAAAAAATTCTGCTCTTTGCTCCTTTAGCGAACCTATACGTTGAAGCAACTAAATTTTAGTTATTCGGCCAAAAATCTACTGATTGTCTGAAAATCAACTTAAAAATTAGTTGCGACCACTAATGTTTTTTCTCCATGAGGCTGTATCGCAAAAAGTTTGTCATGCAATGTATTGCAAACCGTTTGCGACTACGGGCTCATTACGTATTACGCCTTATGGAGAGTGTCTCGCTATTCCTTGCAAAAACAATTTGTATTGCAGTTTGAAATACGGTGTATTGCTTCTCTGCGTGACCACCGAGTGCGGAAGACGGCAGAAGATATGGCAGCCGCACCTCATGACGCGTTATGTACTTTGTGGACACGGCAGGAACAGGGACGCCGCCAGCGGACTCCGCCAGGCCCCACTCGGCGCTTGGCTCCCTGCGGCTCGGCTCCCTCCGTCCTTCGCGCGCGCGCGCAGCCGATTTTTACTTCCCTGCTATAAAATGCGCCTCTCGGGGCTCCAGCAGCGGAGGGGATCCGTCGCGGACCTTCTGCCACCCTCACACACACACACACACATACACACGAACGCAGAAGCGCGCGCAGCCACGCCCCTTCGTGCTACGCGCGGGGACTCCTAAAATGACGAGACTCATGAGAGGCCCGTAAAATTGCGCCATATACGCGCTGTTCTTGAAAATCCCAGTGCCTCGGCGGCCACAGGCCCTCGCGGCAGGCCCTCGGCAGGCCCTCGGCAAGCCGTAAGTGCCGCTATAGGCGTTTGGCGAAACAGCGGCCTGGAAGTGCGCTGGCCGGGGTGGGGAGGAAGAGAGACAGAGAGATTGAGAGAGAGAGAGAGAGAGAGAGAGAGAGAGAGAGAGAGAGAGAGAGAGAGAGAGAGAGAGAGAGAGAGAGAGAGAGAGAGAGAGAGAGAGAGAGAGAGAGAGAGAGAGAGAGAGAGAGAGAGAGAGAGAGAGAGAGAGAGAGAGAGAGAGAGAGAGAGAGAGAGAGAGAGAGAGAGAGAGAGAGAGAGAGAGAGAGAGAGAGAGAGAGAGAGAGAGAGAGAGAGAGAGAGAGAGAGAGAGAGAGAGAGAGAGAGAGAGAGAGAGAGAGCGCTTGGTCTGGCCGAGAAGGCTGGCACCCTTGCGAGCGCCTGCGAGGTAGGCAGCCGGCGAACGTGATCGCAGGCCGGCCGACCGGGTGGCCTATCCTGCGATCGTAAGGCGCTCGGCGGGGCCTGCTGCTTCACCGCTGCAGCGCACGGCGGCAGCCGATCCTTCTCCCCTCCCCCTTCCCCATCTCTTTCGCTCTCTCTTCCCCTTCCATCTTTCTTTCTCTCTCCTCCGCCCTTGCTGCGCCGATGCGGCTGCGTAACTGGCCGCTTCGGCCCCTGTACGATCACACGGTGCAGTTGCTTCTCATTACGCAGCAAGTTTTCGTCTCGTTTTCGCCTGGGCGCTGTAGCGTGTATGTGGCATGCCTAGCGGAAGAGTCAAGAGGGCGGAGTCATGAGGCGTTGCCATGAGGCTGCGCCATGAGCCGGTGCTGAGGGAATGATGGCGGCGGTTAGGGACTAAGTCTGTGCTCATTGCGATTGCGGCCACAAAACGAGAGCGTTGCGGCCGCGCGCCGGATCTTGTGTTTCGGGGTTAAGGTTACACTGCTCAGGCTTTTTTGGGCATGAAGTACCCTTTCTCGAATGGCCCAGGGTTTGGAAAGCATAGCCCCTTATAAGAATTGTAATTTTATGATTTAAAAAAAAAAGTTTTCTTGCTGTTAAGTTTTGTTTAAAACTTTCAAAGGAGTACCTAGTAACCTACAAATGGTTATTTCTAAAGTGTCATTAAAATCTGTATGGACAATTCTGTGAAATTAGGAAGGAAATTAAGAAGACTCGACTCCGCTCGGGGCTGCCACCGCCTTTGTTCTCTCTCACTCCCGCTGTAAAGAATAGAAGGCAGAGAGCGATAGATTTTTCTTCTAACCCAACGCCGACTGCAATGCGGTCGTCGTCATACGGCCGAGCTGAGTAAGCGTTACCTGCTTCTCTGTATTTCTTGTAAAAAGCATAGAGGAACAGAGACAATGATAATGGTTGGACAATTTAGGCGTGTCCTGTGGTATCATGCTTATCTCTTTTCCTCCAAAGGTTCGGAAGTACTTCTTTTTAGTAACGTAACCCCTGGCAGTGAAAACAAGAAGGCCCAGAGGGCTGAGACATATATCGTTAGAATCAGTGTGGTCTGGACTACCCAGTGATGATATAAAAAAAAAGGATGATTGGAGGCTTTTCAGTGTATCTTATAATAATAAATTTGGGTATCAAATTGTGTTTTATATTTTTATTGTCCAGTCACAAACTCCAATTTTTACACGAACGTCATGACATCGATTAAATGCAGTGGATAAATACGAATGAACTGAAACATGCTACCTTCCCCCCCCCCCCCCCCACACACACACACATCAACAATCAAACGGTGTAATGAGCAAATATCATTTGTATAACATGAATCCAGTGCCGACAAAGCAATCATGAGATCGAAGAAAGTAACACTTTTCAAAGCAGGCAAGTTCGTGACGTCATGAACCAACGTATGACCATTTCTATAATTTGCGTTACATGTATTTAATAGCAAAGGGATGCGCAAAACATTTAGAAAGAAGGATTTAAAGATCACAAGTTTTGAAACTGGTACTAGTCTACACAAAATATGTTTCAACCAGAGGTTCGTGCCAAAGCGATTATTAAAACGGAACTCCGTTTTCTAATTGAAATTACATGATCAAAAATGCATAATACAAGTGGCGCAAGTCTACTCATCGCGACGAGTCGGTCTTTCAATCAAAACTACAATAGGACAACATATGGGAGAAAAAATTCACTAGCGGCACGAGTTAGTAAAAAAACAAATGACCAGTCCGCGAACTAGTGCCACTTTTGGTACACTTTAAGGCTTTCTTCTCCGTATGAGATCAAAGGTGGGCTTGACGGAATGAGCACTCGAGGGAACTTCTAGTGGCAGTCAGGTGCATTCGAATGCTTTCTCTCCCGTGTGGGTGTGAGTGCGAAGGTGATCTCGGAGATGGCCTTCCCGAGCGAACTTCTTGTCGCACTCGATGCATTCGAATGGATTCTCTCCCGTGTGGGTACGAAGGTGAACTCGGAAAGAGCTTGCCCGAGCAAACTTCTTGTGGCCCTCGGTGCATTCGAATGGTTAGTCTCCCGTGTGAGTACGAAAGTGAGCTCGGAGGGTGCCTCTCGTAGCGAACCTTTCTGGGCACTCAGTGCATTCGAATGGTTTCTCCCCCGTGTGGGTACGAAGGTGATCTCGGAGGGTGCCTGTTTTAGCAAACTTCTTGAGGCACACGGTGCATTTGAATGGTTTCTCTCCCGTGTGAGTACGAAGGTGATTTCGGAGACTACTTTCACGAGCGAACTTCTTCTGGCACACGGTGCATTCGAATGGTTTCTCTCCCGTGTGAGTACGAAGGTGATTTCGGAGACTACTTTCACAAGCGAACTTCTTGTGGCACTCGGTGCATTCGAATGGTTTCTCTCCCGTGTGGGTACGTAGGTGAACTCGGAGATTACTTTCATAAGCGAACTTCTTGTGGCACTCGGTGCATTCGAATGGTTTCTCTCCCGTGTGGGTGCGTAGGTGAACTCGGAGATTACTTTCATAAGCGAACTTCTTGTGGCACTCGGTGCATTCGAATGGTTTCTCACCTGTGTGGGTTCGTAGGTGAACTCGGAGATTACTTTCATGAGCGAACTCCTTGTGGCACTCGGTGCATTCGAATGGTTTCTCCCCCGTGTGGGTACGAAGGTGAACTCGGAGGGTGCTTGTCTCAGCGAACTTCTTGTGGCACACGGTGCATTCGAATGGTTTCTCTCCCGTGTGGGTACGTAGGTGAACTCGGAGATTACTTTCAAGAGCGAACTTCTTGTGGCACTCGGTGCATTCGAATGGTTTCTCTCCTGTGTGGGTACGTAGGTGAACTCGGAGGGTGCTGGTCTCAGCAAACTTCTTGAGGCACACAGTGCATTCGAATGGTTTCTCCCCCGTGTGGGTACGAAGGTGACTTCGGAGACTACTTTCATAAGCGAACTTCTTGTGGCACACGGTGCATTCGAATGGTTTCTCTCCCGTGTGGGTACGAAAATGCCGTACTAGATCGTTGGGTCGCGCAAATTTAGTGTTGCACACGCTGCAGATCTTCATCGTGATGCTTGGGTGGTGTATCCTGAAGACAACAAGAAATCTTAATTAAATAGCCGACAACGAACGAACCATAGGTGAATTTACGATGTGTTCTCTTACCTAGTAGACGAATACGATCACTGCGTCAGAAACGTGATTGACTTGCGATGTTGATACTAAACACAGCCCTACTGCAGCGAGGAACAAGGATTCCGTAGACGCTGTTTGTTGTTGATGATTGGCGCTGTTCTTTATAGGTGGCCTTGGAACCTGGTCGCAGAGGGGGTCGTTGCGTAAAGGAACTTGACAGGCGCAAGAACATCATCCGGAGTTGATTCAAAATCCCTGTGGAGTAAGCAGATCAGTTACGCTTCATTTGGAAAGATGCTGTCACCTGGCACCTGGCACAAACGGATCAGCCCTTCAATGTTTCTCAAAATGCAACATCTTTCACACTCATTTAAGCAAGAAAACATGATTGAATGCTCCTACACGGAAAAAAAAGCTTGGTCACTGCTACCGAACTTCCAGGGCCCGCCTCAGAAAAGCCGAGTTTGGTCGTGGTGATCAAGAAAATTGCCACCTACAATCGACAGTTGCTCATGATAACAGAAACGTTGATTCTTAGTGCCAAACCTGCTTGATCGCCACAACAATTTTGTCCTCCCTAAGGCAGGTCGATAGCAGCGATCGATCTTTTTTTTTTCGTGTATTAGTACTTTTGGTATTGCAATTTTGTGAAATTGATCTAGTGATACTTTTATCGAAAGACAAGGAGTATTACAATATACTTTAGTTCCCATACAGATGTCGTTACTTTTTTTCACAATAATTTGGACTGATATGCATTGCAAAGATGCTGACATATAAATGTTATTTGCGTTTTCCCGCAAAATTTAGGAACACAAAATTATTGCAAGGTACTTGCAATACGTGCGGTATGCAATCTGAAAATGATATTTTTGCCCTACAAAATGTGTTTCAATATTGTGTTAAACAAATGAACTTATTACTGACAGCGAGGGGCATGGCAAGGTTCTGCAAAGCGAGCTGCTCTGGTCGGCCGGATGGCCAACCCTGGTGCTAAAAAATTGTTTGTCAGACTTACGGGGCAATCAGCCTCCAACGTGCGGCACCCGGGCGGGGTGCAGCGCGGTCGACGAAACGGGACCAGGGTGGAATTATGGTGCTAACAGATGAGATAACCAGTGAGGAAAAAAGCGGGTCTGAAAAATGTTACGGAAATGGCCGCAACGCCTCAACGGACGTTAGGTGCGCCTTGACTGGGGGATGGGCCTTGACTGGATCCCGTAACCTCTGTAAATTTACTACTACAGTATAATATAGTAACAGACTAGCCACAAACTAACCCGGGTATTTTTATAATATTTAATCTATTGGCCTTAGCTGGCCAATATTTCTAAATTAGATTAGTACGAGTTCATTGATTGCGTTAGCACGATTCAATATAAATACCGTAGTAGCAGGTGTCGAGCTGCGCGCGCGCGAGAGAGAGAGAGAGAGAGAGAGAGAGAGAGAGAGAGAGAGAGAGAGAGAGAGAGAGAGAGAGAGAGAGAGAGAGAGAGAGAGAGAGAGTCCAGGCAGGCAGGGCCGTAGGAGTTGAAAGTGTGAAAGGTTGTTTAGTTTAATAAAAGTTAAAAGCTTATACAAGATGAAAGTTGTTAGAAGTTAGAAGTTTTTAAAATTTAAATGTCCGTTTGCTCGACAGCGTTAAGTTAATTGTTAAAAATGTTTTGCACGGCTGTTCAAGTACTTGTTAATTTTTAATGGTTTGTTGGTTAACAGCTTTTGGCTGCTTTCTGACCACGCTGACTAGGTAGGCCTACCCAGTCACTTAGGTGAAAGGATTTTCAGCTCAATCTTTAACTGATAACTGGATTTTTTTTCCTTTCCGAAATAAAGGTATTCTATCAAGTAATCTCGTCTCCAAGCTGTAGTTAGACTGTAGTAAAAGTACCAGATTTTTGGGACAGCTACAGTTACCGGTCAGTTTTTGGGTCAGTTTTCTGGTCAGTTTTGGGCCAGTTCTTCGGTAGATAAACTGTAATTTAACTGTTGAGACGTATGTAGTTTTGCTGCAGACAAACTACACTTCTTCAACGTTCGAAATTTGAAATTTATAAAAGCGTATTTTAAAGTCAAATAAAAACTGTATTTACCACCAAGAATGACTTTACAGTAGTCAGCACAGATAGCGTCGAGTAAAACTGAAGTTTCACTCTTCACACTTCACATACAATTACTTCTACCGTTAAAAATGCACTCTATACTAACCTAATTTTCCACCTCCGACCACAGACCACACTGCACACTCGAACTACTTTTTTATTACACTAATAAAACAGAAAAGAGGTCAGTCTGCGAACTACAGTTCAACATAGTGTAAACTCCAGTTTAACTAAAGATCCTTCCACCCAGGGGACACCGACCATCGGTGCATCAGTTTAATAAAGGGAAAAGTGCTTTGAAGCCCACGTGCATTGATTTGCGCGTTGCTTAAGTACAGTTGTATGTATACGAAAAGCACGAAGCGATTCGATGCTTATTAACTGTTTGACCGATAACCTTATGCCACATGCTTGCATGTTTGTTCATTTTCGTATGTCTCAGAAGAAGAAGAAGATACTAATAAAGGTATCCATGCGAAAGCGGGTGATGGGCGTGCAAGACGGCACGGCACCGCTGTGTGCTCTGTCAACACGGACACACGGCTCCTCACCCCGCCTCCTCCTCCCTTCACATTCCATCAGTGAGAGCGGAGCGAGCTGTCAAACCCCTGCTCTTGTTTTCACACGGGCGGCCCACCGCTGGTTCCTGGAGTGAAGGGGGCGGGGAAGGGAGGGGGGGGGCCTTAGAGGACACCCCATCTCTATCGCACACATCACCAGCAGCAGCCATCCTTCTACCTGCGCACCCTCCTGCCCAGACGCTTCCATGCGCACGCGCGCGCGTGTGTGCGTAGTACGCAACACTCGTGCACGTGCTGTCGCCACAATTGCTGCCATTGATCAGGGCAGTGGTGAACCGTGTCATCCCCTCATTCACACACACCCAGTCCTCCTCTACCCCCTGCACTCCAAAGTCGAGTGCCCTCCTCTCTCTCTCGCCCCCTAAACCATGTCACCAAGGCCTGGGTTATGCTAGGTTATGCCTGCAACGGCAAGCATTAAATGCTTACAGGCATCATCCTACTTTTGTCAGTCCTTATAACCAGCCTTCTTGTTGCATTCTAACAAGTTTAACCACGAAGAAGACTGCAGGAGAACGTTAACAGTTGTTCAGACACAACTTACATTACATTTCCTCTGTATTTGGATCCTTCGACAGTTTCAAAACAGTTACAGACGCCCGCATTTCTCTTCTTCCACCACCTTCCAGCGTTATACGCAGATGGGCAGAGAACAGATACGACAGAAGACGAATTCTCCAATCGTGCCAACCACTGTCAACCTGTTCTTTGTTTTGTTTGGTTTCATTGGGTTGGTATAGGTTGGTACTGGTAAAGGGCTGTGACATGAATTTCTCATACAAAATCCATGTGGAGTTTAGATTGGTGTCGATTCGAAAGCTCCAAAATGGACGCCCCAAGGCATAAAAATGTTGTTAAACTGCGGACATTTTTTACTGTGACAGTTGTATTATGTGGTGTTGTTCACTCCAAAATACCTCATATTCTGGCTGCTGATTGTGTGATGCTGAAGGGAAACTCCGTTACTTCAGTATTGTGTCAGTGACATTTGTTTAGGTTGATACAATGTGTGTGTTTACATCATGTGTTGAACTGGAAAGGGTGCTCTATTAACGAGTGTATCAATATACAATAGTCCTCTGTGTTCTAAAATCATAGTGCAGAGGTTGATGGAAGGGAGATGAACCTGGAGAATGTAAGTGAACATATCTGACAAGAAAACAGCCGAGGAACTGTCAGTCATAGTGAATATAGCGTCCATCCATAACCCTGAGGATGTGTAGCAATACCCTGCATATGGTGAGTTATTAAAAAGTGAGGCCTACAAAATTTCCTCACCAATGCATCACACCTTAAGGCCCTGTTCATAGAGCCTGTCTGTTTGGGAGCAGAGACAAACGGTCATGCCGTATCAGTAATATTGTTCTGAACCGCAGCTGATTACAACCCCCCCGTAGTTCGAAAAGCGAGTAGTCATAAGTGACTGACGCCACGCCACGCTTTCGTAAAACTCCGCTGAGAGTACATTCTTAAAATTTCGTGAATTCCCAGCCACCCAATTATAAGAAATTGCTCCGGCAATTTTTGGATGAAAATATTCGAGAGCGCATAGTGCGCCATACCCAATGCGCAACAGTCTTCCCGTGTTCCTTCTTCTTCTTTTTCTTAAGAGAGAGAGAGAGAGAGAGAGAGAGAGAGAGAGAGAGAGAGAGAGACAGACAGACAGACAGACAGACAGAAGTGGTGTGGTGTGTGGAGCTCAATCTCAGACAGGCCTTTCGCAACGCGTATGAATAATGTAAAACCCACTGCGAAAACTACTTGAGTGAAACGGCGCCCCACGGTGATACCCTGGCCAAACTAATCTGAACCTTCCTCTTTGTTTGTGGAGGGCTGCCCCCCCCCCCTCCCCCCTCTCTCTTTCCACTAAACTTTCCGTCTTTCCCTCCCGCCCCGGCCCGTTCCCCGGCACACGAGGGCCGAGGTAACTGCTACTGCGGCATGCGTATCGGACTAGCGTGCTTGGTTGCCTCTCTCCTTTTGAGTCGAAAGCACTCCGAAAGGTTTACCGGAAAGTTATCCAGTCAGAAAGATGTGTCTCGTAATGTAATGTCGTTCGAACGACTTTTCTTAATTTTTATGAATTTGATACATTCTGAAGAATTGAGTGGGGGAGAAAAGTGTGATAAATTGTTACTCGATTCGAAGAACCTCCATCGTGGCTGTGCATTCCCTCTGACCCACCCTGTAGGGTTACAGAAGCCCCCCCCCCCCTCCTCCCCACAACATCCTCCCGAAAACACACACAGCGAGTCGTGTCGCGGCATTAATGAAACACAACACCTGGGAATGTGCATTTCGTTTTGTTTGCCTGCCGTAAGACCCGTGAACTCTGCTGAATACTGTATCCACACGAAGCGTAAAATTTTGTTGGCAAGGAATGCTTCCCTCCCTTAGCGCTGGCCTTGGCCTCTGGACGCTCTCAACGGTGCACTGTTCTAATGCCAAGACAGCGATTTAAAAACAAATAGAACTTTCATGGGGTTTGTAAGAAATCTTATAAGGTTTCGGGCAGTGGCCGATCTCGATTTCCCTCCTCATGATTCATGTACTCGAGCAGTCTGTGCTTTTGATTCCTGATTCATTCATATTTATCCGAGGAGGAAAAGAGGCCAGTCCTTTTCGGCCCAACCTCGTCTCTTCTTTATGCATCAGGGAAGCGGCTCTCGGTGCCTCCGGGACTATCCCACCTCCACTTTGTCGCTAATACTTTGCGTCTCTCTTCCCGCTGCCTCCCTCCGACTTCCTCTTCCGATGATCCCGATTCGAATCGTCAACTTCTGTCTTGCTTGTATTTATAATCGTCCCTGCGAAAGCGGCTGGCAAAGTGATGCGCTGCAGCTTGTCAAGAGGTGCTCCTCAGCCGTCTCCCGGCGTCACCCGGAACAGTGCCGGCAGCCTCCGGCAGCCCTAGCTGAGGACGCCGCCCTGCCCTTGCCGTCGTGACTCGGCGCGATCAGAGTGGCAATCGGCCAAGAGCGGTTCACTTTCATCTCTCAAAGTGGTGAACTATGTCCCACTGCTCCGGCCTGCTCCCCTCCTCCCGCCCGACGGAAAGGTGAAGTAAGTCAAGTTGTGCGACCAGAGGGGTAGCGACATCGGCGTCCCACCGGCCCCAGGACCGGATCAGAGAAGTTTGTGATGTAAATTTTGATACAATTTCATCAAAAAACATCGAAACACTCCTGGTACTTTCCGAAGATTTCAAAAAAAAAAAAAATACTATCCCACTGTGTGAGATACTGGTAGGCCCGGAGTTTCACGGGATTTGGTTAAAATAGACGTTAAGTTTATATTTCGTTCTTTTTGGTTTTGTTTGCCTTCTTTTATTTTTTAATTCATGGAATGCGGATTTTGGTTGAGCCTTGTTTCAGTTTTGGGGTGGTTTGGGGGTGGTTATAGAAGTTAAGTTTATATTTTTTTTCTGGTTTTGTTTGCTTTGTTTTTTTTTAAATTCATAGAATGAGGATTTTGGTTCAGCCTTGTTTCAGTTTTGGGGTGGTTCGGGGTAGTTTGTATCTCCTTCGAGGGGGAGAGGGAGTAGTTGAAGAGCTAGGGCGTCTAGGTAGCGGTCAGTGTAACGCTTGCATTCTCATACGCGGGCCGCCTAGCGCTAGCCTCCTGCAAGGCTCTCGCACTGTTGTCCCCCCCACCGGTCCCACACGGTTCTGACTCTTGAGTCGCCTCCCTTTTAGCGGGGCCTCGGCGTGCCTCGGCTCGGCTCGCCACATCGACAATGGGTACCCGGTAAAGGCTACGCAACAAAAAAGAAGGACGTCCGATTTGGCTGT
The DNA here is from genome assembly GCA_038380765.1 of Odontothrips loti. Classification (NCBI taxonomy): domain Eukaryota; kingdom Metazoa; phylum Arthropoda; class Insecta; order Thysanoptera; family Thripidae; genus Odontothrips; species Odontothrips loti. The sequence continues at coordinate 5,227,649 of CM076252.1, read as the reverse complement.
GCTCTGGAGAAGGACAGAATGATACTGAGTCAGGCAGAGGTTGCTGATGCAGCCTGCTGACGAGTCGAGCATAGCTCGTCTAGAGGCGTTGTAACAGTAGCTCTGTCTCTTGCTATCACCATTGGATGGAGAGAGCAAGCTGAAGTTTGAAGTGGTTTTTCTGATCAGTATGATATTTTTTGAATGTAACAACACGCTAGACCATTTAATACGACTATTGTCCGTAATTCTGTTAGACAGATTTTTGATTTTTTAGATCGTTTTGATTTTGGACTAGTGGTACCTGTTGACGAGGTGCTCTGTCTCTTACTTTCCCCATTGAAAGGAGTGAGAAAGCCGACTTTAAAACTCGTTTTTAAACGCTGTGTGATATTTTTGAAGTGTAAAAACACGTCAGCGTGTCTTGTATGAGTACCCTTCGATAATCTGGAGAGTTTGAAAAACTTCTGTCAGAGGGCCATATGGGGCTATGCTTCCAAGAAAAAAAAAAAAAAATACTATTACACTTCGTGAAATACTGGTAGGCCCGGAGTGTCACAAAACTGGATTTAGTGCAATTTTCATATTTACTATTTTTTGTAATTAAGAATTTTATGATTAGCTGGTAGTTCATTTTTATTTACAAAGGGAACGTGAACGTGGATGACTTTTAGTTTTTTTGTTTCAACGGGAAATGTGAGGGGAATCGTGGCGAGACTTCATTGTCGATAGGTTGGCTGGTCGCGGCGCGGCCCGCAGCCCCCTAGTTCTCACTGGCACCGACCGGTGGGCACATCGACAATGCTCCGCTCTGAGGGTTGCGCCTCTTGTGCATGTTCTAGGGTCCGAAGCGGTCCCGACTCTTGAGTTGCCTCCCTTTTAACCAGGGCTCGACTCGGCTCGGCACATCAACAATAAGGGCTGTTTCACAAGAAAGGGAGAGGTCCGATTTTTCGCGCGGCAGGAGAAGGATGGATGATACTGACGCAGCCAGTTGACGAGCCGAGCACGCTAGCTCTGTCTTTTTCTTTTGCCATTAGATGGAGTGAGAAAGCTGAATTTGAACTCGGTTTTGAGACTGTCTGCTGCATTTCTGGAGTGTAAAATGACGTCCGACGCTCTTGTATGGGTACTATGCAAAAGTCAGGAAGGTCTGAAAAACTTCTCACAGAGACTTTCGGTTTTGGCGTAAGGGGCACCATAGGAAATTAAAAAAATACTATTACACTTCGTGAAATACTGGTAGGCCCGGAGTGTCACAAAACTGGATTCAGTGCAATTTTCATATTTACTATTTTTTGTAATTAAGAATTTTATGATTAGCTGGTAGTTAATTTTTATTTACAAAGGGAACGTGAACGTGGATGACTTTAAGTTTTTTTGTTTCAACGGGAAATGTGAGGGGAATCGTTGCGAGACTTCATTGTCGATAGGTTGGCTGGTCGCGGCGCGGCCCGCAGCCCCCTAGTTCTCACTGGCACCGACCGGTGGGCACATCGACAATGGTCTGCTCTGAGGGTTGCGCCTCTTGTGCATGTTCTAGGGTCCGAAGCGGTCCCGACTCTTGAGTTGCCTCCCTTTTAACCAGGGCTCGACTCGGCTCGGCACATCAACAATAAGGGCTGTTTCACAAGAAAGGGAGAGGTCCGCTTTTTAGCGCAGCAGAAGAAGGATGGATGATACTGACGCAGCCAGTTGACGAGCCGAGCACGCTAGCTCTGTCTTTTTCTTTTGCCATTGGATGGAGTGAGAAAGCTGAATTTCAACTCGGTTTTGAGACTGTCTGCTGCATTTCTGGAGTGTAAAATGACGTCCGACGCTCTTGTATGGGTACTATGCAAAAGTCAGGAAGATCTGTAAAACTTCTCACAGAGACTTTCGGTTTTGGCGTAAGGGGCTCCATAGGAAATTAAAAAAAAAAAAAGTCCAATCTTCAGTGAAACTATAAGGTCACTCCGTGCCTAAAAAAAAGTCCAATCTTCAGTGAAACACTCCGTGCCTAAAAAAACAGTCGAATCTGAGCCCTGCAAAAAAATTTGCCCCCTCATTGAGTTGGAATCTTCTAAAACAATTTGTCGGGAGGGGGGGGGGGGGCTCGGGGTGTCTCGGCCAGTGTCGGTGTGTCACTCAGGCGGCATGAAAGAATCATGGCCGGGCTGGCACACAACAGGGCCCCAGTGAAGCCCAGTGGACACCTCACCTGGCCTCGTATCGTGTCGCAGCTGGCTCTGCTGCTGCTGCTGCTGCTGTTGTTGTTGTCCGCTGGAATGGAGAACCAGTCGGAGGGTCCGGTAGCACGACCGCGTGTCGTGTTCCCGGGTGGCTCTGTCTGTCAAACACACATCTGAAAACATTTGGAAGTTCACAGACCCTCCTTAAAGCTTAAGCAAAAACAAAAGTGCATTGAAACTGCAACACTCTCAAAAATGAATGCACGATTAAGCATAAAATGCTTTAAGTTAAGCATACTTTATACTTGAAACACCAACAATCCCACACGCGTATTATGCTTTATTGAAGCATATTATGCTTGATTGAGGGATGCCATATGCTTGCCCCAAGAATAAAATAGGTGCCTCAAGCCTCATCTCTTGATATGAGGAGATGCCATCTGCACTCTGCACTGAGAAGGCTGCACTCAGATCTGCACTCTGCCTGAGAAGGCTGCACTCAGATCTGCACTAAAATAGGTGCACTCTCAAAAAGTGTCCAAATTCAACTTAAGAAAAAACCTCATAAATCGAGAGTGGCTGAACTTAGAAAATTGTTAGTGCATTTACAGCATATGCAGAAGCATATACAGACGGTTGATGTACGCAGATGGTTCTTAAATCAACATAATCCCACAAGAATACACGATTCGCATCAAAATCGCTTTGAATCAAGCATTCATTTTTGAGAGTGAATAAGGTGCTTCCTTTGAACTAAATCCGTCCTCGAGACAACCTTTGCCATGTTCTCGGAGCGTTAAAACTAATTTGATTGTATATAGTAGGTTTCATCCAGGCGTCACAAGTATTCCATAAGCGGACATCTTGTCGTATAGGGCTGGTCTTCATCCTTCTAGCGCGTCGGCATGCTGCGCTAGAGAGGCCTCTAGAGACCCATCCGTCAGGGCTGCGCTCCCCAGTCCATCAGCTTTATTAGAGACCCACCTCTTTTTTTACGAGCGCTCTCCTGACGGACACACCCGCACACGCACTCACACATAGACACGCTGGGGCAGATGTGCCGTGTCGCAACTTCCTGAACACCTGACTTGACATCGATACCTTCCAAAATTATTTAAAAAAAAAAAAGAACAACGCGGAATTTCCCCCTGGTTACGGTCTGTCCTATCTGTTGCAGCCTACTGCCCCGGGGTCTTCGACGGCTGGGTGTGCTGGCCAGACACGCCAGCGAACACCACCCAGTACCAGTCCTGCCCGTGGTTCATCACGGGCTTCGACCGGAGCCGTAAGTATGCGGTGTCAGTCAGCCTGGCGAGGCAGCGAAAATCAATCTAGGCCGGGCCGGCGTGGGCCACACTGCAGAAGGGCCATCCTTTTATTGGTGCCATAAAATCAACAACCGTCAACAAACGTCTGCCGCGTCTCAAGGCCACGTCACTGCCCTGCTCACCGCCCCCGCGGCCCCCGCGGCCCCCGCCCCGTCAGCGGGACATGTGCCAAATCCCTGGATAGGGGGGTGGCCGTCATGCGCGGGGTAGGCCGCGGCGTGCGCCTCCCTCGGATCCAATTCTTTAGCGGGGCGACAGCCCGATGCGAAGCCAATGTTGTCGCTCGGCATTGTCCGCCCCTCTCTCTCTCTCTCTCTCTCTCTCTCTCTCTCTCTCTCTCTCTCTCTCTCTCTCTCTCTCTCTCTCTCTCTCTCTCTCTCTCTCTCTCTCTCTCTCTCTCGGGTGCAAGGTCGGACTTTGCCCTCCAACCAAAGCGCAAACTCAGCCCGGAGCCAAGGACTCTGGGAAGTGCCGTCACCGCCAAAAGGGAGGATGGGCGTGAAATCACACTGGCACACCAAAAATAAAAAACACAACACAATAACACCGTCTGTGGAGCCGGTGTTTGAACCCGGCCGCTCTGGTTCCCGGTCGTAGTATTCGTTTGGCAGAAGTCGGGCTGGCTGGGCTGGCTTCGGAGCACCCCGTAGGCTGGCGCGCGCCTGCGAGAGTCAGAGTAGGCCAGCCCGCATGACCCGCGTGCACACAGGAGTGGGGGTTGCCTACCCTGCAGGCGCTCAACGCGAAGCGCAGACGCCTCGCCGTGCTCAGGCGGAAACGGCCCCTCTCCCCTCTCGTTTCAGCCGCATTCTCTGTCTCAAAAGACTCGCTGGGCCTACGCAACGCAGTCCGGGGAGGGTTGGTGCGGGGTGTTTCCACCAGAGGAGGTGGCGGGGTCGGCCTGGGGCCTCGGGACGTCGTTGGCAGAGATTAGGGGTTACCGTCACGTCTGGCTCGGCTCCGTGCTCTCCTCTCCGGGCCCCGCGCCCCGCGTCTCGCCGTACCGGCCCTTTCTCGCTTCACGACACTCGGTTAATATGCGAGCCGCGCCACGGTATCAGCAATCTGGTGGCGCCTCGGCAACGGTCTCTCCTCCTGGCGTGGTCCACGCCCACCCCCGCCGGCCCCCGCCTCCCGGAAACACCGTTGCTGCACGCACTCTTTAAGCGCGCGTACATCTGAATTTTTGCCAGCCGCACGCGTTTGAGGGAAAGAGCGAGTAACACCGCCTCGCCGTTATCAGAGCTCAGACGGGTCGGATGAAACGATTACCTCCGTACCTCGACCAATAAGTTTTCCCGACCGCGCGCCGCATCCTTGCAATAAACGCGAATTAGCTTTGGCTCCTGTATTCCCGCTGGGTCCTTATACCCTATACGAAGAAGGGAACGTATATATCGAGTGGGGGATGAGAAATTGCAATGACCCAGTCTATGTTCGGCGTTGCGAGTGCCCTTCTCCTTCTCTCTCTCTCTCTCTCTCTCTCTCTCTCTCTCTCTCTCTCTCTCTCTCTCTCTCTCTCTCTCTCTCTCTCTCTCTGTCTCTCTCTCTCTCTCTCTCTCTCTCTCTCTCTCTCTCTCTCTCTCTCTCTCTCTCTCTCTCTCTCTCTCTCTCTCTCTCTCTCTCTCTCTCTCTCTCTCTCTCTCTCTCTCTCTCTCTCTCTCTCTCTCTCTCTCTCTCTCTCTCTCTCTCTCTCTCTCTCTCTCTCTCTCTCTCTCTCTCTCTCCCACAAGGAGCGCAATCGGCTGCGAGTTATGTCATCCGGGTTCGACGCCCGAGCGCGGGCTGCCCTACTGTACTCCCTCCATCAAACGGAATGCCCCTCGCCAAACTCTTCTTTGCATGGCGAGGGTGGATGTACGGTCGCCTCGGGGAAGGGGAGGGGCAGGAGGGGGATGGTGGCGGCTAGTGAGAAAAAAAGTCAAGAGTTGCTATGGAAAGGCGAGTGGAAAGGATTGTGTGCAAGGCGCTTGGCACAGGCAACATGCCGATTTTGAAACGAAGTTTTAAAAATGTCTTTGTGTTGCAGTAAAAGGGCACAAGGAATGCCTGGAGAATGGATCCTGGTACAGACACCCGGAGACGGGAAATCCGTGGTCCAACTACACCTCGTGTGTAAACCTCTCGGAGCTGGAGGTAAGTGGGGTTGTACTGGCGGAAGTGGTCGGAAAAGGTATCGTCTCTAGCAACTGTGATTCCTTTGTTCCAGTGGGAGATGATGATAGTGAGATTACAAGAGACTGGTTATGTAGTTTCCCTTCTAGCACTTTTAGTATCGTTGGGAATTTTGTTCTATTTCAAGTGAGTACTCATCAGTCATTGACGACTACTTGTGTTAGGCTGCTAAAGCATGGCCAATGTCTCACCTTCCACCCGGTCTTTCCTGCACAGATCCCTTCGGTGTACTAGGATAATACTGCACATGAACCTGTTCAGTTCGTTCGCCATCAACAACGCCTTGTGGCTGCTCTTTTTTTTCTTCTCTGTAGACAACGCCAAGGCGAACCCGGTAAGGGTGTTGCGCTGCGTCTGTCGTCTCCAGCCCGGATAGGAAACAGTATTGAACAGTTGACGCGTGTTGCAGCTGTGGTGCCGATGGCTGCACGTGGTCACCCACTACTTCCTGCTGACCAACTACTTCTGGATGCTGGCCGAGGGCCTGTACCTGCACACGGTGCTGGTGAATGCGTTCGGCGCCGAGGAGCGGCTCGTCAAGTGGCTGTTCGTGCTGGGCTGGCTCATCCCCTTGCCCATCATCACGACATACGCCGCGTGGCGGGGGTCCGACCGTGACCCCGAGGTCACCAAGGAGTACGTAGTCATCCAGAAGGCAGTGACTCTGCAGTAGTGTCAAGGGCACCTTCCAAGGCAATGAGTCATCATTGTTCGAAGGGCCGAGAACCCTTCTCAGAAACACTCTCATGCTCTTGATTAACGCGCGCCTGATCGAACGCTTTCTTTAGAGTTCATGGTCACGGACTGCACAGAAAACTTGAGGGTTTCTATTTGTAATGAATTCGTGTGTGCTGCAGGTGCTGGATGAACGAGGAGAGGACCTACTTCTTGGTGATGGCGGTGCCGGTCTGCGTATCCCTCGTGCTGAACTTCATCTTCCTCATCAACATCGTCAGGGTGCTGTGGAGCAAGCTGCGGGCGGGGCCTCAGGTAATCGACTTCTGCAAATCCGATCAAAATTTTTACATATGGATTTCTTAAGGATAGTGTATTGCAGGTGGGCTCGCACGCGGAGCGGCCCTCGCGGACGCTGCTGCAGGCCTTCAGGGCGACGCTGCTGCTGCTGCCGCTGCTGGGCCTGCAGTACATGGTGACGCCCTTTCAGCCTGAGAAGAAGTCGCCGCTCAGGCCGTACTACGACGTCACCTCGTCCATCTTCACCTCGTTCCAGGTTGGCGCCTCATCGCTCTCCTTGCTAGGAGGTCCAGCAACACCTCGACTAATTCCCCTTTTTCCTTTCCAGGGCCTAGCGGTCGCGATTTTATACTGTTTTTGCAATGGCGAGGTAATGTACAACGTTGTGGTGTCGTGAGCGCGGTCTGCCCGTCTAATACTACTGCTACTGTTCCGGGAGTCTGATCTGAGGGTTCTTTTCCCGCTCAGGTTCTCGCCCAGATGAGGAGGCGAATGGACTTCGCCTTCCACAGACACCGGGCCAATTCGTATACTGCGACCACGGTCTCGGTACGTCGGCTTAGGTTAGCACCGCTTCTTTCTTTCTTCAACTTTTGTGTCACGTTTTCGCTCCGTGTTCGTGCCCGCTTCTTCCGCTTTCCTGGTGGTGCGCGTGCGGATGCTTGCCGAATGGAACTGCCGATAAACTGCCCGTTGCCGTGTGCCTTATCTGTTGCAGTTCATCCGCTCGACGCCTTGCCCGCAAGCAGGGGAAGAGCGAGTGTGACGTGGAGTCACGGCAGTGCGAGAGCATCACCATCCCGGCCGTGGTCTAGGCGAGAGGGGCCCGACGGGGACCAATCCGCACCGCACCCAACAACGGTCCAGGCGGTCAACAGCATCGTTACATCAAACCGAAATTAAACTGAAACGTTACCTTATCGGACTGTGGTCTGGCCGTGCGTGAACCAAGTCAGTTAGGTTATGCCAACGTGCCAAGGCGCGGAAGGATAATGACATGTGAAAATGTGTATAATGTGTATTATAAATTGTTACGGTCATGCTCCGTTTTAACCAAGAGCTGCAAAGGTTATTGATGAAATGCAGCCACTGATGTGATTATTTTTTTAGGGAAGCCCATGTTGTTCACGCACATTAGGAACAGTTTATAAAATTGAGCACGTCTGCTGCCACGGTAGTAGCATTGTCTGTGGCGAGTGACTACTGTTTCAAGCCTTAACTGGATCAAACTAAGATTAAAGTGTCAAGTGAAAAAGCAATTATTGTTGCTAGCCCTCGTTCACCAGTATCACTGTGTATTATTAAGATGCTGCTAGATTGCATGTGAATAATGATTATCTCATGAAATGTGTTTGCAAACGTGGTCCACACTTAACACCACGGTAATTAAAGGCAGATTTAAACTACCACGAAGTTCCTTGAAGTTCAAGGAAGGCCCATGATTTTGTTGGTTTTCCAAATCTGCTTCGAAATCCAGAACAGAGCTCTTACCGAGTATGCCATGACATTAAGATTTTTTTAAATAACAGAAAATCTTTTTAGACACCCCACTATTGAACTTTATTTTCTTTACATGTACATATTGTGTAACGATTTTGAAAGCGCCATTCCTGTGATCGGATTTCCTGTACTTGTCTCCGTTTTCCACATGTAGTAGTAGCGGAGCTATTGTTGTAACCTGTCATCTTAGCGTACGAGCAGAAATATGTCGTTTATTTTGTACTTTTTGGCGTGAACATACATAAAGAAATGTGATATGTTTTCTATCCCGTCGCTTTATTCACGTCTTCTTCGAGGCACTTTCCGCATTGTGCTGCAGCTCCCTCTCTCTGTACTGCCTTTGGGCGAAACACTTACTAAAATCCGTTTCGGGGGGCAAAGCCGGCAGCTCTGCGTGAAGAAAGCGCCAATCCTGATTGGTTCCCTCCAGAAACTGCGCGGCTGGGATCTTCTCTGGCCACACCGCAACGCAAACAAAAGTATGAGACATAATATCACAGTAGAAGGGGCTGTTTCCAATAACGCTGAGTCGGCTGGTGTGTAGGACAGCAGCAGACTGAGGAGGTGCGGCAGAGCGGGGCAGAGCCAGAGCGGGGCAGAGCGGGGCAGAGCGGGGCAGAGCGGGGCAGAGCGGGGCAGAGCGGGGCAGAGCGGGGCAGAGCTTGGCAGAGCGCAGAGCGGGGCAGAGCGCAGAGCGGAGCCGGGCAGCGCAGAGCCGGGCAGAGCCTTGCACGGAGCGGCCAGGCGGCCGGCGGAGGGTAAGGCGGGAGCTAGAGGCATCTAAACGCCACTTTATGAACCGTTTCCAGCCCCAAATATGGCGTACTGAAAGAAAAAATAAGCGTCAGCCGTAAAGGGGTGAGCACATAGAATTGCAGGGCGTTGCTTTGAGATCGTACTCGCGTCATACACTGTGTGAGCGCGCGCGCGTGCGTGCGATAGTGGGAGAGCAGAGGGGTTGTGAGGGTGAAGAGGGCATTCTGACCCCAACCTGCTGATGAGTCGAGCATATGAATACACTGTATCTTGCTTCCAATATTGAATGGGAGTAAAGCCGAAATCCAAATTCCACACTCATTTCTAGCCTGACTGCTGTCAAATAAAGGTCGGGTCACAGGTAAAACTTTATGGGCCTAAAGAAGGACCTTGTACAGCCTCCAGCCCTCTGAGCAGGTGGTCCATGAACTGCCTCTCCTGCTACTGTCACACAAGGGACGATGCCACGATACGATGCCTGGGATGATCCTGACAGATGGCCTTTCACTAATTGGCGCTCTCTCTTTCTCTCTCTCTCTCTCTCTCTCTCTCTCTCTCTCTCTCTCTCTCTCTCTCTCTCCTCTCTCTCTCATTGAACAGAGCGGAAGGTAAGGCAGGAGATGATTCGCATCTAAGCGGGACTAATGATATTTCGAACGAGGTAGGACCAAGGTCAAAACCAGCCCTTCGGATCGTTCCGACTTCCTCCGTCGTTTCCTGCTCTGTGTTCCATGAACTTGATAACGAAGGGTGGTGTAGGGACACGGGCCGAGAGGGATAGAAGAGAGTCTCCATTGGGCAGCGTGTGCGGGAGAGAGAGAAAATAGGCCGATAAGGAGAAGCAGATGAAAGTGCGTGTGGGCAGCTCTGGCGCTGATCGCTGGCCGAGGGCATATCGTTCTCTCTCATCCGCGGACACAGACAGCAAAGGCACAGAAGGCAGTGGGGAAAAATAGGCTCGGTTTTCAACCACGTCTCGCCGCGTGGCGTCTGTCCGCGCACAAAGGCGGCGGCCGTCTTGTGTTGCTGCGGGGAGCGGCGGGCGGCGGCGGGCAGCGGCGGGCGGCGGCGGGCAGCGGCGGGCAGCGGCGGGCAGCGGCGGGTAGCGGCGGGTAGCGGCGGGCAGCGGCGGGTAGCGGTGGGCAGCGGCGGGTAGCGGTGGGCAGCGGCGGGTAGCGGTGGGCAGCGGCGGGTAGCGGTGGGCAACGGCGGGTAGCGGCGGGCAGCGGCAGCCCGGCACACCATCCCTCCCGGCAGCGGCAGCCGGCGGCAGCCCTTGACGAGGCGAGGGGAGGAGGCGGACTAAGCCCGGTCCTCCCCCGTGCTTTGTACGTCCACCTGACAAAGCGCCGCTCCCCCCTCTCTCTCTCTCGCTCTGCTTCGCTGCCGCCGGCCGATAGCCGGGGTCCACTTGGCTCTGCGTGGCACCACTCCGAACCGCTGAGCACCACCACACCAGCCACCCTGCCAGACAAAACCGGCATCCGACACACACACACACACACACACACACACACACACACACACACACACACACACACACACACACACACACACACACACACACACACACACACACACACACACACACACACACACACACACACACACACACACACACACACACACACACACACACACACACACACACACACACACACACACACACACACACACACACACACACACACACACACACCACGCTCGTTTGGCTCACCTTGCGAACGTTTCAACCTAATTCACCTTTATTTGCATCGAAAACATTGGTTGGTCATGTCGTTCGCCGCGACCGCGACTGACCGCGCACGTTCGCGTTTTAAATTGTAAATGTCGCGTTGGTACTACTGCCCGCGGGTGTGGTCCACAGCCCGTGTCAGCGCCGGCAGCAATCGTCATGGGTGTGACACAGAGAGAGAGAGAGAGAGAGAGAGAGAGAGAGAGAGAGAGAGAGAGAGAGAGAGAGAGAGAGAGAGAGAGAGAGAGAGAGAGAGAGAGAGAGAGAGAGAGAGAGAGCGACAGAGAGAAACAACGTTCTCTAACAAACGATGCTGTCAATATTGGCACCCAGTGAAGCGGCATCCAAAATAAACAGCAGAGGCGCGGCACGGCGGGTGCGGCTCACCCAGGCGACAACAGCGGGACCAGCAGCAGCAGCAACAACAACGGCACCAGCAGAGACAGCAGCAGCAGCAGCGGTGGCGGTGGCGAAAACGTCAGCGACAGATACTGTCCAGTCAGGGCGCTCGAGAGGTCCCATACCAGTCCGAGAGAAATTAGTTGTGTAAACACTCGAAACGGAGGGAAGAGAGAGTACGCGTCCAGCGAGTGAGGAAAAAAGTAGAGGGGAGGCGGAGGCGAGGTAGCATTCGAAGCTGACAATGGGCTCAGGACAATGGGGGTACAACGGCGGGGAACGAACCCATCCGCAGCGCAGCCAGGCGCGTACTCAGGGGGAGGGGAGGGGGGGGCTCATCCTCAAGATCGGAATACGGGGTAGGCAACCTGAAAAAAAAAACCACCTGAATCCAGGCAATAGGCGCGACCCCCCCCCCCCCTCCCCCCAAGGGCCAAGTCTAGTTACGCGCCTGAGCGCAGTACCCAGTTTTTTCACACAATGTCTTTGCCAACGGAGATCCATAGGTACAGTTTCTCATTCAAAGCAGGAGTTCGACCCATGGGTTTTTAATTTTGAGCAGATTGGTGGTCGCGCCCAGAGCACGGGCAGCACTACCATACGCTTGACGTCACAATATGATCCACGTGGGCTCAGGAGTCCGTTCCTCTAAAGGGTCTCCATGATGCAACTGACCGGGGTACAGCCCTGCTTGGCCTTGGCTGCAGGGGGTAGCCACGCCGGGGAACACAGTCATGGGGTAGCTCCTCGCTGCTCTCACACCAGCCCCGTCTATACTCCGGCCTGGCATTCCCTGTTCAGCCAGGGGGAAGCAACCACGTGTGAGGGCCTGGTTCCATGCGGTAGCGCTCTAATATATTCAAATTATCTTCAAAACTAATGATCCGATTCGCTCTGGGTTGGTTTCATTCGATAGAGGAGTACGTTTTACATTCGGTAGGATACTTATATATCTAGTTAACTCATATTTACTGCGTAAAATGGTCGATACTTCGTGCCAAATGGCAAATCTCTATGAAAACGCAGAAACGTAGACAAGATTTGCGACCCTTATAACTCAGGTAGGACAGGTAAAAATTCATATATCGATGCATATTAGCAACTTCCAAGGCATAACCTGTGCTAATATTTCAATTGCAGGTCTAAAGCACAGCTGGCCTCATTGTTATAATACGAACTATTTGCGTAAAATTTCAGCTCGCTACCGCATGGAACCAGGCGCTTTGACGCTGTTGCCACCCCCTGGTTCAGCAGGGATGCTGGTCGGCGCGGTTCGGTGTCCCCACACCGGTGCCGGCCGAGGCCGAAGCGGGACAGAGACTCGTTCGGGTGAACCGAGGAGCCCCCGGAGGAACCGGAGCCCCTTCCCCCGCGCAGCCAGTGCCCCGAGCCCGGAGTGGAGAGGGGCCGCGGGGGTTGCGGATCGATGCTCTGCTGGGGGGAGAGGCTGGGCCGCTTCCGACAACGCGCCGCGTCTCCCTCCCACCGCTGGAGTTGCGCCGTGGCCGCGCCGTGTCGGACGGAGAGAGCAGACGGGGCTGACGGACACGCGGCCGCACAGCCCTAGGGCGTGTCCCACGGAGCGTCCGCCAGCCGCCCCACGCGGTCCCCGTCGGTCCTGGTGCTGCTGCTGCTCGCCTGCCAGAGTAGGCCGTCGCCTCTCCGCACGCACGCACTGGAGGACGGGCGGACGGACGCGTGCAACCGACGGACCAGCCGACGGCCATGGCCGAGGAGGCGGCCGTGCTCTGAGGACGGCAAAGGTGAGTGGCTGCTGGGCCCCGAGCCCCGAGGACGGGCTGTCCTGCCCCCCATGGCCGCCGCTGGCCACCGCTGGCAACCGATGGCCGCCGATGGCCTCTGGGGTTGCTGGGGTCAGCTACCCGCCACCTCTGTTCTCGGTTCCACCTACGCAGCAGCTCTAATCACCGGACCCATAGACTGGGGTCCAGACCCGATCTCCGGGTGTGAATCTCTGGCTACGCCCTGCCTTTGTTTAGGCTACCGCAGGCTGCTGCGTGCCTGGGGCTGGGAGTCAGCTGATCGGGGGCCGAGGTGAGGCTAGCTCCCCAGAGCGGGCATAACCTCGGGCGCGTCCGGGCGGGAGACAAACCTCGGCCAGAGCAGCCGACCTTTATCGATCGTGCAAACTAAGCTATTTTATTATTCTTTTGATGTTTCTGAGTGGTTAAGGGTGGCTCTGAAAACAAACACGAAACAGAGGACGGCGGAAGGAAGAAGGAGGGGTGGGGGTGGCTGGCGAATGGGTCGTGGCGATATGAGAAACTTGTCGGTTGCAGCGGCAAGCATGTCGTCCCGGCGGCCCGTCGGGGCTCGCGGGCTCCGGGTCCTGGTGCTGTCGGTGCTGGCGGTGCTGTCCGCCGTGTGCCGGGCCGAGAATCCAAACACGTACAATGTGGGCGGTGTGCTCAGCAACAACGACAGCGCAACGCACTTCAGGGAGATCATCGAGGTGAGATACCGAGCTGCTTTATCCATGTCAGGGACGTCTTTTCTTTCCTCGTCTCACGACACGGCCGCGTCGCGTTGCAGAAAATCAACTTCATGGACCAATACGTGCCAAAGGGAGTGACCTACCTGCCCTGCTTCATTATCATGGACCCCAACCCCATCCGGACCGCCCTCAACGTCTGCAAGGACCTCATCGCCCACAAGGTAACCCTGGCGTGCACCCCTCGCTTACGGTCGGAAGGGGGAAATCATTGAAATCCCGGAGTCTCGATTCCATTTCCGAACGTCGTCGAATCTCTTATGGAGGTCTGGCAGTGTTTCTCACCGAGTGCTGCCGTGTGCCAGGTGTACGCCGTGATCGTGTCACACCCCCTCACCGGCGACCTGTCTCCGGCAGCGGTCTCCTACACGAGCGGCTTCTACCACATCCCCGTCATCGGCATCTCCTCCAGGGACTCGGCCTTTTCCGACAAGGTTTGTATTCTGGATTGTGCCAGATTGTTGTTTGATTATTTTTTTTGAACAAGGTCGCTTCTATGGTGACCCATGAAGTGCCTTTTATGAAAAGTGTATCTGCACTGCTCACGGCAATCCATCAGTTGGCAGGCCAGGCAACGCCCCCACGCCCCTCGCAAAAATCTGACAACCTTTTTCCTCTTGGCCTTTTCTCAGAACATCCACGTGTCGTTCCTGCGCACCGTGCCGCCCTACTCGCACCAGGCTGACGTCTGGGTGGAGCTGCTCAAGCACTTCAACTACATGAAGGTCATCTTCATCCACTCGTCGGACACGGACGGCCGCGCCCTGCTGGGCCGCTTCCAGACCACGAGCCAGAGCCTGCAGGACGATGTGGAGATCAAGGTGCAGGTGGAGTCCGTCATCGAGTTCGAGCCCGGCCTGGACAGCTTCACGGAGCAGCTGCTCGACATGAAGAACGCTCAGGCCAGGGTCTACCTCATGTACGCCGGGTGAGTCTCCTGCTCCGAGGTGGGGAAGTTCGAAACTTCATATAGAATTCCCCGGTCATCAACCGTAGTTGATCTCTGTGAGTTTTTCGAATTCCGATCCAACGTTATGGTGTCTGAATACCAGCAAGAAGGACGCTAGCGTCATCTTCCGCGATGCTGGTCAGCTCAACATGACGGAGACGGGCTACGTGTGGATCGTGACGGAGCAGGCGCTGGAGGCGGCCAACGTGCCCGAGGGAACCCTGGGCCTCAAGCTGGTCAACGCCACGGCCGAGCAGGCGCACATCCAGGACAGCATGTGAGTTCACAACGACTGACACGAGACAGATATGTTGCTTGTATCTAATTGGCGTTGGCTTCAGCTTCGTGCTGACGTCCGCCCTGCGCGAGCTGACCAGCTCCAAGAACATCACGGAGGCGCCATCGGACTGTGAGACCTCCGGCACCATCTGGGATACCGGCAAGCAGCTGTTCGAGTACGCATTCCAGGACCATACTCCCTACTTTTTGATTAAAAAAAAATCTTCATTTTCCTTAATTGGCTTGACTCCTCTCCAGGTACATCATGAAGCAAGAGCTGCTGGAGGGCCAGACGGGCAAGGTGGCCTTCGACGAGAACGGGGACCGTGTCAACGCCGAGTACGACGTCGTCAACGTCAAAGAGAACCAGGTCCAAGAGGCCGTCGGCCACTACGTTTACGCCAGGGTGAGGACATGAAGAGTATGGCTACACCCGCAGGCCGCGGTTTGTGTGTCAACTTTTGCTAAATCCTTGAGACCGTTCCGTACCGTCCCCAGGACCAGAACCGCATGCGCCTGGCGCTGGACGACACGGCCATCCTGTGGCCGGGCAGGCTGCGCACCAAGCCGGAGGGCTTCATGATCCCCACGCACCTCAAGGTGCTCACCATCGCGGAGAAGCCGTTCGTGTACGTGCGCGAGGCGGGCGAGGCCGAGAAGTGCAACCCGGACGAGATTCCCTGTCCGCACTTTAACGCCACCGATGACGGTGAGGGGCGAAAACGTACACCTTTTTTTGTCGGGACGGAGGAATGTCAATGCAAATTCGAGAGAAATGGCGTTTTCCGCAGACGTGCCGAAACGGAAGTAAGAAGTTACGAAGATTCACAAAAGCGGAGTCAGTATCGGTCAGTATGAGGGGTACCGCAACAAAGAGTATCTCCAGCTACGGTTCCCCCCATACTGGATCCGCTTTTGTGGTTCTTCGTAACTTTTTCCTTGCGTTTCGGCTCCCCTTCGTGCTACGCTATTATCGCTTGGAGAGAGTCTTTCGAACCCGCCCCGGTCCACAGCCAACGACGCCGTCCTCTACTGCTGCCGTGGCTTCTGCATGGACCTGCTCCAGGAGCTGGCGAAGACCATCAACTTCACGTACAGCCTGGCGCTGTCCCCGGACGGCATGTTCGGCAACTACGTCATCCGCAACACGACCATCGGCGGCAAGAAGGAGTGGACGGGGCTAATCGGCGAGCTGGTCAACGAGCGCGCCGACATGATCGTGGCGCCGCTCACCATCAACCCGGAGCGCGCCGAGTTCATCGAGTTCTCCAAACCGTTCAAGTACCAGGTAGCGTACCAGGACGTGAGAACGTGGCGTCCTGCCGCGGCACGCGCGCGGGGTACCTGCATCAAGTCGCCCTTCTCTCTGTCGCAGGGCATCACCATCCTGGAGAAGAAGCCGTCCCGCTCGTCCACGCTCGTGTCCTTCTTGCAGCCCTTCTCCAACACGCTGTGGATCCTGGTGATGGTGTCGGTGCACGTCGTCGCCCTGGTGCTGTACCTGCTCGACCGTTTCTCCCCCTTCGGCCGCTTCAAGCTGGCCAACACGGACGGCACGGAGGAGGACGCCCTCAACCTCAGCTCAGCCATCTGGTTCGCCTGGGGTGTGCTCCTAAACAGCGGCATCGGCGAGGGTCGGTACATGAAGCTCGTTAGGCCACCGCCGTGCAGAGCCGTTACGCTTTTATGAACGCCCCCTGGTTGCCCCCTTGCAGGGACTCCGCGCAGCTTCTCGGCCCGGGTGCTCGGCATGGTGTGGGCCGGCTTCGCCATGATCATCGTCGCTTCGTACACTGCCAACCTGGCCGCCTTCCTCGTGCTGGAGCGGCCCAAGACCAAGCTCACCGGCATCAACGACGCCAGGGTGAGAGGAGAGCGAGTCGGGGGTTCGAACACCGGCGGCGCTCTGAAAGGGATGTTACGTCTGACAAACGACCCCCTTGTCGCAGCTGAGGAACACGATGGAGAACCTGACGTGCGCGACGGTCAAGGGCAGCGCCGTGGACATGTACTTTAAGCGTCAGGTGGAGCTGAGCAACATGTACCGCACCATGGAGGCCAATAACTACGACACGGCAGAGGACGCCATCGAGGACGTCAAGCGGGGGTAAGGCGTGGAGACGTTGGTGTTTCCCCGCGTGACCAAACGCAGGACTTGAACACGGCCCTCTTCTTTCTCTCGCTCTCTTACAGCAAGCTCATGGCGTTCATCTGGGACAGTTCCCGCCTGGACTTCGAGGCGGCGCAGGACTGCGAACTAGTGACGGCTGGCGAGCTCTTCGGTCGGTCCGGCTACGGCATCGGCCTGCAGAAGGGGTCACCCTGGGCAGACGCCGTCACTCTCGCCATCCTGGACTTCCATGAGAGTGAGTGGGAGCGCCTGTAATACCGAGGGTAGGCAAGCCCGCGGTGCAGGTGTGCGCAGCGGGCCGGCATCGCGAGGTGCACAGGCGCTCCATGAGAGGCAATGAGAGGGAGCGCCTGTGATACCGAGGGTAGGCAAGCCCGCGGTGCAGGTGTGCGCAGCGGGCCGGCATCGCGAGGTGCACAGGCGCTCCATGAGAGGGAGCGGGAACGCCTGTGATACCGAGGGTAGGCAAGCCCGCGGGGCAGGTGTGCGCAGCGGGCCGGCATCGCGAGGTGTACAGGCGCTCCATGAGAGGGAGCGGGAACGCCTGTGATACCGAGGGTAGGCAAGCCTGCGGGGCAGGTGTGCGCAGCGGGCTCGCCCCGAGTGATGCACAGGCGCTTAAGGGGCCGTCCATAAAGTACGTACGCTCATTTTCGCACTATATTGACCCCCCCCCCCCCTCGTCCGCTTGCGTCCGCTTTTGCTTTTGAAGACCCCCCCCCCCCGGACGTCCGGTTTTGGAAAAAAAATCGACAAATATGACATAAATACTATAATCTTCACATTAAGAGAAGGATAATAAAGAAATGACATAAAAGCGTTCCTTAGACGTTAACGCACATTAACAATGGTAGTTTACCATAAATGCATTTACAAATAGGCAATGGTAAAATCAGGACGTACTTTATGGACGGCCCCTAAGTCCTCGACTAGGCGAAGGGCTGATTGAAGGGTTTGGCTGAGCTCACGCTTGTCTGATGCAGGTGGCTTCATGGAGAGCCTGGACAATCGGTGGATCCTGCAGGGCAACCTGAACCTGGCCCAGTGCGAGCAGAACGAGAAGACGCCCAACACGCTCGGACTCAAGAACATGGCGGGCGTCTTCATCCTGGTGGCGGGCGGCATCGTGTTCGGCGTCGTGCTCATCCTCATCGAGATGGTCTACAAGAAGCACCAGACGCGGAAGCAGAAGCGGCTCGAGCTGGCGAGACACGCCGCCGACAAGTGGCGGGGGGCGATCGAGGTGAGGCACACAGCGCCCTTCTTTGGCTTCCCGACAATTTTACGGCTCACGCGACGTGATGTGGACGGCTTCGGCTCCACCACGTGACGTTGTTGTTGCTGGCGGTGCTTGCGGCGATACCCCGCGCGCTAGTAAGGCCGCGGAGTATTGCCGCTGGGGCTGGGAGGGCGGGGCTGCTGCGGGCTGCGCTGGGCTCTGTACTGACCGGTGGTGTGTTGTTGCTTTACACAGCGGGGGTGTCCGGAGGCTGTACAGGTGAGTGCGTGCGTGAGCGTGCGTGAGCGTGCGTGTGCGCGTGTGTGTCGACAGCCTATCCAGTGCACAGCCTGCGGAATGGATTTGGAATGGAATGCTAGGTCACCATTGACACCGCTAGGGTAGCTGCACTGCATCAGGGACCAAAATGCAGTATCAAAGTGATGGTGGGAATTCACGGCTGATTCGCGGTAAAGAACGTGCCATTCACAACAGTTCTGTCGCGAATTGCCATCATCTCTCTGCCGATTGACAATAGGCATTTCCAAGGAGGCTTGGAAACGGAAGTTGAAGAACAAAAACATTTCCAGACCGGAAGCTCTCGAGGGCAGGGATGAGAAACTTGAATGGCGGTTTGAGTGAATAAGGTATTTCGGTCAAGCTCAAACCGGAAGGGGAGAAGACGCGTAAGAAGAAGAAAAGCGGAACCAGTATAAGGGTAGCCGCAGCAGAGAGTATTTCCGCCACGGCGTCGGCCACGAGCCAGACTCAAAATTTCTGGAGGCTTAGCTCTCGCTGACGATGTGTCACGACCACTTGGTAGGGTCACACAGCTCAGACCTCCTCCGCGCAACTCGGTGATCTGAATCTTTGGGCCGTGCGGGGCACTGCTGCGCTATGTGACCCTACCAAATGGTCGTGACATATCACCAGCGAGAGCTAAGCCTCCAGAAATTTTGAGTTGGCTCGTGGCCGACGCCGTGGCGGAGATACTCTCTGCTACGGTTACCCTCATACTGTTTCCGCTTTTCTTCTTCCCACGCGACTTCTCCACTTCCGATTTGAGCTTCTCCAAAATACCCTATTCGGGGCTCATTTCCGATTTGGCGCGGCTCTTGTGCATTAATATTTCTCATACCGGCTCTCGAGAGTTTCCGGTGTGGAAGTATTCTTGTTCTTCTACTTCCGCTCTCGAGCCTCATTGGAAATGCCTATTCAATTTAATCTTAGTGAGAACTGAACGGCCGTTCGAGCTGGTCGTGATGACTTGGGATTCAAATCCTGGTTCTCGCAGAGGCTACCATGCTTTTATTACTTCTTGTACTTTTCTGCCCAACACTGCACTATCCCTATACACTCCACAACACTTTCTTTAATCTAGATTTAGACCTTCCGAAATTTCAAATCGTCACTCCTAACGTTCCTAACACAATAACACCTTTCTCACTTCTGCGCACACCGGACCAAAGTAAAATTTTGATGTCTTTCGTTTGATAAAATCGCGCTCAACACTCATAGCGGGCATTACAAATATAAAAACCGTAAAGAAGTGATATCTTTACGCTCATGATATCGAATGCCCAAAACGTGAACCTCAATCTACTATTGATCTTTATTTTCTTTCTCGACCCTGCAATTTTCTCTTCCGCGATTTTAGTCCTTGACTTTCGTCGCTTTCTGTGGGAATAAGTACCGACGTGAGTACGCTGCTAACCCTGTCGCCTCTTTCTCTCTCTCCCTCAACAGAAACGCAAAACCCTGCGCGCGACCATCGCCGCCCAGCGCCGCCTCAAAGCCAACGGGGTAAACGACCCAAGCGCCGTCGGCCTGTCGCTCTCCGTGGAGGCGCTGCCGCCGCTGATGGGCGTCGGCATGCCCCCCATGGGGCCCATGGGGGGCATGGGCGTGATGGTGGGCCCCCAGCAGTGCCTGGGCCAGGGCTGGCCCGGCAGCGGCACGGCCAGCGGCGCTGCCAGCGGCGCCCCCAGCGGCACCACCACGCCTTGTGACCTGCGCCAGCGGCAGCGGCTCGCCAGCCTGGGCCGGCAGCCCGGCCCCGGCCACGACCAGATCCACGTCGCCAGCGTCACCTCGCCGCCGAGGGGGTGAGTCCCGTGTCCGAGTCTCCTGCCGCGCGGTGCGTCGCGTCGCCCTCTCTTACACGGCCACGGCCATCTCTGCCACCCCCAGGCCGCGCAGTCGCAGCACCTCCCCGCACAGCTGGGTGTACAGCGACGCGGACGTCAGCGAGTGAGGCTCCCCATGAGGACCCGCCCCCGCCGGCATCACCTCAGCGACAAAGACAGCAGCGACGTGTCCAGGCCGAGGCCTCTGACGACGTCCAGCACCCGTCTTCCAAAAGACCCACCCAGTGCCCGCCAGAGCTGCGGCGGCAAGTGAGGGGGACGGGACTGTGAAAACTTCCACGCCATGCAGTTTTCCTACAAACGTTTGGCGCTCCCTGCGGGTGCCGATGTGCGGAGGGGCCGCACGAGCCACAGACCTCCGCGTCATCAGCATGTATTTCGAGAAAGGTCTTATTTGTTATTTTCCGCTCTGTTTTCGCGAGAGTGGCTATTTCGGACTAGATAGTTCTCCTGTAGTACCTGTGACAGGCCTGCCTTATCGTAGTGAGCGAGTTAGGGGTCCATCCGTACAGTAATGTGTGTTAGAAACCGATTCCCTCCCGGCCTGGCTGCATGACTCATGGTGACCGGTGACTGGTCCCACCGGGGCCTCCGTGAACACGTCCGTGTTGGCCACGAGTGTCCACAGGTGCAGCAGCCACCAAACCACCGCACCCTTGGATTGTGTTGAGTTGAACGCAAGACAGGAAGGCGGGTGAATGTTTTTGCATTAGTATAAAGGTGTCGTGGTTTGAGTGCCATTGCAAGATTCTAGAGTGAGTTAAAACAAGAAAACAAATAATAATACAGTTGTACATATTTAAATTTGATTATCCGATGTGAATGTTGTAATTTGTATGAAAGTGTATTTTCAATTCGTGAGGAATAAAACCGTGTATGTTGACATGCCTCGCTTCTTTGTTACCTGCTACGCGTACTCGCATTTCAAACCAGGTCCATGTACCCCCCCCCCCCCCCCCGCGTCTGGAAGCAGCAGAATCCCGGGAACGAAGCACGAAGGCCTCCGGCTTGGCCTCCCGTCTCCCCCGTGGACAGCCAGCACATCCTGCTCAGCCGCCACGCGTGCAGGATGTGTGGCCTACCTGCCCGGCGATCACGCGGGGTCGGTTT
Organism: Odontothrips loti; assembly: GCA_038380765.1. Lineage (NCBI taxonomy): Eukaryota > Metazoa > Arthropoda > Insecta > Thysanoptera > Thripidae > Odontothrips > Odontothrips loti. The sequence goes on along the minus strand of CM076252.1, from coordinate 5,206,284 downwards.
GGGGATATCAAAGCGCACGATGTGTGAAAATTATGTGGATTAGGGAGCACCAACCTGATTATCTGAAATGCGCTCCGAACTTCCGATGCGTAATTAGTGAGAGTCTGTCATCGACAGCTACCTGCATCCGTAAAAACTTTCAAATCTGGTCGAAAAATAATCTTTGGTGGTCTCCAGCCGGTTCATTGCTGATCCTCGCGCATAAGAGTAGTCTGCACTTGATACGCGATTAAATTTCGCAGGAAGGCTGTGATTCGTGGCTTTGACAAGTACGCGGGGGCAGTAGCACCGCAGCAGGAACAAACGGAACAAAGGGACGTCGCCGTGGTTTTTGTTCTAATTTTATTGTTGTTGTCATGTTCGACGCCGTGGGCGAGTGCGTCAAGCGCGGATCCAGGGGGGGGGGCAAAGGGTTAATTGCCCCCCCCCCCCCCCAAGGCGCCCGAAGGGCGCCGAAAATGTAGGCAACCGGCATAACTTTTCCGCCTGTAAGTAGGCAAAAAGCGTGACTTTGCCCCCCCCTAGAGCCGCTCCTGGATCCGCCACTGGAGTGCGTTGCGTATGCGAGTCTTTGTATTGGCCGAGGAAGGCCAAACGGGTCGATACCCTCTGGAAAAATTCCAGACTTCCACCAAATCCAGATAGGGAAATGTTCCCAAATCCAGCTGTGTAAATCTGGTTTGGGGAAACTTAATCCAGATGGATATATTTTCCAGAGTAATTTCCCATGTGGGATTTAGAGCTGGGTGGTTCTGTTCACCCTAAACAGACTCTGCCTACGGACCTCGCCGCCGGCTCTTTGACATTCAGAGGTAATCGGGGTCAACATACTACTGTTTATTTGATGTGTGCGGAACTCACCGGCCGTCAGTAAAACGGGGAATGTCCCCAAGCATCTGACTTTGTATGGAGCTCCCCGAGCTATGGCCATACAATTACAAGAATTGTTTGCGCGCATGACAAGAATTATGTAGGTGTAAAAAAATCGCTTCTTGCAGTTTCTTATGCAATAGTAAAAATGGTCGTAAAATTCCAGTTCCAGCTGATATTTGTCACGCAGTGATTCGAACGAATGCATAAGCCGAGAGTAAAGAAGCTCTCATCGCCGGTTTATATGCTGCGATACTTCAAAGACACTCGCAGTGTCCGCGGGGGTATTATAGAAGAGGACGCCCGATTGGCTGTGTGTGTGTGTGTGTGTGTTCGTGTGTGTGTGTGTGTGTGTGTGTGTGAGAGAGAGAGAGAGAGAGAGAGAGAGAGAGAGAGAGAGAGAGAGAGAGAGAGAGAGAGAGAGAGAGAGAGAGAGAGAGAGAGGGAGAGAGAGAGAGAGAGAGAGAGAGAGAGAGAGAGAGAGAGAGAGAGAGACAGAGAGAGACAGAGAGAGACAGAGAGAGAGAGCAGAGTAAGAGAGAGAGAGAGACAGAGAGAGACCTTGGACAGCGTACGTCACTCTGGGGCATACACACAGGTACACCAGTTCGCGTGCGGCGGGACCCCCCGGTGCCCCTGGGTCCCCGACGTCACCGGCGGAGCCCCGACAAGGCGTCCTGTACGTCAGATTATGTGCGACCCCGGCGGCCCGGCCCGGCTCGGCCCAGGAGTCACACAGGGAATGTCTCGTGCGCTGCGAACTATTTCTCTCTCTCTCTCTCTCTCTCTCTCTCTCTCTCTCTCTCTCTCTCTCTCTCTCTCTCTCTCTCTCTCTCTCTCTCTCTCTCTCTCTCTCTCTCTCTCTCTCTCTCTCTCTCTCTCTCTCTCTCTCTCTCTCTCTCTCTCTCTCTCTCTCTCTCTCTCTCTCTCTCTCTCTCTCTCTCTCTCTCTCTCTCTCTCTCTCTCTCTCTCTCTCTCTCTCTCTCTCTCTCTCTGTCTGCAATGGCAGCGCTTTACTAACGTTGGTCAAAGAATCAAGCCTACGGACTGCTTCGATTGGCCACGTATTTCTCAGCAGCCTCCTTCTAACACTGATGAATCCGACAACGGCCGGCATGTGGCGTCACGGTTTGCTAATCGCGTTTGTCGCTTCCCCAGAACGGCGTCGCGATCAGCCGCTAAATCGAGCGCCTTCTGCGATCCGCGATCCGCGATCCCGCACAGAAGCACAGAGTCGTATACTGAGAACGTGAAAACCGAACGCTGGCCGTGTGGCCTTCGCGATGGAACATTCAGGCTGACGAGCCTCACGTGCCCCGGCGCGGCGCCGAGGACGGTGTTAAGCTACAAGTTTTGAGAATCCCCCCGCCCCTCCTTTTTCACCGTTTTCCTGGACTCGACAGTTGCTGCGCCACTGGTCGACTACTAGTTCAGTCGCTGCGCCGGCTACGCCCTCTGCACCTGCTCCAACCTCCACCAACGGAATTCACCAAGACTGCAAAACGCTGCAATTCGAGCGGCCGCTCCACGCGCCACGCCGCCTTGGCTTTCCGCTTCGACATCACTCACGCACTTCCGCCCCGCCGCGTCTCCTTGTCCCTTTTCCCCTTCTGCTCGGCGCCACATGAGCTTATGAGAAATACTGCATCCATGCTCGGCGCTGCATTGGGGCGCTCTGTAAGCGCGTTAGTGTTTGGCCGCGGCCTGCAGGTTTGGGCCGCGAGTGCCGTTACGTCCCGCTGCGCGGCGAGGCGGGGCGGGTGAGGGGGGCTTGTGAGGCGTGGCGGGGGGGGGGGGGGGGGGCGCAGCAGCGCGCAGCACACGACCCCGGCCACGGCCACGACCTGCAGGGCCTGGCCGAAGCCTGGCGACGCCTGCCGCGGCCAAGTGGCGGTGGCTGGAGCCGCGGCTGCTGTTGCCGAAAGCGCGCATGCGGTTTCAGACTCGCCTGCTCGGGCTGCCAAAGGCGCTGCCTGTGAGAGCTGCACAGCACAGCCGACTGCTTGAGGAGTCGGAGTCGTGGAGTGGAAGAAACAGGCTCTCGTCACTACTTCTTTACAGGTGCCAAGGTCTCATCATCCTCCCATCCATTTCTACGCTGTCAGTCGTAGTCGTTCCTTCATATCCGACTACCATTTATTTTTCCGGGCGAGGAAAACTAGACCACCTTTCGCAAAGGAGCCGCATATTTTCAGTCCAGATATGTGGCCAGCCATTACAACAGACCCCCCCCCCCCCCCCCGCAACGCTCCAAAAATGTCCCACAATCATCAGAGATCCATGTGACAGTTCCCAGACCGAGGATTCTGGGAAAATTCCCACTCGACAGCCCTCGCTTGGAAAGCAAAATTAAAAATACACGCGCCGTTGAATATTTTCCCTCTTGCAACTCTGCTTTGTTTGCGCCATTGGAATGGGGGGGGGGGGGGGGGGCTCGAGCTCCTGATGCGACACTAATTTCGGGCAGGCCGTTTCATTACGCTGCAAAGTGTTTCGCCGCAGAAACTCCGGCGCGACCATTATCCCATCGCGCAGCGCACTCGGATACTGCAGGACGAGCCACTCTGCTTCTATCGTAATTGCAGTGTATTCTTATCGCAAACAAAAAGTGCAGAGAGGCATGTGGGGCCCCACACGGGCCTGGCTACTAGTTGTCCCCATCTGCATGGAGGCTGGGTACACTCAGCGAGCGTCCCCATGTCACAACGCAAAGCTGTAGTTTCGACACAACAACAAGACAGGCGTGTAGAATGCTATAGTGCGTTAGGCTCGCCCCTTTGAGTATGAGGATCGATGAGTTGCGTACGTACTTGGACAGTAACGTTTGGCATATTTTTTTCCAAGGATTGAACCAAACATGCAGTTTGGACATCCCTACATGCTGTTTTGGGCTCGATGTTCGACGAAAATCGTACCACACACAGAGCAAACGGGTGCTTCACGATTTGCGCAAATGACAGGGGGAGCCGCGGAGCAGAAGTGAACACGGCTCTGCAATAATCTTCTTATCGAGGTTGTCGCGTTGCGGCCCATAATCTGTCAAAGTGAACCGGTGGATCCGAGTCCAAAAACCTCAGTCGTAGCGATGGAGCCTCGGGCAGCCTGCGTCCCCAGGGCGGGCGGGGCGGGGCCACGGTGTGAATGGATGACCTTCGCGACCGCAGCCCCGCGCTTGTGGAACAGCCTTATCACCAGGTGTTGCTGATTAGATCGCACTGACAGCACACCTATGGGGACAGGGATTGGAAGCAGACACCACCTCCGTGCCGCTAGGGAAAACACAACTAAAACCCTCCTTTTTAGGCACGAAATAGCCTCATAGAAGTGACCTAGGGTTTGGCCTTTTTTAATTGATATCGTTCAAGCGATTATGAAAATTGTCATCTGAAAACCCAATGTTGAGATTTCTTTAAAATTTGCAAAGGAGCCCCTAGTACACCAAAAACGACATTGTTCAAGTGCCAAAAAATCCATATAGACAGTGCTGAGAAATTAGCAAGGAGAATTAATGAAACTCTACTCGGCTCGGGGCTGTCACAAACCTTCGTTCTCTCTCACTACTACCACATTAAACTATACAAACAGAGAACGATAGATTTTTACTCTAGCGCAGCTATGATGGATGCCGACAGCGATTCTATTGTCGTCGAGTCTGAGCATGGCCAAGCTGAGCCGGCCTGCTCCTGAACTATAGTGGGAAATCAATATTTTCCAATTTCATTAAATTTACTTCATCATTGAAACAAGCATTGCATTTACTCGAGTAAAGCAGTATAAAATTGTCCCGATACGACCAGAAGTGAGAAATTAGGACTAAATGATACTTCGTTCTTCGTTCCTAGCAGTATTTCACGGAGTATAATGGTACTTATTAGACGTGTAACCGCAAGAAAACTTAAGCAAAATGAACCTCACGGTAATTCAGAATTTAACCCCGAGTGATACTTCGGCCCCTTCGGCCCTAGCAGTATTTTTAGAAGTAAAATAGCATTATTTTGCCTTGTTTTATTCCGGATTGAATTTGAAGTGGGCCGGTTCTGTTTCGATCACTCACTCCCACACGGCGCACCTCAGCTGTGTGCCGTGCTCTCCAAAGTCTCCAAGTGACCCAGAAGCCGTGTTATCGACGGCCGGTATCGTACCGTGAACAACACTTTAGGGTCGCACGCTTCGCTGAGAGAGAGAGAGAGAGAGAGAGAGAGAGAGAGAGAGAGAGAGAGAGAGAGAGAGAGAGAGAGAGAGAGAGAGAGAGAGAGAGAGAGAGAGAGAGAGAGAGAGAGAGAGAGAGAGAGAGAGAGAGAGAGAGAGAGAGAGAGCTGTAAATAAAAGAGTAATGATCAACATGCATGCAACTTGCATGAGAGAAGGGGGAGGGAAGCGGGGGGGGGGGGGGGTCACAATCTGTAAAATATTTCTGCATACGGCGTCTTCTTCTCGACGAGATGCGAGCAATTGGCAGCTCTGCATTAGACTCCGCTCCATGCGTCACCGACGGGGAACGACACGGCAAACGGCTGTCACGACCCTGCCACGATACGGCTCAGATACATAGCAGTAGTTGGGAGGCGGTCGGCCTGCATCAGGCCTGCATTTGGACTGCGTTAGGATTCCATGGGTCAGTTTCATACTCCTCAGTAGTAGTAGCAGCAGAGATGTCATATGTCGCCTCATCAGTATAGCGTGAATATTGGCGCCCCCTGAAATGAAACATGGGAGTTGCAGGAAGGAGGTGGTTAGCGCTCCGGCGCGACGTTAGGGCAACCAGGAGCCAGGGGACCCCAGACACCCAGGGTAGGGCCCCGGGGCCCTCGGAGACCGCACGGCACGAGTCAGACACAATACGGCGCTGGGGTCTGGGAGACGAGCAAATCCCGCGCCCCCGCGTCACCCGAAGTGTGTGCCATTCCGTAAAACGGCTTCATAACGGGATATTTTTCACCTCCAATCACCACGACGGCCGACAAGCAGAAAGTCATGTCACGTAGACCTAATGAGCGCGAGGGAGAGGGGAAATGCAGGTCATCTTTGAGTGTGTAACTTATTTGCTTTTATTTTGAGTGCGCGCATGCGGTCCAGGGAAAAAAGTGTTTGTTACCGTTGCCACGGGGCACAATCCTGTGTCACCGAGTCGAGTCCGGGGGCAACGACCGCCTTACTTGATCTACCTGAGAGATTTGTTAGTGTGGATAGGTGGATGAACTCAGCGGTAGGCACCTGCCTCGCATACGTACGGTCGGCCGGTCCGGCTGCAAGGAGAGGGTTAAAAAAAGGCAGGTCAAACAAAAAGGGAGGGGGGGGGGCCCTCAGTGGATGGATGTCCTGCTGTGTCACACTGACTCAGCCTGTGACTCATGTCAGTGGAGGGTTTCTACACCCCTCGAAAGCGCTAAAAACGTGGGGGGGGGGGGGGGGGAGCAAAGGGGCCGGCGCCCCCGACCAGGGGACTGACTCAGACACAGCGCCCGTGATGGTTTGCAGAAGTGGCCCTTCCCTCCCCGTGCCGTAAAAAAAAAACACGAAGAAAAAAAAACCCGAAAAACTTTGTGATTGCATGCAAAGATAGCTTTTGGCTTTGCGACGACACTGTTCACCGCATCCCGCTACAAGGGTCGGGGCGCCACGCATGGAGGTACCTTTTATACCTCCATATGGCACCACGCCGCGTCGGCACCGCAGAAGGAAGGCGCCAACTGCAAGCGATCTTTGTGAGGACGTTTTTGGCACCCACGCTTGCCTTCTCTGCCCTCAGCACCCGGAGAACAGAGCCAGGGTCTAACAGCTCGGGCCTCGGGCACGGCGGGCACGGCACGGCTCGCCAGGCTCCGCCAGGCTCCGCCAGGCCGCCGCCGCACACGGGTCACAAGTCAAACGCCGCACAAGCACAGGCACACAGCAGGCCACATGACTCGGTTATCAGGCAGCGGCTCGCGTCGCGCATTGCGTCCCTCCTCTCTGATCCGGCTGGCGTGCGTTGCTTCCAAAAGAAGTCTCGTGTCCTTGGCCGTGATTGTCACGTGACCTGTCCGTCGTCTGTCCATGCCACGCTCGAACAGCCATCACCGCAGCCGGCACGGAGCGTTTCTTCCTAGTGTTGTTTGTTTTCCTTTCTGTTTCTTTTGAGAGAGATTCGTCAGATGAACCTTGGGCCTTGGGGTCTCAGCCGAACGAGCTCTTGATTCATCGCCACGAAAAGATGATAATCATTTGCGAATAAAAAGGCGTATAACACCCGCTCTTAGTTAAGCAACAACGCGCTTATTATTTGGTCAACTTTTTTGCGTGCTAAGCGTTTTCAGCCGTTCGACACCGGCAGTGAATGGACGGTTCTGATTCCAACTTCCCTCCTCTCGCCTCTATGAGGTGCACACTGTAAACGAAACAAAGATGATAATCACTATTTAAAGCATGATGATTGTTCGTTTAATATGATGAGCAGCACTTGTCGATATGTTGGTATAGCACATGTTAGTCACTGGTGTAAATGTGATCATGGTTTCCTGATCGTATTTTGGTAAAACAGATCGTATTTAGGAAATACTAATCGTAAATTACAGAAACGATCAGTAGTTTCCTAATCGTATACAAATACGATCATGAATGTCTTGATCGTACACAGAAACGATCAGGAAATTCCTGATCGTACACAAAAACTATCACGATTTTCCTTCCCGTTCCTAAAACGATCAGGACTCCTGTGATAGCTTTACATTCCTGAACTTATTTCTAAAATACGATCAGAAAAAATACTATTAGTAAAGTAAACGATCAAAACATATGATCAGACTTAAAAACGATCAGGATTTCAGGCCGCCATTTCTAGTAAAGTTTTAGGAAATTTTGCTTGAAATTTGGTATATATGGCATCAACCCAAGTACTTACTAGGGCCATTTTAATTTCATCAAAATCCGAGACTATTTTTCTGACATCTGGCGAACGAGGGGTCAAAACGCCAAACCGACCTCGGAATTGGATCAAACTCGATTTAAATCCCCTAGGATGATACTTTGACCGTCTCCATAGTCCTCAGTCATATGAGAAACAAAGATTATCAGAGTAATACGACAAGAAAATACGATCAGTAAGCAGAAGACGAGGTCAGAAATAAGCACACATAAATTCCTGATCGTTTATAAATACGATCAGAACGTTCCTGATCGTTCTTAAATACGATCAATAGCTGATCGTAGCGTAGCTGATCGTAAAGTGCGCGAATTTGTATCAGTAAATCCGACGATCAGTAAAACCAAGATCACATTTACACCAGTGGTGATCCTGAAAAAGTGATGATTTTGCATGGAATGATGATCTACAACTCTCAGTTCTCAAGCGCTAGTGGTCTCTCTCTCTCTCCCCCTCTCTCTCTCTCTCTCTCTCTCTCTCTCTCTCTCTCTCTCTCTCTCTCTCTCCCGCCCTCTCTCTCTCTCTCTCTCTCCGAACAAGCATATTATGCTTGGCGGAGAATTTGCGGTTTAGCCTGAAAATTGCTTCCGATCAAGCATATTATGCTTGATTCAAGCATTCTTTTTTGAGAGTGCACACTCGGTGCAGCACGCACAGCTCGCACTCGCAGCGCACCGCAGCAGCACCGCACCGGCGCACCCGGCCGTTTGCCCCATATCCACACTACGCTGCACCGGGCTTGGCTAGGCCGGGCTCGCTGCGTGACGTGATATTATCGCCCCCAGCTGTCACAATGTCCGTGTGGCGCTGCGGGAGACCGCTCCGCTCACCAGGGGGGCGTTTGCAAATTACGGGATGTCTCTAATCATCCTCGACGATATCTACAGGCCGCGTTCGAAAGTGAAGCGGAAGGGAATCAAAGGGGAAAGCGAGGCGCCGCCCGGCCAGTGGCGGTTTAAGGGGGGGGGGGTGAGGCGATCGCCCCCCCCCCCCCCCCCCCCCCCCGTGAGATCAGCAGCCGGCCGGCGCTCCGCCTAAAAGGTAGGCAAACACCTAATATTTTTCAGGATCGCCCCCCCCCCCTCCCCTGTGATGGAGCAGTTAAACCGCCACTGCGCCCGGCTCACAAAGACAAGGAAAACTTCAACTCACCTCCAGAGACCAAGTCCAGACAAATTTCCAAATTTCCGACCGAAATTGGGTACCTTGAACTCTATGTTCAGAAAGACGTTGTTCAAGTGATGGGGAACAACGACCCTAATGAATGGCGTCCGGTGGTGTTCTGGACTTAGCCGGAATTCGGTTGAATATTGGGGGACTCTGCATCCCTAAAAGACGACGAAGGGGTGAAAATTGGGCAGGTATGGGTCCCTTATTTGGATGCTTAGAAGAACACACCTCTCCGCCGGTAGTAGTTGTGGAAGCTTCCTTGTCAGCCGATGCTCAGCCCGTGCCCACAACCTGCCAGCGCTAATTAATTACTCTGTGAGGTCTGCGGTTGTCGGCCGGCGCTTCCCACGCGTGGCGCCGTCCTCCTCAGAGAAATGCGACAGAAGCGGCAGCCCAGCCTTCTCCCTCCCCTCCCTCCCCTCCTCGCCCCGCTCACGTGACACGTCATGCGCGTGCAGCGCGTGCCCAGCCGTGCCGCGCACGTGCCGTGCCCACGCGAACGGAAAAGGAGAAAACCGAAAACGGAAGTTGGGCGAAGAAATTATGGATCATAAGAGCGGCAATTACCGCGCAGGTGTGTAAAACGTCGCCTGGAGATAACAGCACAGAGAGAGCACAGAGTCGCGGGATCAGAGAGTGGTGGGTGAAGGGGGTGAACAGCAACAGCGACAGCAGCGACCCCTACAGCGTGGCCGGTGACGCACCGCACTGCACCGCCCGGAGCCCACGGAGCCCCGCAGTTTGACCCGACCCCTCCCTTTCCTTTATCAATCGCACCGCCCAGCCCATCCCCGGCTGACTCTAACCAGTCGCCGCATGACTCACAGCAGCAGCGCGGTACAGCATATGGCGGCGGCTATCTGCCAGTGGGTGACGCGGACGAGCTGATGTCGCCCACAGATCACGCTACGCTTGCCCTCGCGCTGCAAATAGAGAATCTCCCGCGGCCGACAAAATATGGCAAGCCGCGGGGGCCAGAGGTTGAACCCGCGGCTGCACCGCACACTATGGAAGAGCAAACGAGGTTATTGACCATGACTCTCTGCCTGCAGAAAGGGTGCACTCAGAAAGCACAACTGAAACCGGAGATATTGATCCTCTCTTCTCCACTTCTCGACCCATTCCAATGTGCTTTTCTACTACTGAGAAAAAAAAGTCCTTATCTGTCCACTCGTCTCGGAGGTCTTGAAGCAAGCGTGGCATGCGAACTTTGACCGAGCGGAGCAGCGTGCTGGGGTGAGCCAGCTGCAGCCGGAGAGGGTGCTGTGCAGTCTGCGTCAGCTCTATCAGCACAGCTTAACCACCTACGCATCTGATCTATCCGAACAATAATTACTCGATTCTCTTGAAGACTTTATGTCAGATACTGGGGGCTGTTCAGATAACACGTAATGGAAGGTAATTCGATCTGAGTTGGATGTGCAAAAATCCGGCGTGAGGGGAAGTGCGCTTTACCGTCCGTGGGAATCGAACCCACGAAGTTTACGTTTCCAGAGAGACTAAGCTCACGCCAACTGCAGTTTGCTCCAGCACAACTCTCACACTTGTCTTGTGGTACCGTAGGCCCCTCCACAAGGATTTCGACGAAATGTCACGTGGTTTCTGAACGCTCCCTGTCCTGCCCTGAGTCAAGTCTGCTAGGCCAAGAGCTTGCCTAATAATTTTCGGACCGGACGTGCAGCGACTAGGCCGGCCCGGCCGGTGGACTTCACACTCCCGCCCCCCCCCCTCCCCTGCCTCGCCTCGTACCTGAACACCCGAGTTTCTCCAGCGAGGCGTTGACGCCGCTACCGCTACCGCGGCCCGCCAGGCCCGTCCCGCCGCTCACTTTGAATTTTGAATACAGCGCGGCCTCGTCACACGACTAGCACGCGCCCTGCCGGTAGGTATGGTTACCACAAATTCCATGTGCTTCCATGGCCAACGTTCCCCCACGAAACGGGAAGCGAGTGAAGCTGTGGAGGGCAGCGATAGGACAGTCATGACAGCCCCCACACGAGCTGCATTCCACCTCCGCTCATCCACGTGGGCCATTTTATTGGAAGACTCATTCACTCTCCGCTCGGTCATCCCGAAAGCCAGAGCAACCAGAGCGCTTCGCTGCGATCGGCGGACTGTTGGCAACCGAGGAGAACGAGAGGGAGGGAGGGGAGGGGGAGAAGAAGGGAGGGGCAGAGACAGAGACAGGCGATCAAAGAGACGACAGATGGAGGCGAGTGCGAGAGAGATGTGCGGGCCGACGAGGGGGAAAGTGGGGGAGAAGGGGAGGGCCCGGGTCGGGTCGGGTCCGAGTAGAGTGAGCGAGTATTGAAAGAGTTGCAACGTCAGTCTGAGAGTGTCAAGTGAGGCATGCGGGTGTGAGCGTACTGTTAGTGTCGTCTGGTCCGGTGCGGTTTCGTGTGCGCGAGTGCGTGTGAGTGCCGTGCCGTGCAAGTGCCCCGATTCTCCCGAAGACCCGACAGAGGGCCTGTCCTAATCATGAAGTGGGTGTTTCTAGCGGCTCTAGTGTACGGTGAGTGCGGGAGGGCAGGGCAGGATGGGGGCGTGCACCACTCGCGGGGTGCTGGTCAGGACCGGGCCGTGCATTGCTCACTCTCCCACAAGTATGGAGTGGACTTTGTTAAGGCCGTTATCAGTAGCGCCCGTCCTGAACATGGATTTGTTCGGTGTTCCAGAGCTAGGAGTGTTACCCAGATTAGAGGTGTTACCCATGTGTGTGATTTTAATTTTGCTGCCCTGTAGGTGTGGGGCTGGTTGCAACCCAGGATGATGATCTGGACGTAAAACTGCCAGACGTTGATACCCAGCTGAATTTCCCTGGTCTTGAGAACCTACCCATCAATAAGTCTGCCCTTCCCAAACCTGAGGAAGTGGAGAGACTTTTAAGGCAGAGATGCGAGAAAAATGGTGGCGGTGAAGCTGCGTATAATCGAGCAAAGGTAGGTAATTCTTTGTACCAACTAACTCTTTGTATTAGTTGTCGTACTACTCAGTGATTACTATATTCTTTTACTTGTAGGACGCCCGTGAGAATGCAGAGAAATGTCTTCGTGGACTGATTGATTACAAGGAACTAACGGAAGAAATGGAAAAAGCCAAGCCAACAGGCAACTTGGATGAAGTTTTCCGCAAATACTGCGCGTAAGTATTAAAAATTCTTAGTTTTAGTGATTAGTCTAGGTTTGGTGTGTGTTCTTTTAACGCTCCTTGCCTTCATTTGCTCAGGAAAAGAGGTACATTCAAGGACTGTGTCATGGAATTTGTCAACTCAACTAATGACTGTTTGAGTGAAGCAGAGCGAGGATCCAAGGCATTGATTCAGAATGTTACTGATCAGTTACTAGGATTTGTGTGTTTCAAAGAGGGGGATCGTATTGCTTGTGAGTTCATTAAGTAACATGATGTACCACTTACGTGTTCCATTTGAACTTACTTGGATCCTTTCTTCTGTAGTGTTTATTGCTGAAGCTGGTCCTGAGTGCCTGGGTGACCAGAAGGAAGCCATATTTCATTGTATCAATGCTACATTTGGGAAGCGTTTCCCTAACTCAACACCAAATGTGCTTGATTTGCCACAACTTATTATCGGAGCGGAAGAGTGCAAGTAGGTGTATTACTGTTTTATTCTTGAAGCTACTAAGCAACTCTGTTTGAAAATGACCGTGCAGTTTCCTAAGTTGGCTTTGAATTTAAGTGCTTTAAATAGTTGTTAGCTGTTTAGAGTTGGGATAGATTTTTCCAAAGGAAGATGTGGTCATATTTAAACCTATTGAATCTTGTTTATTCACACTGTGTTTGTCTTTTTCAGGGATGTTTGTGCACTTCAAAGATGTGTTGTAAAAGAATTAGAAAAATGTAAAGAACCGACTCCTGCAAATATTGTGCAGTCAATGTTTGACTATATTTTGAAAGTCACTCCTTGTAAGAATTGCAAAGCAGAGCGGCTTCAGGCTGGAACAGGCAGTTCTGGTAGAACAGTATCCAACTACTTAAGTCTTGTCCTCAGTGCATTATTTGTTTTTGTTACCTTACACTAAGGCTTAGTTTTCTAAATATTTATAATTTTTAAGATAGCAATGTGATCCAACTGTTTTAATTACTTTTAATGGAGGCAAAATGTCATGATCGTGGGTTTGCACAGTGCATTTTCAGTGTGCTTTAAGTTTTCATATCTTTTTAGGCACTGTGTCCAGGACAAAACACTGATATTCTGGAATGAACATTGTCTTCAGAAACATAGAAATTTACACTTTCTGCGTGTATTGGAGCTGAAACTATCAAATGTGCCTATCCATGATCAAAATTTTCTCTGCCATATGCGAGGTAAGGAGAAATACAGGGTACTTGGCACTCTGGTGCTTCATTTCAATTGTGTACAAAATCGCTGGTTTCATTAATTAAGCTAAATAGGCGGTTGCTTTAATTTAATCAGTATGTGCTGTCTTAGCTGTGACATACATTGATTAAATAATGTTTAAGTCTGTTTCAGAAGCTCTCTTGTAATTCCCCCATGTGTGAATGAACTTATTTATATACTTATGAGATTTTATGTTAAGAATTTAAAGAATGGAAATGGCAGCCATTCTGATCCTTAGCAATAAATTTACTTTTCATCCTATTTTATGCTCATTTGCATTTCTCTAAAACATTTTGTATTAAACTTTGATCACAGGGGCCTCTAAAGAGATGGCATTCATGAGAAAATGTCTTCGTATTCCTACTTCCACTTATGTGCTGTCTGTACCAATTACTGTGTAAATTGAGTACCTTTGATTCTTGTGAACATTAATTGGTATGAACTGCTAAAGCTCACGATTTCATGTGTGATTGTATGTGTGGTTTGAATACATGTAGCTATTCATGACTGAGTTTTTGAATTAACTGTTGTTCTCGTTGCTCAACTTGTCTGTAATTATGGTCTTTGCAGACCTATTTTGTATTTTCTTTAGAAGCGTTTAAATACTTCAATTAAGATATCATTAGATACATGCTTTACGAAAAGAATGTATTTGGCCAGCAGGAAGGGGTTTAATGACAACTAATTTCTAGCACCCTGTGAGGCATAGCAGCATTTTGTATTCCTATAGTTTGTATTCCTGAGTACAAAAAAAAAAAATATTGGTTAGAGTAGGTTTTTGAAACTTCTATTTGGGGTAAGGTGCTCTATTATGTTCACCCCAAGGAACCCCTTCGCTCAATGATGGACAGCAAAACTTGAGAATGATTTAAGAAACTCGGTTGTAGCAAAAGTGTCAGTCTTCATAGGGCACTTAACCCTGCAAAGGTGACAGTTTTCCATTTGAAAATGCCATCATATAAAAGCCGTACATTTAGTTGTGGTTTTGTTCAGTATGAAGAAACTGTCTGGTTGTGACTTCCATATCATGTATGATAAATTTCTCTAGAAATTAAAAGCACCTTCAACAAATTACTTGAAGGAAACAAATGCGTATCAATTACCCACACACTGAAAACCCTTAATGCAATATGCTTGTTTCTTCTGAAGATTTACCAAAATGGGGTTAGTGGTTCTAATAAATCAGTTCTCAATTTTTATCAACTCTAATGCCTGAAGTTTTTATCAATAAAATCCTTTAGAACCTTTTAACAAACTTTACAAAATTTTAAGTTGCAATAAATGTGTAAATAGCAGTCCATGCACAATATGTCAGGAGGACACAAAGTGATCGGTGAATAGATCACATGTACCCAAGGATAACAAGCAAAAACTTAATGGAAACTTCCTGAGGAACAAAACAAAATATCCATATTCATTAGACCACAGATAAATAAATAGAATCTAACAATTTTACTAATAACTGGAAACAAATCAATAAAATAGAGCAGTGAAAACAAACTAAAGAAAAATATACTGGGCAAGAACATTCTATAAGCATTTACTGCTCTGAAAAAAAAAAACAAAAAAAAACCAACAGAATGACCAAGTTCAAGCTGAGACATTTGGTGCAAAGGCAGTCCCTGAATCGATCATTACTTCATGAGAATGTACCCTGAACTGATTTTCAGGCTATAAATAAGAAAGAAATATAAGTTGCACTTCTGATTGAGTCTTCGTGGGACAGATCACATGCATTTAAATTGCAGAGCTGTTACATTAGGACAGGACATGACATTTCACTCCATGGATATTCTTTTCTTATTTTGAGAATGATTAAAGAAAAATAGAAATACATATGTCCACAATCACTAGACATCTTCAACTCAACACAGGAAAAATGAGATTCCATATCTTTAGTATCTGTAATAGATAACACCAGAATTTCCTGAAAACAAAAAATATTTTTCCTTGAATTCCTTTTACCCATTTGACAATGAATGTGTTCTCAGATTCACTGAAATGGAATATGAAACAGTGTCAATATTTCAGATGTTATACTGTACATGTATATAAGCCAAGCCTTTTGCAAAGTGTTATGCTAACATTTGCAACATGAAACATCAGAACTCTTCTTTTCCTAACAACTAATTTAAAAAAAAAAGAAGTGTAGAAAAGTCTTAAGAATGTGTTAACTTTACATCATAGACGCGTAAAATTTGAGAATGTTAAAGTGACGAGCATCGGAAGGAGTAGTTCAAAAGAAGAATTGTTTAGAAAGTTTTTTTTTTAAAGCATTAACAGTCTCTAAAGAAACAACAGTCACAAGAAAAAGAATTTAAATACTGATAAGTTACACATGTGCCGCTTTCAAATCACAACCAGATTCTCAATGGCCCCCTAAAAAGCAGAGGTATCCAATGTCACCAAGTTGAGAATAAAAATTAAAAAATCAGCAGGTAACATTTACAATACTACATGCAAATGTTTAAATAATTAAAATCTAATGGACGAACACGAGGCTCTCATTTCTATCTACAAGCCAATACTGACGCATATGTCTACCTATGCAAGCACTTGCGGGAAAAATACATGGTGAAAATCCACACTTCAGCAATATCACTTTCTTTTACCACAACTGTAAAAGCAATATTGCTCAATATGGATAAAATACTTCCCAGGTGGTAACAACACTACAGAATAATGTAAAGGAATATAGAGAACATTGCAATAAAAGGCATTTCCAGTCAAGATCTAAAGCAGAAAACTGTAAGAGGAAGCTGGTTGGCAGAAATGGCAAGAAGATTCTACAAACATTTGACATTTGCCCAGAAAAGGCATGAAGTTATTAGCCAAGAACAGATACCAATTCTTATAAACCAAAGCCTTGGCCAAAAATTCATTTATGATAAATAAGGTATAAGGAGTAAATGACCTGGCAAGGGAAGAAGTTCTGGACCACCAAAACGGACAGATGAGGGATGACATTCTAACATTCAACCCGAATCTGACACATTACTATGTTCTAATGAAAGGTGATGTCTTCTATCAGTAATTGACTCTGTCTCAGGACACAACAAGCTACAACCGATTCAGTTCGGCAACAATTTAAATTAATCTTAATGGCCATAGATTAATGAAAAATAAAAACTCATCTCATATGTGACTTCTGGTTAACTTCCCAACTTACTAGTGCTACATTAAATGTTGAGAATACATTACAACCATTATCACTGTTATGCAGTAAAATATGGTAACCATTGTTTTTTCTTTTTTTTTACACCCTTCACTATCTTCCACACTACAAACAAATTATTATTACAATTTTTTTTTTCTTAGAAAAAGCAAATTTGTTGCATAAATAAAAAGGCAAGAGTAAAAAAGTTCAGTTAAAGCACAGTTGATGATTCAGGGGAATCAAATGATGATGATGATGATAATGTTATAATAGTAATAATAATAAATAATTGGCCTTAGCCTTAAGAATCTGGCCGAACATTGCCACATTTGCTTTCCATAATATGCGAGATATATAATCTAAATATTTGGACATACGAATTGAAAATCTTTGAAACATGAAAAGAGCACATCACTACAAATATACTGGTCAGTGCTTTAAAATCAAAGTCTCTTGCATGCAAAGGAAAAATTTGCACAAATATTACCACAGCATACAAATTTTCAAAACTTTCTCTAATACAAAAGATGGAAGCAAATCATGCTTCACAGTCAGATCACAGACTCTTCCAACCTATGATATCTATGTGCAAAACTGGAACTACAGTTGTTGTTAAAAGAGTTAAAAAGAGGTGCTTAAGTTTATGAGTCATGCCTGTACTTGCATCCTTTTAGATGATAAAATAAAAGGAAGCAGTAACACAACAATCACCAAATGATAGTCCAACACACATGACAAAATGCTAACCACAACCCATATTTCACTGCATGTCACTACACGCTGATGAGGTGTTCTCCTCATCCAACGACAGAGTCGAGTCATAAGGCGTCATATTAAAGTACACACTAGCAAAGGATGACCGCAGTGATGGGGTTATCTCTTCACCACATGCCAAAGGAGCTATACTAGGACCAGAACTGACTGAAGGAGGTCTTCGGAAGTTTGTCATCGAAACCTTACGTTGCCGTCGTAAGTTTCGGTATCCAGAAGCCTTTCCCACGCTGCTGCATCGTCCCAGTAAGCTATAAAAGAAATATATGGCATATTAAAATAACTTCACAATTTTTGAGCTGAATAAACATGTAGTGTATGAGATGCCGAAGTTTTAAAGACAGCATTCATACAGCATCCACTGTAAACCAAATGCTAATTATTACTTCAATCATTTGTGATTATTCACTTGCACATATCAGTCATGACAAACAAACAGAACAATTACCTCTCTCGTCATGCTAGGCTTCTTCAACTTTGTTAAGGGGGCGAAGAACAATCCTTGGGTCGGGCTCCAACATGCGCTCGTTCTCTTCATTGCTGAGGGAGCAGAATTCACACACATGCAAAAGAGTTAGAGGGTTAGAATGCTGGGTCCCATTTGGAAAAAAAAACAAAAACATTGCATTTGTGTTACATGTCAGGAGAACAGAGTTTTGAAAAATTTGCATAGAAAAGTTAGTGGCGACTTGCTACACACGATCCACAACACGTCAATTTCAAAGTGCAATGCATGTCTGAAATAACAATCAGATGTATAACCTACCAGTCTTTGTTATCACTGCCCATTAACTTGCGCCTCTCCTCCTCATCCGCAACCAAATTGGGTGGCTGGTAGGCAACCTCCGACACTGGGGCATACTGCGCAGTGACCAGCAGGTCGGTAGATGGATTCAGCGTCAAGATCTGCAACGGCATATCTTGTTCAGGATAGACATTTGTTGCACACCTTGGGTAAGAATTCTAATGAAAAAAATCTCCTGAGCTGCAAATAAAATTTAATGCCCAAAAAATAAAATCCTTGAGGCACACATTACAGCTAAGAAAGCAACAAACCACAAAAGACTACATCCAACTCCTGGCGAATTTGGTAATAGCTCTACCATGACAAAAGTCTCTAATTTTAAGTCATACGTATCATTTAACTACCTACAATCTACATCAAAGCAATTTTACTATGTTGTGAACAGCTGTTGCTTAGGAATAGTTGAAAAACACGGACAAATGCTGAATGGCTAACATATGGGCCTCAGTAGAGAAAACAGTATTACATAAAAAGCATACAAAATACAAGTAATGTATGAAATAAAATTGAATCAAGGTGTGCAACAAATGTACCAAACCAAACAGGACTGAAGTCCTTGCCATGTGACAATGTACCTCACCAAGCTCGCGCTAGATTTCATTTTTAAAAAAATGAGTGGTTTGTGGTCTTGCTTGCAGCTGATAGATTTGTTTCATGGACAATGAATCCTTAACTGTAATTCCTCCATTTCAGTGATTTAAGATATAAATGACTTCAAAGGAACACACATGAGACAGAGCTACTTTAAAAGTCAAACATGCATAGTGCTGTTCATGGTGCTGCTGTCCACAGAATGTTGTTCTTGTCCTCACAAGGCCCCACCTGTCCATTCCCTGCTTGATTTTCTCGTAGCTGTCGTGCCATGCGCTGCTCCTTTGATGGGAAGCACGGACAATTCTTGCGACGTCTCTCGGCTCGGACATAATATGACAGCATTAAGAGACCAACCAACATAAGGATGGCACCAACAATCAAAATCACCAAATCTGCAAATGATATAATGTTATGTTTTTTCGAAGAGCTTAAACGATACCCATCATTAATCATAAGCAAGGAGGCATCTGTTCTCGTACCTGTAGATTCTCCTTCTGGTAAATTGCTATCTATTTCATGTTGATGTTTATTCCCTATGTCAACTGCACCTTCAATTACCATAATCAGGCCAGCTGCTAATGAAAATAATCCCAAAATGAGAAGAAGCCACTGTGTACATCTTGCACCCCTAAAACACAGAATGAATGAGTGAGCCTCAGTTCTCCTTGCTACACAGCACACAGTTTCAGTCATAAACTCATACCGAAGGCCTTGGCTGACGGTTTGACTCAGATACCCGGAGGGTCCATGTTGTTCGTAACTGACGGTGGTTGGTTGATAAACTGGTCCACTTGCTGGCATCTAGGAAATGAAAACATGACATTACAACAACACTATATGTCAATTATGCAATTTTATCAGTTTCAAAATATGCATTAGCCAAAAAAAGAAATGGCAACCTGCTACTGGAAATTAAGATATTACAACAACACGAATCCAACATTCAGGAAGTAAGAAGACAATTACTTTGACAGCATCTGGTGTGAATACAAGGACAGCGCCATAACCCTTATGACGAGTAATGTCAGAATTCTGTGCTGAAAATATTTAGAACTGACGTGGCCTCTAGAACAACGCCCCAAATTCAATGAAACGAAGCGTGTTTATACCAAAAGAGTTTCATAACTAAGTGCCGTGTTCTATCTGTTTCCAGGTGCATTTAGACGTACACTCTCGACTTTGTTGTCATTTCTCCGCATTGCGTGGCTTCATATTAGAGTGATCAGTCGACATTGTGACACATACCTTTAGCGAAGTACGCAAATTCCGAGTAGTTCAGAAATAAATCGATCAACTGTTGGGCTGAAAATATGTAAACACGCGATCTACGAGTGTTTCATCACTAAACTATGCATTTCTAATCGTTTCTAGTGTCATCAAATGACTGCTTGGCAGAAACTGGTATCACGTCTTCTCTGCCGTCGAGCAGGGAAACAAGTAATCTACTGGACCGTGGCACGTGCTAAGCGCCAGATTCGAACTTCGACGAAACGGCTGTGTACTTGGTGTTGGTTTTAATGTTCAAGATCAGAAAATATTCTTCTTTCAGATAAAGAGTAAAGTGGAGCATTCCATCTTTGATGAGGATTGTGGATTGCACCATAACATGGTGCGAAATCTGACCACAACTGAGGTGAAAAAGGTTCTCAGGACACATGAGTTTGAAATATGATTCTGCTTTTATTTGATTATTTCACTGAGTGCAATTCATTAAATTAAAAAATTTATATCTAGATTTGAGTCAGTTTAATTGTTAGGGTTGACAGAATGTATACAATGCACAATGTTTAAAACAAAACAAAATAAAAATATACAAAAGACCTTCACTCAGATATGTACAATTCATATAGAAGGAGTTGATTGGTAAAGACCTTTAGGCCTTCACCTTAAAGCGGAAACATTGTTTGGTGTGATAAAAGTATTATGGTTTACAGCAAGAACTATTTTACATTGTAGATTCGTGAATTTTGATTGTAGCTGCTGGAAAGTTTCAACTGGGAAAGACAACTTCAGGCAAGAACTGCTGTGTTTTATGCAAGTCTTCTTAGAGCAGATTCTTGCATTGCCCGTGAGGCTTGGGTCGCCTCATTAAGGTATGTATTGTAAGATGTGCAGACCTCATCAGAAAGCTGTCACAGAAGAAACATGTACAATCTTTACTCCAACAAAGTCCAACTTAAATAGTATGTACGCAGAATGTAAAGACCCTTTACCTTTATGTACTCTTCATCACTTTCAGTCACTCTTTGTAATTCCAAACACAGAAGTTCAATAGTTCTAATGGGCAGACAAGTGGGATTGACTAAGCCAGTTAGACTAAGATTATCTCTACCTGCTTGCAAGCATTCTAAGGCCAAGGCTCCTGCTTCTATTAGACGGCCGTTTCCTAAAAGGAGCCTTAAGAGTTCTGATAAATTCCTTTCCTGCAATCAGTACGAAAATACAGTATTTTTACCAAGGAGTATGATCTGCCACCCAATTATAACTGAGTATAGTTTGATATATAGATGTGTTGTAGGAGCAAGAAAATGGTGATGTGAGGATGATGATAAATTACCTTATATGATAATGCCAACCAGTTCGGGAGGAAAACACCACAGGCCAACAGTCTGCTTGATACTGCTTTGTGAAGAACAGTTTGCATGTCCTCTTCACAACTCAGCAGCGTAACTTCTAATAAACGCCATGCCAACTTGACAGGATTACTCTCATCAATACCAAGACCTGAAAGAGAAAAGTCATAGATAGAAAGAAGTACAGTACAACCCACTTATATCTGATCCACATACAGAGAGTTCCCACATTTATCACACGTTTTAGACAGTCCCCTGAACTCCCGTAAATGAACCGCGTATTATGAGCTCCCGGTTATATCGAACTTCTTACGCGGCCCCTTAAAAGGGGGTCTGACTGTAATTGGAATAATATAAAATATAACAATATGTACCAGGCAGGATACCCTATCATACCTCGTAAATCATTTTCAGCTAGCCACTCCCAAGCAAATGTGGGGTCTCGATTAGTACTTTCCATGTTTGTCAGTCTAACACACGCAGACGCTAGGCTTTCCAGGACAGGTTGGAAAGGCAGTTTATGAGCTCTGCACAGCTTAACAGCTGCTTGATACATGCCAACTTGAGAAAGAACTGCAACCAATTCGCTAGGCACAAGCCTACAACCTAAATGGTAAATTCAGAAGAGAAAGGTAAATGTGAAGAGAAACTGTCATGAAGTAACCCCTTACCTTTACATACCTGTCCGCTTGTACTTGTCCGGGGAATGTCTCAGCAATCTCAATCGGCACTCCACAACTTCATATTCAGTTCTTATATCTTCTATTTCCATAACATCAACCTCTCTTTTCCAGTGAGGCTTGTTTAACTGTCGGTGATGTACAAAGAGATAAGGATTACAGATGAAAAAAAAGGAATTCTAGCAAGACTCGTTTCTATAGGTTACCTCTTCGCCATCACTTCCACGTTTGGGGCTCATTCCAATATCATCGTTGGACACAATTGGTTTCAAAATCCAAGCATACTTAGGCTCAACCAGCTGAAGAGCATTTAGACATGCCAGGAAACATTTAGCCTGCCTTTCTGTTAATTCAGCTGAATGTGTTCCCTCACAGCCCAGGCGCATGCCTTGTTCATACATGACAGTTGCAGCTGTGACAGAAAATATATCAGAAAAAGAGCTTTAGGTATACAGTAAACAAACAAAAGGTTTACCTCACAACCTACCTTTCCTGAAATTCAGCTTCTTAATGTGAAAAGCATAGAGGAAGTTGTAGAAGGCAGGATTACTAATGTCTAGGGAGCGTGCTCTTGATTCTACAATCCTTTCCAGATCCTGAACCAAGTATTCATACGGGAACTCAAGTAAAAGGTCCAATCTGCGCAGCTCAAAGAGGTTCACTACGAGTTGACGAAGGCAGTCAACACGACGTGCACTATCAGGGTTTGAGTTCAGTGATTGATAAGCTTCCTGATGATGTTCCAGCCGCAAATGGTTCACAAACGCTATTGAGTGAAGTGTTGGCTGCATTAAGAAGAAATGTAACGAAAATATGATGTTTGAGTTCATGGTTAGCCATTTTACATACATCCATAGTACACAGAATGAACTATGTTACTCACTAGGTCTGGATCATCCCTTTCTGCTGCTTGAATCGCATTTTTTGCAAGCTGAATAACACAGTCAGGACAATTTTGCTGTTCAAAAAGCTGAATGACCTAAAATAAATAAAAACACAGCAGAGCATTAATGTTTTGGATTAAAATAGTCTGTAAAAAGTCTGGTCCTATTAACTGCAGTTGATCAGATATTCAAGAACTGCAAGTTTACATAGTAACTTACCTTCAAAAGATACGTAACTAACGCACGACTTTCGGAACTGTTTTCTGCAGATCCCAGGATCCTGGTCTGAAGGAAAATCTCCCTTCTGTCCCTATGTTCTGTCTTCAAGCCAACAGAAGCATCAATAAGAAGATCAAGAGCTTTATGAGATTCTCCCATGTCAAGAAGGGCTGAGCCAAGTAGAAATTTTCCTGAGGATGAACAAAAAAAAAACATGAAAACAAGAAAACACATAATTCAAATAAGAAAACATCTGTTGTGTATGACAACTTACTGGAACAAATGTTTGATTCGCACCACCTACTCAGCAAACGAACATATTCTTGAACAAGAAGATGTTGGCAGGAAGATAGCAGAAATTCTAAAAAGATGATGTGGTCAGAAATTGGCCAACTGAAGCATTGATAAGGATTGCCGCACACAACGGTATATAATGAGGGTGAACAAAACAGTTAACACAAAATTATAGTGAGAAAAGCACCAGACCAAAAAAATAAATATTTAAAACTACTGGTTGTTGCTGTTCACAATTGGCTCTTTACAAAGGATACATCAATTGAGACAGGAGGGCAACAAAAGACAGCATTGACAAATCGCCATCAGGGCCCAGGCAGGCTAGATGGCGGTGCACCTGTCGGACACCCGTTGCCTGGAGGAAAAGTTCGAGCAAGGAGTAGGACTTTTGCATTGCTCTGACTGAGCCAAGAGCAGTTGCGGCAGCAGTGGCTGTGCCAGTGGCATCACTCAATCTCAAGATTGACATTCTCTGAATACTGTTTTCCCTGCAGATGTTAAAAAGAAAAGAATATGTCAGCAGAAATTTTTCCAGCAGAAGTTTGTGATCCAAAGATTATAAAATTACAAAAACATACAAGACATTAGGTTTAACAACCGGTGAGGCAGGAGTATCACAGATCCAAACCATAACCAAATACGCTTGAATTAAACCAATGGTCTGGGGAACAAGTTTGTTCTTTAGCTGATATGCCTCCAGAACACTGCAAAGTTCTTCACTTTGTTGCAGAAGCAAGTACTGCAACAGCAGCAGATTACGGCACAGAGAAAACCTAAATATAATTGGACAAACATAGCAATTATGAATCACCTTTTCCCACGAAGTACAGTACTATTAGCATTACATGACACAAGAAATTTAACTGACCTCATGACAGCAATCTGCCGCATGGTTTCAGCTACTGTACAGATCCCAAGATGACTGCTGAAGAGATTGCTGACCAACAACAGTTGGCGAGCCACATCTGAAGCTGTTAAGAAAACACATAGATGTTTTGTTAATTTAAGGAATTGCTGAATGGACACAAAAGCATATATAGAGTAACCTACATGGGATTTGGTTAGGGTCCACCTCAGCCAGTGGTGACAAAACCAGGCGACTCAGCAGGTCTCCAATAGCAGCAGGAATGTTTGTAATATTCTTCAAGTGCTGTTCCAGATCAACAAGATCAAAGCCATACTCCTGATGGGAGAGATATTGAATGAATATCAGAAATTCGGTCCTCCAAAATAATCAGAACACCTCTTATTCCTTAAATCATTTTTGAATCATTGAGAACATCTTACCTCACTCATAGAGTCACTTTGAAGGAGTTCCTGAGCTAATCTTTTGATCACATCTTCGGGATTTAATAATCGGTACAAATCACGCTCAATATTTGACTTAATGTCATCACTTAAACGCAAGTCCAACATATTAATAACTTGAACCAAATTTGAAATGTCTGAACCTGATAAAAGATCAAATTGATGCACTTTAAAAAAAGTAGAGATCACCAATAATTGTGTTTTATCATATGAAGATGTGCGGAGGAGAGCTTACCAAATCCTGTTGCCTGAGAATGTGCTTCTTGAGCCAGTCCTGTTGTGAACAGCATCTCCAATGCATCCATAGGTCTTAGAAGCGAAACATAGGCTTTGTTCACAAGAGCTACTCCAGCTGTTGCTGACTGAGTGTTATTTTGACTGGGATTTAGGAGAACTAATCCAATAGGCCGGCTACCAGATAAGTGGTACTGTACGCAGCATGAATAGAACTTGCCCCAGCACCTGTTGGCTACTTCCAGATATTCTTCATCAGAAACATCATTTTGAATCTCTAGATATTCCTCATCAGAGAACTCATTTTGAATTTCTGTTTCAACAGCTTGGCATACACGCTCCTTCAAAATAGCTGCTGATGTAGTCATCTCATTTACCATACTCATTTCAGAAGAACGACGGAAGATCTGGAAAATGTTAACACTATATTATCCATGCATCTCAATTTGAAGTAAAACCGCAAACACTGCATTGAGACCACTTACACTTAAGGCTTTCATGATGACTGGAAGTGAGAATCGGCCAGGATGGAAAATGTAAGAAACATATGCTTGTCTGGGGTCCGTCATTGAATCATGAACGACAAATTCCCTATCAGGGCCAGGTTCTAACACAGCAGGTCTCCAGAAAGCATCTCCTCTTGGAGCCGCTGGGTTAATGTTAACTGTAGAGACAGCAGTGTCTCCTTGCGTATTACGCCAGACAGCCCAAAGCTGGGACTGGCATAGAGAGAAGTCAACAAGATCTTGTCCCTGAAGTAATAAGAAAAGAGAAAGAGAGATGGTAAGAAGTAACATCAAAATTAAAACAGAGGTCTGATAGAAACTTACCGTTGGGGCTCGGATGCTAAATAGTCTGCTGGGGCGAAAACTTCCAGAAAAATATGAAACTTGCAGAACAATGAACTGACACTCAGTTGAGAAACATAGGAAAACACCTAGCAGAAGATCATTTTCATTTCCTGGCCCTCCAATTGCTTTTTTCAAAACATGACTCTGAGCACCCTGAGTTAGGTTCCGTCCCTGCTCAGCAGTATCATCAAGAACATCTGACACAGACACACACTGCCCTCTGCTACAAGACCATATTCGCAGCTGTCCACTTCGGCCAAGACAAAACAAATATGTATCCAATCCAAAAGAGTGCAATGTCATGCTTGCTACAACATTTTCTTCATTTGGGCGTCCACGTAAAGCACCCGTGAGGAAGAAAAGGCGTGAAGTGAGAGACTCATGCTTCAGTTCCATTGTTGCAACAGTCCCATTGATATCATTATGTCTTGCCAGCAGAATTGTACCATTAGTATATGCCAGGGCAAAGAGTGCATCATTATTAGAGCAGAGCCATGATGCTGAAGAATATGGCATCAGTGTATCTGAGAAACAGAAAGAAAAAATAGTAACTAGTTTCATGGCATCTACATCAAGAATATAAATCTACCTGAGGTGTCACTGACTTACTAGTAGCATTGTTGCTGATGACATAAAATGATGCTGGGTCGCGAGCATCAGGTGCATTGGCAAAAACTGACTGAACACTTGACTCAGGATGTTGGTTCCATATGTAATCCTGATTTTAAATTAAAATTACCATTGATTATTTTTTCAGGGAAACAAATCTGCAGCACAATAACTGTCCAATAATTATTTTGTGTGTGTGTGTGTGTGTATGTGTGAGAGGAGTATGATACATACCTGTCTGTTTCCACGGTCATAATAAGGAAACTTCAGTCTATGTATGCTGGATACTGTGGACACCAGAACTACTACTCCTTGCAGAGTTTCATGAATGGTAAGACCTTCAAGCACAGGAGAATCCTGAAATCTATAACGAACTTGGTTTCCAATCAGATTGACATCCAAGCTGTGTTCAATAAGCTCTAGAATGTCATCATACAAACGCCTGCAATGGGAATTGGGGACATTAACTATAACTGTCATTGCAATATTTTTCAAAAAAATTACGGTGTTAAGTATTTGTACCAGTAAATGAAGCGATTCCTTGCATATTGTTTGGAAGGGTCTTTGTAACTATAGCCACCTGCTCTTTGGGGGACTTTGATGTCTTGTAGGGTACTTTGCGTGCCTCCTGCAGAAACAAACAGATCAATACTGAAATAAAACCTTGACAGTATGATTTGTTTTCAAAACAGAAAAGAAGAGGGTACAGAAACAGTAGGCGTTTACAATAACTCGAGCACAACATAAAAGGGGTGGCAGTCCATTGATTTTCAAACATAATCAACAGCCTGTTTATAGGTTAGAGTGAAATAATTTCTAGTGTGACACGGCACAGCCGTCTTTCAACATTCAAACTGACAAGTACATAGTGATACGTGGATTGAATCTGAAACCCTTTCAAAGGCCATCTGCATATTAGTAATGTGAATAAACACTTTCCACCAAACAGACAGACAGAATCACAACCCCGTTCAGTACCTGTATTAAGGGTGAAATCTTTCCATTTCTCAGGCAACGTCTGGTCTGGTATGACTTCCCGGTAGCAGGTACGAATTTGTTCCATGACCTGGCCGGATTCTGTATCAATTCAACTTAAATCCGCTGCCAAATTGGCGTGAGCAGCAGCACAAGTGCCGGCTCTGACCGCCGCACCAGGCCGCACCACGCACCGCAATCACAACAGCCAGCAACACAGGCGCAGGCGGTGTATAGATTCTGAAACTGTGAATAAGAGTAGAGATTTGTCATGACCCGATCAAAAGAAAAAATAAAGTTTTTATGAGTTTCATACAATAGATATGCACACAGTAAAACAACTTTGCTTCGCACCACATAAAGCATGCATGGGTTCGCGCTCGCGCTTTTTAGTTCCACCAGTCTGCTAACAGCTAGATGTGACACATTCACATTCACATTCAACTGGATCGAAGGGATGGGGATGAGACGAGACTAGGGAGTATTTTTGTGTTATTAGTTTTTGGTCCTTTTTTTTTTTTTTTTTTTTTTTTGTTTCGGACAGGGAAGGCAGAAGCAGTGGTTACCTGGCAGAAGCCTTTGTTTCCTATGGAAGATGACTTCGGTGTCGTCGGTGGGTGTATCTTCCATGTAAAAATGTAGTATTGTTTAGAGAATGGCTTGTCCTCAATAACATGCAGAGAGGTAAGGTCAAACATTGAGAATGCTTTTCCAACATGCAATCTAGCATTCTTGTCAACAAACAATCATTATTTTTATTTTTCAGGGTGTGGAAAATGATTTTTAAGTATCCAGGCAGAGGAAAGCGCTCAACGTGGCCCGTGCTGACTGTCGCATGCATTTTTGTACTGGCCACACTTTGTCTCATCACTGTAGAACCTGCATTTTGGTCTTGGACCAATGTTTATCAGACTGAATTACCCTTTGGCCACTCTGCCCCTATCACTTGTTATGATGACCAAACAAGCAATAAGATTGAAGACATATCTGACATACCTCCTTTAGAAAAGGATACAATATTTTTCCATGAAACTTCATGTGCATCAGCTGCAGGAAATGGCGATTTTGTCTTTAGCCCACGACAAGCTTGTGCAGTTGAGTCAGCTGCAAAGGAAAATCCCAACGCCGAAGTTAATGTTTTATTTCTATCACCAATCACATTGAATAGTGTTTTGTATACTCAAAACAAAGTGATTCGTGCATTGTCTAATTATTCTAATATACGGTTCAAGCATGTGAATTTTGAACGCTATGTGAAAGGAACTCCGTTGGAAGGGTGGTATAGAACAGGTGCCTTGAAAAAGAGTTTGTGGCCCACCTCCCATGCCAGTGATGTCATGCGATATTTGACATTATGGAAATACAGTGGCACTTACCTTGATCTTGATGTTGTGGTATTAAAGTGAGTAAATATCATTTCTCTTTACTTAGGAAGTTTGTCATTTTATCTTGAAAACCAGGCGCGGATCCAGGGAGTGCCAACTCCTTCGGGCCGGTCGGTGCCTGATAGATAGGCAATCTGTGAAACCTTTCCGCCTGTAAGTTGGCAAAAAGTGGTACTTTGCCCCTCCCTTGGGCCGCTCCTGGATCCGCGCCTGTAGAAAACTGATTTGAGACCTTGGTGCTCAGGTTGTTTTAATCACTGCATGTAGAAATTGTGAATGCATTGTTCTGTGTCATTCAGGTCTCTCAGTACCATAAGTAACTATGCTGGAGCAGAGTCACCAAGAAACATTGGGGCTGGAGTCATAAATTTGGACTCCACAAGTACAGGAAGATCACTAGCCCATTTACTCTTACTTGAACTTCTAACCAGTTTTAGTGGAACGAGTTGGGGTGCCAATGGACCTGGTGTTATTACCAGGGTTTTACAGCAACTGTGTCATGTGAAAAAGGTCAGAGCTTTCTCAAATTTCAGATATTTCTGAAAAAAAAGTATACAGAAACAACCGTTATCATCATTTGATGTAGTGGAAGCCGCTCATAACGAATCTCGTTTTTAACAAGTCCCACAAATAATATTTTTTTTTTAAATCACTGATTTTCTGGCCATCCTGTAGCAAAATCCGCATTTAACAAAATCCCGCTTGTGACAAATTTCCCCCCGCAACAAGTACCCGATTCGCTATAAGCGGCTTCCACTACAAAGTAACAAAATTCTCATTACCTGAAAACAGTCTTTAATGTTGCTCTCTTACAGGTGCAGGATATGACTCCAGAACACTGTGGTGGCTTTTCTGTTCATCCGCCCACTGCATTTTACCCTGTGTCATTTGAATCATGGGATGATTATTTTGATGTAAGTTATGGTATTTTCAGTTCAATATGATTTGCATTTTTGTATTAAAACTATGTAAATTTTACTCTTTCTTTTAAAATATACTTTATATTTTTGCCTGCATGTTTCAGGAAAATAAAAGTAATGCAACTTTGAAGAAACATGTTGATAGTTATGTGGCTCATTTGTCCAACAAATTTAGTGCAAAAAGATCAGTTAAGATTGGTTCTAAACAACCTTATGCAATACTTGCTGCCAAACATTGTCCACAAGTTTATGCCACATGTGACTTCTTTTTTTGATAGATAATGGACAAAGAATGAATAAGCTGTTATGTGCAATGCTGCAAAAGAATTGGACAATGAATCTCAATGACCAAAGTGACGTAATTATGTTTTAAAAGAATTCATCACAGCAATTTCTTAATGGCCAAAGTGTACTTCGTACACTATAATTAGTAACTGTGTTAATGATACTAAGGCTTTGCCTTAATGTATGTTTTTAATTTTACCACTACCGAATATTTTTGATACATCTCATAAATGACATTGAAAAGACATTTTGGACACAATACTTGTTTCCCTTAGTTTTCAGTTGACTTTGCAATAATTATTCTTTTATGTAAAGAGCAGACTGCAGTTAGTAACTTAAGTGATATCAGTGTTGTGTTACAGTTTTCATACAAGGACTGATTTTGCTTATTTAAATGTAGCAATCTCTGTCCCTTTTTGTTTAGATAATGCTTCAGATCGGATGTCACTCCTCAAAGGTACCATTTTGCATTTAACCTGTGTGAAACAGGTGGCTACATGTTGCACAGTGATCTTTTTCTTGTAGAGTGTGTTTTATTATATAGAATACGAAATGTTCAACATCTTGTATTAGTTTTATACACCATCTAGTTGTTATTTACTTTTTAAAAGACTCGGTTTGCGTTAATATTGCACCGATCCAGATGAGTCTCTACGTACTTATCTGTGATAAGTTAATGTGATCTGAATGTTTTTTCTTGTGCGTTCAGTCATCTTAGTTGTTTATTGTTGTTATGTATTTCTGTTTAGTTTATCACTGTTACGTATTTCTGTTTATTTTATCATTGTTACTTATATCTGTTTATTTTATCATTGTTACTTAATTCTGTCTATTTTATCATTGTTACGTATTTCTGTTTATTGAGTCATTACTCATTATACATTAGTGCATATTGTTGGAAAGCCAGGGAGACATGTAGAGTAGAGTGTTGTGGTTTGGGCTACTGGTCCCAAGTATGAGTTTCTTTTTAACTGCTACTGCATAATGTGCCACATTTTGCATTTATTCACGAGTGCATCACAGAGTGAAGTTAGATATTGTTATCAAATAGGTCATATCATGTCTTGTTATTGAACAGGTCATATCATATCTTGTTATTGAACAAGTCATATCATATCTTATTATTGAACAGGTCATATCATATCTTGTTATTGAACAGGTCATATCATATCTTGTTATTGAACAAGTCATATCATATCTTTTAACTGTAAAAAGAAAATGCAACACCATTATCTGAAATTGAAAAGTATTTATTCTTTCCATAGATTTCAGTCATACAGTTGAATTACAATATGTTAAAATTACAATCATGGGACCTTCAATAATGTGTTGCTCCCTTCCCATTATTTTTATGATAAAAAACTAAATTGGAGAAATAATCAAAAGGAATGTTTTTATCTCCTCTGAAAGTAACATTGTTTGTTTACACATATTTTCCTCTCCAAAACTGTTTCATACTCACTGAAGAAGAATATTTCCTGTTAATAGAGAGCTGACTAGAAAAGAAGTGTTTCAGTGTTCTTTCCTTTGCCTTCCTGTAAACAAAACTGTTTTTTATTCTGTAACAGTTCTTTTAAAAAAAATTACAAAATGGTGTGCAGGTAATATAAATGTTTCGAATGGAATTTTAAAGGGATAACTGATGGAACTTGTACTTGTCTAACAATGAATGGTGCTATAAGTCCAAGTTAGTAAGAATTCGCGGTCAGTGCAGGTAAGAATAGAACAAGAAAAGAAAGAAAACGACACTTCGGTGGAGCTGGCAGTATTTGTATCGCAAGGACGGTCGTTTGTCTCGTTCCTCCCGTCCAGAGTTTATATCCAGCCATATCGTTTGTCACGCGTTTCTCGTCTGCTTTCTTGAAGCCTTTTTTCGTTGACTCAGTGCGAGTTGTATGACCGCTGGTTCACCATGTTGTCCGAGCACAGGGCTGGGAACGAAACCCCCTGGAGCAGGATGTCGGTCAGCGGCTTGAGGGCGGGGATGCAGGGGGTGAGCACACTGCACACCACGTAGGGGAAGAAGCAGAAGCATGCGACCCACCAGGACAGCAGCACCAGCACTAGCAGCCAGAACAGGCCGTTGAATAGGTTCCCACCCATTCTGAAACAACAGATGCTGCTGTAGAAAGTTGGTTTTCACCTTCTTTTTTTTTTCTTTTTCAAAACAATGTACACCCTCAAAAAAATCAGGAATTTTTCAGGGAAAAACAAACAGAAAACAAGAAAAGTTCAGTAAAAATTTTAAACTAACAACATGAAAAACATCAGAAAAATCTAAGTTTGATTTTAAACCAAGGTACGCTTGCATCACGAGTGGGAGACACAGGAGAGATCCCTCGGGAGGGAAAGTCCTGATATAATTTCCTACGGGTCTACGCCTGCAGTCGGAAAGGCAGGCAACACCGCATGACACCTCAGCTCAACAGACATGTCTACCACACAAGAGATTTACTAACAATTTTTTTTGCGCAACCATCGGGGCGGGGATTAGTCTGGCTGTGATCTATATCGAGGCCGTGCGTCAGCGCCACCTGACTCGCACCTGGACATGTGGGATCATCCATAAAGTACGTCCGTTCAATTTGACCCAGTGTAGACCCCCTCCCTCCCCCCCCCCCTCTCCTTTCCCCCTTTGTCCGCTTCTGTCCGAATTTGAAGCCCCCCCCCCCCCCCAGACGTCCCTTTTTACAAATACAAAAAAGTCAAAAATTACAATTAAGCGACAGTTCTGTCATTTTTCAGGGCTTGTATAAGCGAATAATGAACGTAACTTTAAAGATACGGCAACTTTATTGTGGCAAATACACCATGATTGAACCATAATAAAAATATTCTGTAAACGATTAAAAACTAAGAAACAATCAGAAGAACGTATCAAACTAAAAGAAATAATTTTATAACTCAAAGAAGCGGTTATTCTCTGTTCGCCATTCATCTTGACATCTTGCGCTCTTTTGCAATTAGAGACTCCCTTCTCGTCCGCCTCTGCTTTCGAGGACCCCCCCCCCCCCAATTTGACCCAGACGTACTTCGTAGATGACCCCAATTCATTGCCGGACAGCGTAAGTGTGGTCGACAGCAGCGGGGCGTGAGCAGGGACGGACCACGTTGCCACGTTACGCACCGGTACGGCGGGTCGGCGGGTACGGCTATGGGCGTGGACGATCCACGGTACCTTGTGTGTACCGCTGACCGTTGTTTGGCAGAAAAGCACCCGCGCCAATCCCCTTTCCTATTCTCCACCCCGCTGTCTCCTGTGCTGGCTTGGGCCCGGCTCGTTATGCAACGCGAGGAATCCTCGGACACGTCGCTGTTGGGCGTAGCCGGCGTGGCGTGGCGTGGCAAAGCCGGGCGAGGCGCGGCCTCCGAAGGCGCTCCCTGCCGGCACCACGCGTGTCCAAATCGCCCTGATCCTGAATATGCGCTCGTACCATCTTGTCTAGGCCCGTTCTTCCGGGCTTCGCGGAGTTCTCCCCCCCCCCCCCCCCACACACACACACACGCGCGCGCGCGCGCAAGTGCGTCACCGAGAGCCATCTGGTGTGAATCATGTCTGATACCGACGCGCCCCTTGTCATACTAGGTCCATAGTCGATGTCTGAGGTGTCAAGCCTGTCAGGCACACCAAGAGGACAGGGACTACAAGTCGTTGTGGAGCAGCCCCTAGCCCCCACATCCGCACACGCGCACGAACCCCTCTCGGTGCGGGTGGTGCCGCCGCACCGCGCCGTCGTGCCGCACCGCCGTGTTTTGACTACAGAGACCGACGCCACCAGGCGTGTTGTGTTTCGCCTGCTTTCAGGCGGGCGGGCCCGGCAGGCCGGTGGAATGGTGTGCCTAGAATAGTCAGCGACGCGCCCTCCCCTCCCTCCCATGCTCCCTCCGCCCCGACCCGGTGCATTGGTCGAATTGCCGAGTTCGGCCATCGGAGCACGACGACAGCACTATGACTGTCTTTTTACAAGCGTTACGTTAGGTTGCTAGGGCTGCTAAGATGAAAAGTATTTGTTTAAATAGGTTAGGCTGCTTATTTCCTGGGACTCAGCCCATATGGCCAGGTTTCTTAAAACGATAATTTGATTGAGGAGTGGTGGGTGTCTTAAAGCGGAGACCATCGCCGGCCGGTCCGGTCCGGTCGTGCGGAGAGATGACATAACCACACCGGCCCGACCATCGCGGGAGGGGAGGCGAGAGAGGGGAGGGGCGGGATCTCAAGCCCATGACATCACCGCCGACCTTATCGCCACCAATACGTCCTACGGCGTTAAGGGCTCCGGCTGTGGCTGCCACTCCCAACTGCTTCTAACACCGCAGGATTCGAACGATTCGAACCCGCGGCAACCATTGCTTTGCGCTGTCGATGTAGGTGTGCTCCGGGCAGAAAAGCTGTAGGTTCAAATACCACAGTCTCAGCTGGGTGCGTGTATGGAAGCCAGCGGCGAGGTCAAAGAAAAAGAAGAAAGGTGTCTTTCGTCGCGCTGGTGTACTCGGTACCGTCTGCACCACATAACGCGAACGCGTGATACGATCCTCGTCAGAGTGGCTCGGTCCCACCTCGTTGGAGACAACGCCAGAATCGTGATAACGAAACTTCTGATAGCAGCCACAGGGAAGTACACACACTGCGAAAAATAATTAATACAGAGCATCGAGGTGTGTTCTATCCGTGCCGCATCTCCGCTCCAACCAAACCGTTTCGTCAGAACTTTGGACCGGCTAACCAGAAACTTTGATTGTAGTGCTGATGCGGCACGGATAGAACATACTTCGATGCCCACACCCAGAATTTTGATTCCCAGTTTAAACAATTTTTCTCAGTGCACACACACACACGCACGCACACACCCGCAGATAGCCGGCGTTGGTTATGACAGCAGTGGTACCACGAAGGACGTGGGCGTCTCCTGCCGCTCCACCGCCATCTCACGGCGAGGCTCTGCAGCGCTCAGCAGCAGCTCCAAGAGACGCTGACCGAGACACCACCTCGCCCACAAGCCAAGCCCTGGCCAAGCCCTGGCATGAGACGAGAACTTCACACCGCCGCGCTGCGCACAGTTGTTATGCATTGCTTGTGCAGTGCACGGCCGAGCGCAAGTGCAGCTCAATTTGCACCACCACGTCGCACTGTGCACAAGTTTTTGTTGTGTTTGATATTTCTGTCACTTCGGCCGACGGACGCACGGCGCATTCTGTGGTTATGTAAAGTAATCCCGGGGGTGCCGCGCCGCGTCCTGTGAGGTATACTGACTGAGGCTGTGCAGGAGTGGGCACATCTGTGGCTTACCTGTCTAAAGTCCGCGTCGCTGCGGCTCCTGCGATATCTGTGCGTGCACGCGGAGGCCCGGCTGGACACTGCTGACACCACAACACTACCAACACTCACACGCACACACACGCGCTCGCGTGTGGGAGTACGGATGCACACAGCGTCGGGGCGCAGAGGCAGCAGTGGCGGACTCCGTGCGCGTCCACGGACGAGGGGCTTGTGAGGCGTGGTATGTGTTTACGGGCCGGCGGGCCGGCCCCCGCCACGCCCCGCTGCCATGCCCGCTGCGCCCGGCCCCCCCTCCCCCCTCACCGTGCTCCATTCTTGGTCAGCCGGGGCTGGGACCCAGTCGCCGAGCTGCGCCACACCTAGCCGCCATGCTCGTGCACGCCGTGCACGTGCACCGGCCGAGGCAGCGGCCGGCCCCGCGGCCCCGCGACGTCACCGTCGATGCCGCACGACCTCCGCCACCGTCACAAACGATTCATCAAAGCGTCGGGGCCAAACTATCGCCCCTCAGTAAAAATGAAAGTGTGAATGGCTCTGGCCTGACTGAAAGCGTGTGTAACAACAACCGCTCGCCTTCGTGCGTCAAACGCTTGGCCCAGGTAGGCAGTGCGCAGCGGCGAAGAAGCGCTCTCTGAGCGGTTGACTGCTTCTCACGCAGTGAGGCGGCGGCTAGCGCCGTGACGGTCGGCAACCCAAACGGCGCCGGCACCACGGGGGCTGCCAGCGCCGCCCGACTGGGCGCTCTGCTCCTTCGGTGTGAGTCCAGTCGTCCTAGGAAAAAAGGGGCGTTTTGCTAGAAGAAAAAAAAAATTGCGACCAGGCGAGCTTTCGGGATTTGGTAAAGTTCAGTATGGATACACATCCAAATTTAAAATTTCTCCCGGCGCTCCATACGACAGGGCTGTCCTAAGAGCGCTTTATTGTTTTCAGTAATCATGGCGCCGCTTCTGCACCTCCTGGACGCGTCCCTGCTCGGCGTGACGCTGGAAGGCGCCCGGCTCAGCGTCTCCGCGTACGCGGACGACGTCTTTGCTTCGCAGCCGCCTCCGGGCTGCTGACCAGCTTGGCGGTGGCGCTACCAATCGGCACCTGGAATGCGACAACGCACATCGGCTGGCAGTACACGGGCTGTGTGCTGACGGTGCTAGGGGTGAGGTTTTGCAGGACAGTGGGGAAGTCCATCACGATAAACTTGGCGGAGACGGTCAACGCAGTGCGAGGGGGTGCTGAGAGGGAGTGCGGCATGCGCCCTGTCGTTGTCACAACGGGTAGAATTTACCTCTGTGTATATGCGCTCTAAATTATGGCATGTTGCACAGGTGATCCCACTCCGCGAGAAGACCACCAAGGCGGTGATGGTACGCCTGGTACACCGCAGTGCATGACCTGATCCCGACCATGGTGCGATTGCAAAGGAAAACGCGCGGATAAGGACAATACGGGAACGAAGAATGTGGAAACTGAGGTGGGCTGGACACTCTGGTACACAGGCGGACGGAGTGCGGTGGGGTATCGATTGTCAGGCGCGTAATTAGACTTGGGGGGGAGGGGGCGCCTATTGCCTATATTCAGACCGTTTGTTTTGCGGGTTGCCTACCCCGTATCCCGGTCTGGTGGTGGTGGGGGGGGGGGGGGGGGGGGGGTTAACACCCCGAGCTAACGCGCCCTTCCTTTCGAGGCGCACATGGCACAACTAAAGCAGGCGGCGGAGGTGGAGGGCAGTCCCTTTTTACGGTGCCGTACCCCCAACCTAGGCGGAGCCCAACAACACGTGTGGCAGCCCCAGCGGAGCAGTGCAGTGTCACCAGTGTCACCCAGTGTAGTGCAGCGTAGTGCAGCGTAGTGCGGTGCAGTTCAACCTGCTGTAGTGTGTCATAGTACCTCGCTTCGTAGTGCAGTGTAGCGTGGTGCAGTGTGCAGTGCAAGGTGTGGCAGTGCCCGGTGGCGTCCAGAGCCCTGCCCAGTAGGGCGGCAAGTAGCAAGTCGAGTGCAGCTCCTCGGGGTCGTCTCCAGCATGGATAAGTAACAGGACAATCCACATGGGTTCCCTCAACGGTGGTGAGTCTCTCTGTGTCTCCCCTAGCAGCAAACGCCGGTCAGCGCAGGTCCGAGCGCAGTCTCACCGAGGGAAGGCCTCTTCTCAACGCAGCGGGAACGCTCTCCCCATACCCCCCCCCCCCAACCAGCAGCCGCTGCCCCAGCCTACGCCACTACACCAAACTGTCGCCGACACGGTCGGTCGCCGCCGCCGCCGCCTGCTCGGCAATCAAACGCCGACCCCTTCACCTCCCATCGGCGGGCTTTGAGCCTACAATCGGTCCTTCTCTCGCCGCTGCCTCCCCCCCCCCCCTCTTCCCGCGCATGTCGCATGCTGCATGACCAACCCAGCTCAAATCCGCTCAAATCTCCCAGGTCCAGTCGCAAATGAGGCATCATGAGAAAAGGAGGCATCCCGATCGCCTGGACGCCCGGCGCATTCCACGCACCTCTTCTGGGAAGTCTGCACTCCAGCTACGAGCACCCCCCCCTCACCCGGCCGCCCGGCGGAAGGGGCGCACGGGGTGTGGGGCCCGCCGTCGCACCAGCCCAGCCGAAACCTGACCCCGGGAACCACATGGCCCCGGCTAGGACCAAGCGGCCGCCAGGCACGCTCATAAAACCTTCTGATCTGCAGCCGGGTGGCCGCTGGCGCGGGCCGACGTCCTGAGAAATGCAGAGCAGCGCCCAGGACAACTTGGAGGCGATCGGCACGGACTCCGCGACCCGGAGGGAGGAGGTCGCAGTCCGGTCACCGCTCGGGGCGCCACGAAGAGGGGCGACATGCTGCCGGACCTCCACGGAGAGCGCGAGCCCGGCCACCAAGCAGAGGAGGGCGATGAGGGAGCAGCAGCGCCAGCAGCAGGATGGTGAAGATCTACCCGCCGAGGACCTACCTGGCGGGGTGCCCTCCCCCGGTACCCCCCCCCCCTGCATGCCCCCCCCCCCCCCCCCCCGCATGACGCACGCCGCACGCTGCACCCCGCATGACTCTCCCAGCAGACCATAGTCGCAGCCGCCGCGGTCCGAGCCAGCCCGAGGACACCAAAAACCAAACTGTCGCCCCCACTGAGGGTCTGGCGGGCCTAGAAGCTGGCCGCAGCAACTCTGTGGTAAGGCGGCGACCGCGGAAAGTGGCGCAGTCCGTGGTATACAAACCGTCGCCCGCTGTACAGCCCACGGGATACCATGCCCGCCACCGCCGGAGAGGGCCTAGCGGGCCCTGGCGAGGTACAGGTCCACCTAGGGGAGGTTAAGAAAAGACGGTTTAACCACCCTTGGGGTGACAGGCCCTCCACGCGGGACCACCCGCCTTCGCGCCTCCACCGGTGCTGTCGGGTGCCCGGGCCGAGGGGGGGTGGCCACGGGTGTCAGATCACGTGTACAGGCTTCACCGAAGGGTCCAAGGGGCCTATGGTACTACAAGACAAGGAGGTGGAGGGCTGCAAGGAGCTAAGAGACGGCCTGAAGAAATATGTACGCTAACTAAATGCGCTGTGGGTCTTCATAGCTATGTTAAATGTAATAGAGGCTGTGGGTAAGAAAGTGGCCATGTTAAAGAACGTCCCTGTAGTCTAAAGAAACATCTTTGCTTAGCCAGGATTTAGAAACAACAAGAAATGTTTGCCAAAAAGACCATAGCCCCTCCCCCCCTTTTTTAAAAAAAACCTTCTGTCTCCCTGGGTTCTTTTTTGTGCTCAAAATGACTATTTGCATGGCCACCTCAATAAATTTGCACCTACAGGTGTGCTTTAGGGTCTTATTGTTACTCAATTTTTTATAAGTGTCCTTTAAAAGTGGACGCTATACTCTCTCCTACCAAAAAGACCAGAAAATTCTCTTACCAGAAAATTCCTTTGAAGGGATCTACAAATACTTTGTTAATTTTTCATATTTTTCAAAACTGTTAATAAATGGATTCTTAAAAAAGGGGGCGTTTTGCTAGAAACAAAATTGCGACCAGACGAGCTTTTGGGGGATTTGGTAAAGTTCAGTACGGATACACATACAAATTTCAAATTTCTTCGACTGTACGTTTTTGAACAAATCGCGTTCCAAGTTCAAAATTTAAACGCTCTTTTCGGCTCCGATTTTATAGGTGTGAGGAGTAAGAACAATCGTCCTGGTGCCCCTGCGAGTTAGACGGGTCTGTATTTAGCACCGGTGTCGTGCAGTGTTGCTTACCCTGCGCTCCGCAGGCATGCGGCCAAGGTGGCGTGGTGTGGTAGTCTGGCGGAAGGTCTGTGTGTGCCCGGCGGATGCAGGGCGTTAGTCGCGGCATTGCCGTCCCGGCCTCACCGTGTGCGGCGGAGCGAGGCTTTGCTTGTGAGCACTGAGATCGGACGGAGAATCGTTCAAGTAAGCGTGTGTGCGTGTGTGTGTGTGTGTGTGTGTGTGTGTGTGTGTGTGTGTGAGAGAGAGAGAGAGAGAGAGAGAGAGAGAGAGAGAGAGAGAGAGAGAGAGAGAGAGAGAGAGAGGTCTACATAATGGAAGTAGGCAGTGCTCCATTCGTCCAGGAGAGTCCTGGGTAATATCTTTCTCTACAGACGGAGGTGCCCAGCGTGAGGATGAAGACCCGAGGGTCCGCCATGACCTCCGTGGCCGCCGCCACGCTGCTCCTGCTCGGCCTGCCCGCGGCCGAGCTCGGCTTCACGCTACAGCCGCTCACCAGTGAGTGAGGCGCCTGCAGCAGCAGCACCTGCAGCAGCAGCACCTGCAGCAGCACCTGCAGCAGCAGCACCTGCAGCAGCAGCAC
This sequence comes from Odontothrips loti, assembly GCA_038380765.1. Lineage (NCBI taxonomy): Eukaryota > Metazoa > Arthropoda > Insecta > Thysanoptera > Thripidae > Odontothrips > Odontothrips loti. The sequence continues at coordinate 5,166,372 of CM076252.1, read as the reverse complement.
CTGCAGCAGCAGCACCTGCAGCACCCGACCACTGCCCTGTGCTATCTGTGAGTGCAGACGATGCCAACGGACCGCCCTTCAACTGGGTGCCCCCGGAGCCGCCCATGCAATGCTCCGACATCATCCGGAACCACGAGAACAAGCCGGTGTACGACCACCCGCTACTGGTCCCCAGGCGGGACCCGGACACCCAGCTGGGTAAGCCTGGCAACGATGTGATGACTGGTGAGGCGATGCTGGCCGCACCCGTTCTTTCCTATGTGTTCAAATTCCAGTGCATTTCTACTCCATATCTTTCTAAAATCTAAAGGCCTGCCCTATTAAGGATGTACTGTAGCACATAGCATCCTTTGAAATTGTCAGCGTACAACGTTCTGCCTTTGTGTTCGAAACTTACCGGAGCGTCTCCTCAGGTAGTGGAGTAAAATTTAAAAAACGCAAACTTTGCTCGCATTCTTTTAGAACGTATGTGTATTTCCGGGCGTCGACAATTAGCCTAGTCCACCGCATAAGCACTACATCTAAAAATAAAACAAGCACTGCAGCTTTGCATCTTCTGGTTTGGACATGCTAAGGAAAGACGATGGACACATTTCGACCCATATGCAGGCGGCCAGCATCGCTTCAGGCGATCCCTATACTGTGTTGCCAGACCTTGCTACTAGCGCCTGCTGGGTAGGCAAGGCCGACTTGCGCACGTGCGTGTCGGGCGGGCTGGCCTACTCGGGCACTCGCAGGCGCTCTCGGCGTCGCGCCGCACCGAGACGAGAGGCGTGACGTAGTTTTCGGTCGGCCTGTTTGCAGTGCGCTGCGGGCAGTACGTGCACTGCGAGATGTTCACCCAGTACGTCAGGGAGTGCCCGCCCGGGCTGTACTTCAACTACACGCTGCAGCACTGCGACTTACCGTGGAGGGTCCGCTGCGAAACCATTTAGTCTATTTAGTCCCCCCCCCCCTCCCCCCCGGACATCGTGGGTGACCCGCACGTCCCTGCCCGATACGATCCTCGGCCTCGGGTGCGTCCATCGCGTCCATCCAGACTGTAACCTGATTGCCAGTGTCACGACTTGCGTTTTATTTCTCACCGTTGCCGTAACAAATATAACAAAGTGGGCTGTGACTCGTGTGTCACGAGAACATGTGAGCATCCGGGCGTTACAGACCGTGCAGGGACGACGCGACGTGCCGCTGAAAATATTATTTCACGGCTACGTTGGACCGGGCGCCGGTGAGGTGCGCCTACTTGCTGAACTTGAGGAGCACCTGCAGGTAGCTGAACCAGGTGCGCATGATGTGCACGCACGTCGGCCTGCCGACAGAGGCCGAGAGTCACTCAAGGCGGACATGACACATGAAAGCGACCTGAATGCGACCACACGGAGGGGGATTATAACTTGTTTTTTTTTTAATTCATCCTTCTGAACCTGAATTCAACCACATCAATTTTCCGTTATTTTTTTCAAAGGTAGTTTTTTTTTAAAATTGAATCTCGATTTAAATAGAAAGCAGATGATACCAACTCTTAATGTTTCCAAGTTTTTTTAAGGGTTTGGGAAGTAATGAAAACGTGGTCTTATTTGTGTGACAGTGAAAGCAGAACTTATATTTTTTTTACGTTTTTAGTAAGTTTGTGTGCATCATAAGGGAGAGTCGAAGAATATTGAAAGGAGAAAGAACATCAGCGTGTTGGCTTCGGCTCCCGCCTCGGGCGACTCGGCGGCCTCACGGTTCCCCCCTAGTGCCGGCCAACCTTATATTACCGCATTCGCTACGTCTTTTCGGCCTTCTTTTATCGGGTGGAAAAGCTAGCTGACACTTCAAACTTTACTTTAGCTTTGGTGTTAGGGTTTCTAGTGAAAGTGTTTTGAGGTATAATCTGCTAAAAACCAGCCAGCAAAGCTGGCTAGCGGAGACTTTCACCTGTTAAATTCGGGCAACAAATGCTTCAGTTGATTTTCAAGGCTAACAGAAAATTTGGTTCTGCGAACTGAAATTTTGTTTGGAGGCCTAGCACTCGTTTTGTTGCACTAACGAAAAGTTAGTTGCTCAAATGAAGTACATTCGGGAGCATAACAACATTTTTGCTTCCGCAAGAAACCTTAACTACGAAAGTTTACGAAAGTGCTTCAGAAAAAAAAACGTCCACCAAGGTGGCTGCTGCGTGACAAGGCCTATATTTGAAACGCTAGCCAATGTTGTAACGGTATTTGAGTGAACATTTGTGTTTACTTGCGGTTGTTATTCAAGCATGTTTTAATTTGCAGCTTTTCAAAATTCAAGAAACGAAAAACTATTTTGAAATTGGAGGCATCACTTGGTAGTTTACATTGTACTATACTTGTCACGTATTGCATGTCTCATTTTTGTCACCCTCGGATATTATGCAAACCAGGATAGCCTAATACAAGGCATAATAGACCCAAACACGGAAACAAAACTACGCTATGTGTGCCTTTTCTCTTTCTGAGAACTGGGCGAGGGGGCCGGCGAGGGCAGGGCAGGAGCGGGAGGCTGGACACACATGTGTGCGGGGGCGGGGGGAGCGGGGCAAGCGGGGCCATGAGGGGTCGGTGTCGCCACGCCGCGCCACATCCGTAAATCGGAGACTCATAAACAAATCGTCATTCATCGCCGCCCGCGCCGCAGGGCCAAGAGTGCATAGAAAGGGGCCTACTAACAGCAGCCGGCCAAGGACACGAACTCTAGACTCAGCTTAATGCACCGCCACTAATTATAACAAGATCCAAACCGGCACCACCCGGCACCCCTGCGTATGAGGTCGCTGGCTAGGGCTGCGAAGAAACTAAGGCTGCGAAGGAGCTGCGAAAACTGCGAACTAGGGTGACGGTAACGCCAGCCCCTAACAGGGCCTGCTGGCTAAGGGCTGCGAAGAAACTAAGGCTGCGAAGGAGCTGCGAAACTGCGAACTAGGGTGACGGTAACGCCAGCCCCTAACAGGGCCTGTCAAAAATGAGTAGGTATTGAAGAGAGAGAGAGAGAGAGAGAGAGAGAGAGAGAGAGAGAGAGAGAGAGAGAGAGAGAGAGAGAGAGAGAGAGAGAGAGAGAGAGAGAGACAAGAGAGAGAGAGAGAGAGAGAGAACAAGAGAGAGAGACGATTCGGAGCGGGCCTCTGTGTCTACACTGTAAAAATTTGAGGTAGAATTTTCAACCTTTTTCGGAGTCACAGAGACACCCTAAGGGTTGAAACGTTTCAACCATCTTAAATGGTGTGAACAGTACACCTTCAAACAAGGTCAGAAAATAAATATAAATGTTGGTACACAAAAATGATACATTTTGACGAGGATAGTTTAACTTATGCAGAAACGAGAGAGAGAGAGAGAGAGTACTTGTTTGTTGACCAACGAAGAACATTCAGCGAAATTACATTTTTATTCCTGCAAGAAACCTTTACTACCAGAAGAGACCAACAAAAACAAACTTTATTACGGAAATTTACAAAAGTGCTTAGCAAAAATGAGAGAGGTGCCGAAACGTACATCAGCTACCATCTGCCATCTGCCACCTTCTTTTGCCCCCTAACAGGATTTGTCAAAAACGCTGTGGTGCCCGTCTCTCTTCTTGTTTCGCAGAGAGAGCAACGGGGAGCCGATTCACGCGCCACAAGGGTTTTGAAAGCACACACCCTGTGCGAGACTAAGCAGGTACCTTGTGGGAGGCGAGAAGCAGACGCTTTGTCTATCCCATAACCTTACATTTCATAATTGAAAGTATCTATTTTCAGCTCAGATGGTCTCTGAAAAATAGTATATCAACCAGAACCCAACTACGGGCGTCTATACTCTTGCCTCGTACATAGAGAAACCACTCTATGTCCTCGTAGGACGCGTCAAATGGTTTGCCTACCCGCGCGGCGCTGTTTAGAGAGAGAGAGAGAGAGAGAGCTCGAGAGATCTCAACCGCTGGGTTTCACAAGAGAGGAGAGACGGAACAGGGGGGGGGGGGTTCGATTTAACCCCTTAGGGTGTAACAAAGTAAACCCTTTTTCTCAAAAGGGTTGAAATTTCTACCCCAAATTTTTACAGGTAGTGCCTCTGCAGACATTCGGGCGGGGAGCGGGGGCCCCAGGCTCCAGCCGCCTTCACGCCACGCCACGCCACCACGGTGCGGCCACAGCTGTGCCCAGGGTTCACCACTTCATAGCCAACCGAGTGGGTCCGGGGCCCGTCGTCCTATAAAAGGTGCCGTCTGGCAGGCCCATGCCTTGAGGCAAGCATGGCAGCTGAGCCTAGCCAGTGAAGCTCATTAGTTTTTCTGGTTTTCCAGTCAGCTGATTTCTGATTTATCTAATAAGTAATAATAAATAACAATAATTATTCTTATTTTGCCTCCGAACAAGCCTTTCACTAAGGGTGAAAGTCTGAAAAAGTGTGAAGTTCCAATGATTTTGAAAGTGAATGTTTGAAACTGGAACAAAACACGAGTTAAGTCAGCCCCAAACTGCACGAAGGGGTACCTGTTGAGGTTGCCGCAGGCCTTGACGCGGAGTTGCACCGCCCGGCGCGCGGCCATCATAACGAGGAGGCGCGCTCGGCGGTCGGATGGTGTCTCCTCCAACCACGGGCCGCGGTAGCAGCCACCCGGCAGGGCGCCGCTGCAGTCATGCAGGAACTGCCCCGTGAAGCACTGCGGGCAACACGCCGCGAACACGCATGGAGAAAAAAGTTTAGTGATCGCAACTAATGTTTTAGTTGATTTCCAGACAAGCAGTAAATTTCGCTCTCAGAACTAAAATTTTGTTTGGGGAACTATTTGTTAGTTGCACCAACTAAAAGTTAGTTGCTCAAACAAGTAGGTGCGTTGCCAGGGCAAAACCACATTTCTGCTTCCGCAACAAAACTTTTTGTTGGTTCAACTAACAAATAAGTTCTTGTTGTAAGTCCTAAGTTGGCACTACCATCGACCTTCTCGATACCACGCTTCGATATCTCGCTCTATGTATCATCAGCTGTTTGCCCTGACCTGTCCCAATAAATCTCTCTGATCTCTGCACTGGAATCAAGCGGTTGTGCTCTCTGCTCCCTTTCTGCAAACCACTGCACGTGTTAACCACCAACAACCACTTACAGTTCTCCCAACAAAATTTTAGTTTCTACAAGAGAAACTTACGGCTTGTGTGGAAATCAACTGAAAGATTAGTTCCGACCAGTAATCTGTTTTCTCCGTGCGCGCCGCTACCGGATCGTTTTGACACGACTTCCAAAAAGTCATGTTCCTCACATCTCACACGGTGCTCCCGTTCATACCCTCCCCCCCCCCCCTTAGATATTTTCGATCATGGGAAAAGGTCGCGCAGAGCGCCTAAGTAGGGCCTAACTGCCCTTTACGGCAGTAAAAATCAATGTTCCTCAAAATTTTTCAAAACATTTTCTAACGTGAATTTGGCCAAAGTAGGACCCATAAGAGCTAGAAGTTCAAGGAAAACGCTAACATCCACAGTTTACGGGATATCAGCGTTTTTAGCCCGTCCCGACACGTTTCTTTAGAAACGGCAGGAGCCGGGCATATAGTCTGGATGCGTCATGTTCGTTCGTTCGGACGTGTGTACGCCGACTTATTGTTCATAGAAAAACTTCAAATTTGGAGGATAAACTCCTTTCTTAACGTAGAACTACGTACGGTGGCAACATATCGCATTTTTGATTAATGAAAATATGTCTGTTTTTGTTGTTTGAGGTTAGGGTCGGCCGCTGCGCGCACACCACTGCCATCGCGGCGCGCACAGGGACGGGCTCAGGTTAACGATTTTAATCGTAACAAATACATCTGCTATCGGGCACTTCGCGGGAGACTTGAGGCGGGGGGCCGAAGGCTCCTGCAAACGCCGCCGGCAGGCCAAGCTGGCCAAGTCCCCCTGTCGAACCGAGGTGCCGGTGGAGCGCAGCGGACCTAGCACCGAGGTTGACGGAAGGGACGCGCCAGCTTGTTTGCAGTTTTAGTTTAGCGCGACATTGCGTGCAGAGGTCGTGGCTGCCCACCCAGCGGGCGCCCTCAGACGAGCCAGACGTGTGCGGTTTCCGGCGGTTCCTTACCAGGGCCGCGAAGACCAGCACGACGAGGGGGACGCTGCCAAGGGCGAAGGAGTCCGTGTTGCCGTTGGCCAGGATCACCTCGGCTGTGCTCACCAGGGGCATGACGAGCCCTGTGAGCAGGTAGTGCGGCAGCAGCCAGCCCATGGAGTCGTCCATGTAGCCGCTCACGGCCCTGAGCGTGGCGTGCAGACACGCGCTGCGGGCCATCTCCGGAGCCCCGCCTTGCAACTGATGAGGGAGTAAACACTGGTACGTGCCATCTGGCTGCGCGTCATTGGAGTACCTATGAGTACACGGTACCTGCATGCGATGCGCCAGCTCGCGGTAGAGAGCGCCAGTGGCCAGGTGCACGGCAAGGGTGACGGACAGCAGGCTGTAGTAGGCGACGATGCAGCATGTGCAGGCGACACTCGACACCACGAGCTGAACAGCAGGAAACATTAGGGGGGCGTTCATTTATAACGTAAGGGCATTGAGGGGGGGGGGGGGGTCCGAGATATCTTACGTGCGTGCGTTCCATAAGAAGGTTAGGACACTTTCATGGGGGGAGGGAGGGGGGAGCGAGGGGTCCAATATTCCGGAAATTTCCCTGACGTAATTATTGGACGCTCCCCAGTGTTCGGCTGGACATTGCGGGGGGGGGGGGACCGTTCCTTCCCACTCACGTGGGAGAAGACAACGGCTGACTGCAGCCAGTCCCTCTCGGTGAACACGGTCAGCAGGACGGACGAGAGGGTGCCGACGTAGAACACGGCGTACAAGTGTTTCAAGCGCCGGATGAGGCGCGCCACCGAGCGGAGGCGATCCTGAGGGCCAACCACATTTTTCGTTTCGTTGTAATTCATCGCCGTAGGAGGGACCAAGCGAATAAAAATCAGTCGATGTTTTTAAAATTTGGAAATCGCTGCTCTGGGGTCAGTTCTTCATTTTTACCCGTTCTTTACCTACACATCCATACCATTCATATACATGGTAAGAAGGAACGGGTATTTACACCCGTTCCACTTGATTTAGTACCCCCCTCTTGACTTTTTATTGGCAACAGACATTTGGATGACAATGGTGTCGTTCGTTCCGGTTTCGGAGCAACATCGCCCGGTAATAATGTTTCTTTTTCGACTTTGTACGTAATATTTTGAGAAAATCAAGAAAATTACGAAGAAGAGGTTAGTCGTCCTATTTTCGCGGTTTCAATTGCTGAAATTCGAACGTCATTCGCGCTGAAAGTCAGTAATTATGGTAAACTTCTATGTGCTTTGTCATTTATTTTGGCTTAAATGTTAACAAATGTTATTAAAAAAACTTAGTTTTCGTGAAAATTTTTAAGTCCTTGTGCAGAGGGAAGACCGGCAGTGAATTTAGACATGTCAATGGTGTACAGGGGATTGTTGGGGACATTCTGCCTCTATATATCATTTATATTTATACGGTTGACTTCGAAAATGAGGTCATTTTGGCCGAAAGACGCGCCGTTTTCGAGTTTTAGGGGTTGAAAGTTATTCGTGGACGCGGGGACGGAGCTCGAGAGGACAGAAGGCAGTACGCATTTTAATTAACGTTCATTTTCATCTATACATCCGTTGCCATTAACTCCCACTAGAATGGGAAAAAATTTGTGATTTCAAAACAATTACAATATCAATTACAATAAAATACAATCATTCTAGACATGGTAAAGAACGGGTCTCTTGCCCTTTATCAAATCATTTTGATAACATTTTCTCCCTATTTGTGTTGTTTTTGACGTCCAGGAGACGGAGATCGCTAGCCTCATACCGACTCGCCGCGCCCGGAGAGGCTGGCCGCTACGTGCCGCAGGAGTCGCAGGGCTGCTTGAAAGTGGTGCCGCCTCCTCCAGAAGATGAACTCGGCCACGAGGGAGGAGTGCGCGCCCACGTACAGCCTGATGGGCACACGGGCCTCCTCCGCGCTCCTGCTCTGGGCCAGGGCGGCCAGTACCAGCGCGGTGTGCACCAGGCTGGCCAGTATGCCCCACTGAGCAGGGAGGCGGCAGGGTGCTACGGAGGGACTCGAAACGGAAGTTGGGAAGAAATCAAGAGTTACAAAAGCGCGGGAACAGAAGGGTATGGGGAACGCTGTGTTGGCGGAGGTGTGCCCGTGCTCTGCTCCCGCCTGTTGGCGGAGGTGTGCCCGTGCTCTGCTCCCGCCTGTGTTGGCGGAGGTGTGCCCGTGCTCTGCTCCCGCCTGTGTTGGCGGAGGTGTGCCCGTGCTCTGCTCCCGCCTGTGTTGGCGGAGGTGTGCCCGTGCTCTGCTCCCGCCTGTGTTGGCGGAGGTGTGCCCGTGCTCTGCTCCCGCCTGTGTTGGCGGAGGTGTGCCCGTGCTCTGCTCCCGCCTGTGTTGGCGGAGGTGTGCCCGTGCTCTGCTCCCGCCTGTGTTGGCGGAGGTGTGCCCGTGCCTGCTCCCGTGCTCTGCTCCCGCTCCCGCCTGTGTTGGCGGAGGTGTGCCCGTGCTCTGCTCCCGCCTGTGTTGGCGGAGGTGTGCCCGTGCTCTGCTCCCGCCTGTGTTGGCGGAGGTGTGCCCGTGCTCTGCTCCCGCCTGTGTTGGCGGAGGTGTGCCCGTGCTCTGCTCCCGCCTGTGTTGGCGGAGGTGTGCCCGTGCTCTGCTCCCGCCTGTGTTGGCGGAGGTGTGCCCGTGCTCTGCTCCCGCCTGCTGCCTGTGTTGGCGGAGGTGTGCCCGTGCTCTGCTCCCGCCTGTGTTGGCGGAGGTGTGCCCGTGCTCTCCCGCCTGTGTTGGCGGAGGTGTGCCCGTCCCTCCCGCCTGTGTTGGCGGAGGTGTGCCCGCTGTGTTGGCGGAGGTGTGCCCGTGCTCTGCTCCCGCCTTTGTGATTCTTCATTTCTCAAAACTTCCGTTTTGAGTTTCTCCGTTGTTCTATCGAAACGTTTGAAGTCATCGACCGAAATGGACGCATTAAATGCTCCTGCGCCACACCCACCCAGGAACCCCGGATGCCTCGAAGCAGGAGGTAGCCTAGGCCCGGCGTGTCGGCGGACAGCTCTTTGGCCCAGGCCCCGAGGACCTCCTCTATCGTCACCCCGACCTCCGTCTTCCCAGAAGTCGTGGCAGTCGCGGCGCCCATGTCAGCTGGCGGGGCACTGCCTCGTGTAGTATCGCACAGCCTCGCTTGGGGCGATTCGCCGCGAGTGTTGCGCTTGTCGCGTAGCCCTTCCCGCATCACATCCGCATACGCATAAATAATGCCCTGCTTACGCTTTGATGGCGTTTGCGTGATGCGCTCCCTCACTACCCACGCGTCGCGTGTTGCAGACGACGCGCAGCAGACGTCGCACAGTAGATGACGCGTCGAGAGACAGACAGGGAGGACGGATGGTGCGCGGACGACACGCACCTGATAAGTAGAAACTCAGCCCATGATAGTTTCAGGACAGTGTAAAAGGTTATTTGTCGGTCCCTGGCCAGGTAGTGATTACTCCAGCGAGTTGGAACTCTTTTTTCTGTCTTTATTTATACGTGTACACTAACAGTAACAGTAATGGCTCGGGGTAGAGATGAAGGTTCCAGCCATTATCCACTACTCTTCTACTGAGCCGGTGCGCGGTCGGGTCACTGAAGCTCTTTGCACTTATGACACCACTGTTGTTGCTTTTGCTGCTGTCGTCGTTGCAGACGCTGTTGATGTTATTGGCGCCGTTTTCGGAGGCGCCCATGCTGACACTTCAGACGTCGCTTCGGTGTTGCGAACTCGCCAGTCTGCAGCACAGAGTTATAGGGTGTGGATTTGCTGGGATAAAATTTGTGTGCCTACAGCGATACTGCAATACGGGGGCGTAGCCATACTTGGGTTTCAGAGGGGGAAATTCCGCACTAATTGCATACATTGAGGCGTTTGTTATGCGGGTTGCCTACCCGGGTCGCTGGTCACCAGTCCCTGCCCCTCCCACCCCCTCGGCTACGCCCCTGATGCAATACTCACTTTGCATGACTCGCTTCAGTACTTCTTGTCCTTGACGTCTGTTTCTGTGGCGGTGGAGGGCGTGGACGGTAGTGTCTGCATTTCGGACCCATTCTCGTCCTCATCCGTGCTGGGTGGTGGCACTGGTATGTAGCGGTAAGCCAGCCAGATGAACAGCAGCATGTCGGCGGCCATTAAGCCCGCGAACAGATAGATCTCGTCAGCCTGAAAAGATTTGCAGCAATCGGTCCCACGGGTTCACATTTCTGCTCTCACGCGCTCCTGGCGGCCACAGGCCTGTCCCGTATCTGGGAAGGCCGTCGTAGCACTTTACAAATGAAACGTGTCAGAGATACCCAACCGTACCTCGTTGGGGAAAATCTTGACTGCCTCGATGAGAATGATGATGACGTTACCGATGGCGTCCGTCAGCAGCCAGGCCGACGACAGGACAGACTTCATGCTATTGGGAGCCTGCGGAGGGAATGCGGAGTGAGTGCGTGAAGCGAGAGCCCAGTGTTGGGAAAGCCTTAGAGACACGCACCTGGGTGAATGAAAACTCTAGTCCTGTGACCGAAAACATGATCTCGGCAACACTGATGACGATGTACTGCGGCATTTGCCAGAACAAGCTCAGGGTGTTCTCAGGAATCACAACTAGTATGTCTGCCCGGATCGTGGAGCCCTGCAGCCAGACAAACAAGTTCACATGGTATTTTGCACATGATGGTCTGCAGGATTTTCTAAGAAAGTTTTAGTAAAATAATGTGAAAACGCCAAAAACTGGCCATGTGAGATCTCTTATTCCGTATTATTTGTATACCGTTTGGTCAACAAGAACATTGTAGGCACCCCCAATGTCCAAAAAGAGTTCCTTGTACTTCTGGTCATCGACGTAGATCACGTACCTGCAAGGGAAGAGAATGTGTGTTCAGTGATTTGTATTAACAAGTCTTAGATAAGGTCGTCAAACAGATCGCACTTTATTACACACACACACACACACACACACACGCACACACACACTAACACAGTAGGTCTATTTGTATCACATGTGTGCATATTTCAGGAACTCACTGTCCAGGCTGCAAGTCCTTCAGTTCGATGACGTCAGAACCAGTCACACTACCGTCGTACTTCGAATTACCGTCTTGCAGGAGTTTCACGTGGAAATTCTTCGTGTCAGAAAAGTGGTACATGATTCTGTTGATTTAAAAATCAGTTCCATTATCAGACTCTATGTGCTAAAACTCACCTCCGACCCACATTGCGTGCTAAGTCAGCAATGATACGCACTTGGCTTTTGGCATGGCGTCCTTAGCGAGGTCGTCCTTGAACGGCCCTGCGGTCTGAAGACTCTTGGAGTTCACGTCGTCCGTGTACAGGAGGAATGACATTGACTGAAGACGGGGACCGGTATTAGAAACAGTGTGGCTGGGTGGGTGCAACCTTCCGGTCACCCAACAAAATTCAAATCCTCTTGATATGATGGTTTGCAAAAAGCACGGTGCATCACCTGCTTTTCTGTAAGGTTTAGTGTCACTGAGCTGTTAACACCAACACAATCTCCATTGACTTGGAGATGCAACAAAGCTGATCCATCTGCAACGATGTCCGTCTTCTCCCAGAAGCCCATCGGAGGCAGGACGGGCGAGGCAACCCCGGGCGACGACAAGGTGACGTTACAGGGCAGTGTGCTGAACACGCGGACCTGCGCCAAACCGCTCGATGGCTCCGTTGGCAAAAATGGCTGCAACATGCATGATATTGGTTAGAATCTCATACTCTCTTGCAGTTTACAGGGCCTTAGTATACTACTACTCACGTCGAGTTGACCCTGCACGATGCCAGAGATAATGAAGGCTACAGATCCCAGCAAGCCTCCCACCACCATCTTCTGTAGAGGCTTTCGCATGATGTGCATCCTGATAATACAAAATCACAGCGATTACGGACTAAATTTGGGGTAATTATCTACTTTAGCGGCTCCACCGAGTTTAGACACATGTCAGGTATAGTTATACGCAGGATTGCACCACCATACCCGCACTGTGATCCATCCTAGGTGCTCAGTACTCGTTTCTGACCAATTTTCCTGAAAGCAATGCACTATTTGCGGCGCGGAACTATTTACGCGGCAACTTTAGTTCTCCAGGCGGGACACATACTCCACCTAGTGCTCCAGAGGGGGCTCCTCCTCGCCCCTATTGTTACACATCTTACCACCGTACTCGCACTGTTATCCAATTTTCGTGGTCATCACTCGTTTACCACATTTAATTTAAAGAAATGTAATGAAAGCCGTGCCTGCGGAAGAATTTTGCTCGCCCGCGGAACCATTTACGTGAGGCGCTCAACCGCGTAAGGATTTAGTTCGCTCAGCCAGGCAACAATGCGCGGCGATATTTGGTACTACGTCAAGGTGACCGGGCTCGGCGGCTCAGTCGGTGTTGGATGGGGCCGGGGCCTGCTCCGTGTTCCCCTTCTTCGAATGTGAACTCTCGTTGAATGTTTTGTATGACACAATGTATGTTCCTTTGACACTGTGAAAGGCCCTCTGTGTTCCCCTTGTTTGAATGTGATCTCTCGTTGAATATTGTGTATCATACAGTGTATGTTCCTTTGACACTGTGAAAGGCCCTCAGTGTTCCCCTTGCTCGAATTTGAACTCTCCTTGAATGTTGTGTATGACACAGTGTATTACAATGCTTCAACGAATGTGTAAACGCTTCACAGTGTCAAAGGAACATACAATGTGTGAACCAGTGTGAACGAATTTGTGAAGAAGTGAGAGTTCACATTAGGACAAGGATCAGGATCAGGCGGAATTGCGCGGCGGAACACGGGATGGGCCGCAGTGCGCAGCGCAACCGACAGAGCCGTAGTTCCAAAAACGGACACCCATGGATGAGCGCTGGGTGAAGTGTAGCGTAAATAGTTCCACCAGTGAGCGAAATAGTGCACGGCTTTCATTAGATTTGTTCAGAAACGAGCACTGAGCACCTAAAATGGATCACAGTGCGGGTATGGTAATGCAATACCGCGTGTAACTATACCTGATATGTGTCTGAACTCAGTGGAGCCGCTAAAGTAGATAATTACCGAATTTGGAGTTAAAAACTGTAATTCGAAAACAGTTGCTCTTGAATACTTGCTTGGCTAATAGCGGGTAGACGCAGTAATCGAAGACAGGCAACAGGACCATGATGAGGATGGGATTGACGACCTGCATCTGGTCCGGCTTGAAAACGAACGAGCCGACGCGTCCGTTCATGTTGTTTGCCTGGTATTAAAATATATTATGTTATTCTTTTCAGCAAAGCGGAATTTGCAACAAGGCTCCAAAAACGAACGTTGACGAACAAAAAAGTCCTCGCATAACGTGTTGGAGCCTCATTGGATATGCCCATTAGGACCGGAGACAGCTGGAGAGATGACTCGGAGTGCCTCTTGTCCGTTAATCGGATTAAAAATGTCGTGTTTTCTAATGACCATTCCTATCGATCTGTGGTAATTTGAAAGAGGTTTTACACAGGAACTTGTCCTCACCTGGAATGTCCAACGAGACCCTTGCTGATCGTACAGAGCCCAGAAGATAGGAAGTGGCACGAACAGGAGCAGCACCCTGAGCACGGCACGGGTGTCGTCACGGAGCTTCTGGTTGTACTTCGGGTCTGCGTAGTCCAGCCAGTGTTCTTTCGGCGGACCACCTCGAGTTTTGTTCTTCACGGCACTCTGCAAGGACATACGGGCCAGCTTACAACCTACGCTTGTTAAAATGTGCCTCACTCCGTAACAGACAGACTTCTTATGATGTTTTCTATTAGGTTATCTTAAAAGACAGTCCTGTTTAGCACATGTTTTTACGTTATCTCGTTCTGGTTTCCAGTTTTGTAAAACCATGGTCATACTTACACATATACATTTCGAAACATCCAGCATTATGTTCCCTTTTGGTTGTATGATTTTGTAACCAGGCTTTCCGATGAAGAAAATAACTGCAAAACGGAGACCAGTCGTCATGCTCTGTTTGCTTACGGTGGTGTTTTAGGAGGTACGAGTTCAAGCTAAATTTTATGAGTCTCAGCCAGCGTATCACTCACCGATGGCGACGATCATGAGGATGGCGGGGACCCCAAAAGCGATCGGGTAGCATGTGTCCTGGCCGAGGCACTGCGTGGTGCGGAGTTCGGGTGTGAGGAATGTCGAAATGAGGGATCCGGCGTTGATGCTGAAGTAGAAGACGCTGAAGAAGGACACCAGTTGTCTAGCTTGCTGAGGCACCGTGAACTGCTCACCGCCAAATGAAGACACGCATGGCTTGATGCCTCCTGTGCCCACGGCTATAAGGATCAGGCCTAAGTACGTGAGTTCCCTGAAACCAAGTAGGACAACTGAGTCGATATCGTCCCCGTTCACGCCAAACATAATAGTTGCAAAAAGACAGCTTTCGGCGGAAAACATCGTAAAAATCTCGCGGTAGTCAGACTTACCTAGATGGGATTCCTATGGTCGTAATCGATGCGAAGGAGACTACAATATTGCCGATTGCGTAGACAATCGACAGGTAGGCAATAGTTCTGGGGGTAAGAAGTTAGAGGTTTGTGATCCGAGGTATGTATTTCTATTTTAATAGGTATGTACGGTACGACAACGGCGCCAAGACTTACTTGAATTTTCCTAGCCAACTGTCGGCAATGATGGCACCCAACAGAGGAAAGAAGTAGCAAAGACAGGAAAACACGTGATAGATGATGGTGGCCGTGCTCTCTTCCAGCCCCAAAGAGTTCTTGAGGAAGATTGACAGGATTGCTACGCAAAGGGTAATGCGTTTATTGGTCAGTACAATTTGTGACTTTTTTTCACTTTCACATACTATCCATCACAATAAATGACCAGATAGAAGCATACTAAAATTTTATACGCACTCACTTCGCATGCCATAATATGTAAATCTTTCGCAGAATTCATTCCCAATAATGAAAAATACGACCTTGGGATATTTCAGTTTCTGCAAGAATGCAAAGACAAACATTAGACAAATAAGCCGTTCTTGTGTCAATATTTATATTCACAATCACTCTGGCTCAGTTTGATTCAACCAAGTGCACTCACCTTCTCAGCCTGTTCTGCGTCTACCACCGACATTCGCCCTGTAACACAATTTGAAGTGTTTAACTCTGGTATCCAAAAATTCGCTTGATGGCATATACTAGGACTGCACATTCTCCCCTGTTTTTCTGGCAGTGGAGTCCAACCGAGTCCACACCCATCAACAAAATTAGCGCCGCACTTTTTTCGGCCTCCGCTGAGACTACGTTTTTCAGGTCAGGAACGTCAAATTTGGCACAAAGTTGCCCCCATGTGTGTTCTTGAAGGTCCCAAAGTGCCATTTTTCAATATCAACCAATATCAACCAATATATTCAGCGTGGGTCATTGTTTGAGTGCCGAGGGGTGGAAATTTCATCAAAAAAGGTCCCTGAAACACCCTTTAAGTTGTCGGATTGCGGAAATTTTTGTAGCGTAGGCCCCTTGTGTCGCTCTGACACGCTGACTCTCGAATTATTTTTTTTCCGGGCAAACCCACCCCCTTCCCTCATTTTTCCCGCCCCCAAACAGGGGTGGATTTTAGGGATTGAAAAAAAATTGCTATAAACGTACCCCTGCACTGGGAACCTGGAAATGAAATTTTAATCCCCTGGCACCAACCCCCTGTGAGCTACCCCTAAAACACGATGGCCATTTTTGGAAAATTGGCATTTTTTAACCCGTTCTGGTGCACAGGGGCCGCCAAAACTAAACCAGCAGTGGATTAGGGGTAGAATATCACTTTCCCGCTGCAAAAACTGATCTCCAAAACTTTCAACCCCTACCGGAGGGGTTGACGCCCCCGGTCACCCCTAGCCGACACCTTAGAAGTTGTTGCTGTATTCTTGTTACGGATAGGTGAGGACATGTCAAATGTGATTCTCATTAAAGTTTGAAGTCAATCGGACAACCCATTCCCTCTCCAGAGGCAAAAAAATCGTCAAAAGTCCGTAAAACCACCCCTAACTTCATCCTCCGAAAACGCCAAACTGGGTAAGGTTGGGGACCGGTTTTTCTGGATAAAAGGTAGGCCTATCCTTCATCTCAAAGGTCCTAAGCGCAGAAGGTGCTCCGATTAACGGTGCGGCCCCTATGAGCGCCTCAGTGAGGGTCTGTAATGACTTGTCGAAGCCAGGGCTAGCTGCAGGCGGTGGACAGCGCCGAGTGGGCAGGCAACCCATCCGGCACCCAAAATAAGGACAAGCCCTGGCACTGGCCATTCATTTGGTTTCCGTAGCGATTTGGTTTCATTATTGTCGAAGCACACTGGAGGTCTGTTGTCGCAGTGTGCTGAACCAGTCGCTCATTACGTTCATACGACTCTTGGCCAGGCAGGTGATTTTTGCTCTGCAGATCCTACGGAACTATTATGCTGCACACAATGCTAGTTAATGTCAAACTACGATAGGCTTGTTCGACAGTCAGGCTACGTGGAAGCCAACACGTGGAACTGTGCTTCCGACTTTGAAAGGACGCCGTTATCTGCATCCTCGTGTGAAGGTGAACATCCCTCGCCAACCCCCGCATTGCGCTGGATAGTTGAGGCCCCCACACCATCATCATACTCACCCTTTTTCGGCTCCGTGGATCCATTGCCGGCCGTACCATTTCCTGCCTCGTGGACTCGAGGCGTGGCGTCGTCAGGGTCTGGTGTATCTGTGGGCCACGACATGGTGGCTGGAACCAATCAGAGAAAGATTTTAAACTAGTTACTTCGAGAGTTTGAAGAAATCAGGGAATAGCAGCTTTTGCTCTTTAAAAAAGCTCGTACCGTTGAAAATCCTCGCAGTATAACAGATTCACCGGCCTTAACATCCGGCAAGCATTTACTCGTGGGCACGATCATATCTCTGCCTTCTGATAGCTAATAATCCAGTCTGTTATTAAATCACTGCATTGTCAAGCATGTGCATTAATCCCTGACATCCTGCCAAGTCCACCCATCGGGCTGACATAATATGTAACGCGGCTCTGTGGTCCGGATGAACCTCACTGTGTTCGCTGCTCCAGCTTCAGGAGTCGCGAAGAATGTTCCTCGCAACTGTCTGTGAAGTGGTGACAAGGCCTGCTAGATCTGAGAGGCCCGCTCTTCGTCGCTTTATGATTTAGATTTCCGCCTTTAATCGTGCCTTTAACACGGTATATCAACCAAAGACGCCCAGTCCAAGATATGGCAGTTTGGTCATAGCGTGAAAGATATTGCCTTTCGCACACCATTGTCTTCTCCTCAACTCGCAACGCAGTCGGAAAAATCATGGCGCTACTCGTGCACGTGCCTCCATATCGAGAGAGATTGGTGGCATTGTTTGAGCGTAACGTCAAAGTGCAGGCCGCCAATGAGATCCTTCGGGATTAAGATTGCTGGTGCCGTTTTGCCCCGCCCATCTGCGATATGATGAGGATTAGAGGTGTGCTCAGACCTGCTCCCTGCTGGTCAACGCCTCGAGTCTTCCCCCTTATCTGAAAGGTCAGCTGGTGTGGGAAGACTGCAGAGGGTTGAGCTCAATGATGGGCAGGCCTCCACGGGATTCATTCCAAAGCATGGGCGTAGGAACGTTAAACGTTTAGAATTCGAAGGTAAGGATAGGGGGGCAGAGTTCATGGGCTCGACGTTGCCCCCCCCCCCCCCCTGTTTTTTGGAAAATCGACGGAAGTGAAAGGAAGCTTTCGTTTCGTGGAAATTTTACTGCAATAACTTTTTACTATGGACTATCGTTCAAGCCGAACACAACATAAACAGCAACAGTGTACATCAAGCGCGGATCTAGGAGGGGGGGGGGGAAGGGGGAAGGACAATTGCACACTTGACTTGACACGCCGTCGGCGCCTCCTTGACGCGCCTCGGACACTTGCGACCAGCAGGGGGCGCCTGTGAATCTCCACGTTGTTCACCTGCGCGGGGGGGGGGGGGGGGGGGGGGGGGGGGGAGGAATCCCCCTCCCCCCGGCTTCCTACGCTCCTGCTCGACTGACGTAAGGACTCAATTTTTTCTTTCAATCTTTAGATTGGTTCGCATCATCTAATCTACAACGAATCACCCAGTCCACATTTAATATCTTATCATAACTCTTTAATGCAACTGAAAAAGGAGTACCGGAATGTGCACTTTTGAATGTGACGTTTAGGGACCGTTCATAAACTACGTGACCAATTTAAGGGGAGGAGGGTCAGCCTATGTCCTATCCTTAATGCATGGTAAGGTTAGGTTAGCCAGGTCAAGATAGGGGGGCCTAAAAACGGTCACGTTGTTTATGAACGTACCCTTGCCTAAATAAATCTCTTCTAGAACAGTGAAGATCAATGAAAAAGGCATTTGAGAACGTATTTTTACCCATCAGACCAAACTCTCATTTTTGAACAAAGTTTGTCCGCACTGATAGCTGTAAACTGGGGGCGATGCTTCGCCTTGTCATGAAGCAGTGGTGCATTTGTTCGGGAAGCTCTACACAGAAAACTGTCGGCACGCAAACGAAGATCGGGGCGTTCGACGCAATCCTGTTTTCTTCCCAGCGTGCGAACGTGCGTGTGTGTCCCGCCGCTGTTCGTACTCAAACTGTGTACCGTACACGTGACTGGAACTGACTTCCGCACGGCAGAATGTAGCTGCTTCCATGCGTATCGATCAAGCGACTTGTAGGTGTTTGTCACACTCTAGTTAACAAGTGAAGTAATTGGGATAATTTTCTTTGGAAAACGCCAATGCGGGTTCGCGATGTCAAGGACCGGTGATCTTACCTTGCTGACCGGCCAGGTTTGACGTCGTGCAGAGGGTGCATGGATGTGCACGTACAGCTGGCGCGGGTCCTCGCGGGCCGTGGTGTGGCGGCGGCTGCGAACCGACTGCAAAGGCCCAGGCCTAGACCCAGGCCCTGCCGGCCCAAGGGACACCGCGCCACACCGCGCGGCACGGCGCAGCACACGGAGGTCCGTTATCTCTCGCAAACCGTCTCGTCTCGCCGTACCCATCAGGCGTGGTGCACCGCTAGGCACGCAGTGCGCGTGCGTGAGTACTCTGCAAGCCGGACGGCCATGCTGGACCGAGATGTGCCACGGGAGCGAACTGCTACGCTCGTGAGTCGGCGAACCGCCTTTTGAGGTGTAATGTACCGTTTCCCTCCCCTGTTTTGCTTGCTTGCACTTGACGGGAGAAGCACAAATGCCCCCCACCCCCACCCCTTCTTTCAAGTCGAGGTGTTGGACATTTTCATTGCCAGAGTGGACTTACGTCCAGCTGCTCACACACCCTGTCCCCTCTGTCGGTGACCAACGGCGTGCTCCTGTGTTGTCGTCGTCCTTTATCGCCGAATTTGCCTGAGGGATCTCCGCCGGTGCCGCGTCCGCCTAGCCATGGGCGAGATAACCCCTATCTCCGTCATTATCGATGTGATGACTATACTGTGCGCTTACTATGGTCATCGCGCATATTTATCGAACAGTTCTTTAGAGGAAACTAAACTGCCCGGTGGGGCCCATCTGTGTCTTCGCAGCGGTAGAATGCCTGCGAACGTGTGTGTGCCTCTGTTGTTCGCTCCAGCAATTGCATTATTTGTGCTTTGTATGCAGTGATTTCAAGAAAGGATGATGGTATTCGGGGTACAATCGAAAAAAAAAACCATAGCTGCTGTGCTCACATTTTTTTTAGTTTAACAAGGTAACACTTATAAAAAAATCTAGGTTCTGATGCTAACAGTCCATCCCTTAAACGCTAATAAAGTATATGTAAACAGGTTGAAAAAAATACATTTTCTAATGACAGTCTTTGCGTATTATAAGTTGCCAAGTGAATGCTTGGCTCTACCACAACGAATTCTTCCAATATACTATGTAAATAAAATAACACCGAAAGCATATAATGATCGAGTTGAAGGCGAAAAGGTTTGGATAGGGAAAATACATATTACGCTGGAAATAGAGAGAGAGAGATATAGAGAGCAGCAAGAAATGCAAGAAAGTGAAGAAAATATGACGATGTGGAAATCCATCACGGGAAATTTTTCATCTTGCTGATATGCTTTCAATAGAAATTCGTTTTTACTATTCTGTGTCTCTTGGGAGGCCTTGATGGTATCGCCGCAATTAATATAACTTCTGGGATTAAACCGTCGCCCAGTAAAAACTGCCCACTTTTTAGCGGAACGATTCGTAATTTAAAGCCTAGGCTATGCGACTCCCTTCTCTATGTGGCTTCTTTTCTCAAGCTGTTTTTTTTTTCTTTTAAGGCAATAACATACATAACTAAACCCTAAACACGACTGATATTTCCACATGTTGAAGCTCGCTATCTATAAACTTTAAATGTTAATATTCGAAATGAATCTGTTCTCTGGGTTGTAAGAACCACAAGTCAAAGCAAGTACAAACAGCGAACGTCCTCTCAAATTCCGAGCAGAAAATTTTGCTTGTTACGATCTCGCTGCTGCTCGGCTCTTTTGAGGACTTCCACTGCACACAAGCAGGGGGAGGTTTAAGACGAAAGGCTTAAGAGATTTTTTATGCAGATTAATGACTCACACCCCATTATGGTAATTTGTCTATGACTTCCAAAGTCATAATATAGCCATATACACTTTCTATAAATAACAATCATCAATTAATATAGCGTTCCTAACTACTAGTCACACGGATCACACCGGGAAAATTTGAAGGGTAGTCATGCAAAAAGTACGGAGACAGTGGTTGATGCCAAAAGTCATTCCTCTTCAACATAACACAACCTCCCAGTGGTTTCTGAGCACCTGCTGGTCATCAAATTGTATAACAACAGCCTATCCCACTTTCCATGCTTGAAAAAGATTGACAGCGTGTCGCTGCTGATTGTAAAGCGGGACGGAATAAAAATTGCGGGTAGTTTGGGACTTGCTCTTGAACAAACGAACTGAGAAAAAGTGGAACAACCCAGTAAAATTGGGTACTGTTGCATCAAATTAGCGTTGTAAATTTGAGCAATAGATTTTTTTTTTTAAACTCGGGCCGCCAAATAATTTTTTCACATTTATAACTGGAAAAAATGCACGTTTTTTTCGTTCAAAGGGAATTAATCATCATGAATTATCCTCCTTAATCACAAAAATCACACGATTAAATGCAAAAAGACAAACAAGTGTACAATTAAAATATGAAAAATTTATCAATAAATCCTAACAAGTAAAACATCAACAATAAATACGAACGATTATCCTTCACAGCGAATTAGTTTAAACTTGGCAAATTTTTGATGCACTGGAAATGTTTCTTTGTATTTATCGAATATTGTCTGTTTGGATTCCAGTGGAGACCCTGAATGGGTCAACAAAACCAGCGAACTTGGCAAAACAATAGCAAAGCGTAATTTTCTCCCCGCTGCTTCGAGTCCTGCGACTAACGTGAGGGTTCACCGACTGGAGGTAAAATGACATCTCTATCACAATCGCTACTGGCACCGAGAGCTCGCAAAAGGGTCATGCTCTAATGAAACGTCTCGTCTTCGCACAGCGTTGTGGCTGTTGTCCGCCCGTGCTCCAAGCGTGGCTACTCTTTGAACGAGAACAGCCCGACGCCGTCTTCCCAGTCTTCGAGCTCCAGTGGCCCAAAGCAGTCGTCCCAGAACGCGTCCATTGAGCGGTAGAGGTGGTCGCGGACACCGAGCAGCTCGTGGCCTTCATCTGGGTACGTCTGTGGCAAACAAGGTCGAGCATACAAACGACCGTCTGAACGAACTAGGGTTCAAATTCCCTTGGACTGCACTGACCTGGTGCTGGAAGAGCGCCCCCTCACGGGCGAGAGCCCTGGCCAGCAGCATGGACTGGCTGTAGTGCGCGCGCAAGTCCGCCGTGCCGTGCACTAGCAGGAAGCGCTTCTTCCGCAGGTTGGCGGCCCGGATGGTGACGTCCGCCTCCTCGTAGCCCCGGTAGTTGTCGGTCACGTTGGGGGTCCGCAGGTAGCGCTCCGCGAACACCGAGTCTGCAAAGAGACGCATGCCGACACTGACCAGAGCGCAGTGACCCAAACGTGCTCATCGATTGTAACGCCAGCCTCGCCCACACCTGGCACTCCCTTCCTCCCTCCCGCACCGGCGCAATGCTTACCGTAGTGCGCCCAGTTGGTGACGGGGGCCAGCGCCACGCCGCACGCGAACACGCCGACGTCCTGGCTGAGGATCATGGCCGTAGCGAAACCACCGTAGCCGCGGCCCCACAGCCCCACGCGGTCCCTGTCCACGATCTTGAGATTCTCGCTCAGGTACCTGGAAGCAGCGGGGACCAGCAGTAGTGGCCGGGCTGTCGCACAGGCTGTCGCACTCCGGCCGCCAGGTCTGGCCAGGCCTCCGTTTGCACTCACTTGACGACGGCTATCTGGTCTGCCAGCTCCACCTTGCCCAGCTGCAGGTACGGCTCGTAGAGGAAGCGGTCGCTCTGGAAGCCTGAGCCCCGGCCGTCGATCTCCGCCACGATGTAGTTGCGGCTCGACGCCAGGTACGTGGAGTAGTCCACGTCCCAGCGCTGCGAGACGAGCTGCGAGCCCGGCGCCGCGTCGCTGCCGACGGGGACACAATCTCAGTGTTATGTCTGGGCTGGGGGCTTTGAAAGCATTTGAAGGATTCAGTCTGTGTCAACCACTAAACTCGCTAGTCATGACAGAAGTGACAATCTGTACAGTGATCCCGGCCATGACGACCAATGACTGAGAATAATGATATACAAGTGACTGTGGCAATGACATAACCAAGCGGATGACAGTGGTTGTGGACACAACACTCAGGGAGCGGATTCCCTCACTGGAGCGGCTCCAGGGCCTGCTGAGAGTACTCACACGTGCAGGACGAGGGGGAACGCCACCTCCTCGTAGTCTCGCAGGCCCGGGGGGATGAACAGGCGGACCTGAGCGTCGTGGTCGTGGTCGATCTGCACCTGCATTGGGGGAAACGGAACGATTCAATTGGGTACTCTAAAGAGGCCCCCTAGCGGCCAACACCGTAAACCTACACGAAGAAACAAAGGATGTAGGGTAACTTTGGCAGAGTGTGAAAGTACTTCGCGCGTATTTACCTGGAAAGTTTTGATCTGAGGCCGGGCCCTCTTCTTGAACAGCTCCCGCAGTTGCGCGTTGTGCTGCAGGTTGAGCAAGGGCAGGTTTGTGGTGGCGTCCACGAGAATGGCTTCGGGAACTTCAGGACCTGCAGGAGGTAAAGGGTTGTTCTATCATGAGCTCGGAAAAGGCATTTGCAGCGAGGCTTGAGCCGACCCCTTCTTCTACCCGTTTTGAATGAAATGCCTTCGGCAATGATTATACTCACCTAAGCACTCCAAAATGTAGTAAAGGATTCTGGGGCCCGGTGGAAAGTGGGCGTGGCTGAACAGACACACGGCTGAGCCCGGATTCCCCCACTGCCAGTCCCACACCGTTTCGTTCGTGCTGCGAACCGAGGAAAGTAGGAAAAACCACGTTAGCTCAACGCGACGAACGGTGCGTCCGATGCTAACGGCAACCCACGCTGCACACGGGCGATCGATCCGTTTATATACATGGAGACGCATCACGTGACCAGCGAATGTATCACGTGACTGGGGCCCTGTGCTCGCCTACACACACACTCACACACACACACACATCGGTGTGTCGTGCAGCCCCCGCATGACACATGCAATATTGGCAAGTGTCCAGCCACCGCCAAATTGATCGTTTCAGGTCCACAATGAGTTGCTTTGATACCGGAGTCAGTTCAACGGAGGCGAACTGAGCAGACTAGCAACGCTGTGCGTTCGACAGAGACAGAGCACCGGAAGAGGGGGGGGGGGGTTGTAACAGGGCCTGCTGCAGGACGTACATGGTAATGTTGAGGGGCGGGGGCTTGGGCGCCGCCCTGGGCCCCGTCCTGGGCGTGACGGTGCTGCGCAGTGGGAGCTCGCTGTCGTCCAGGCTAGTGCTCAGCGACTGGTTGGCCTGGCTGGTAAGCGGCGGGCAGGTCAGACACAGCCGGCTGCCGGCCGGGTCCTGGCCAAAGTCCTGGCCAGGGTCCTGGCTGGCGTCGTGCACCCGGTACAGGTGGCGCTGGTCGGGGGCGTGCGCCGGCGCGGCCAGGAAGTACCTGGGGTCAGACAGGTGGGTGTGCATTCAAGGAGCTCCCTGCCCGCCTACAAGCAGTGGCCGCAGCAGGCGCCCCCGTCACTCACACGAGGTGGTTCTCCTGGTCCCAGGCCAGAACGTCCGTGACGTGAACAGGTCCATGGGTGAGGGCGACGGGCTGGCCGTTCCTGACCGCCATCTGCACCACCTGGCGGAAGGAGCCTTGGTCACCGTCGTTGACAGGCAGTCGGGCCACCAGCTGCGAGCCGTCCGTCGAGAACACGGGAGCCTGGTACACGTCCACCCACGCTTCGGACCGATCCTCGTAAACCTGCAACACGCGCCTCAAACATGATTTCGGCCCAATCCAATATAAGCCGGTCTTTTCAAAAAAAGCCGAGTAAAAAGTCACCCTCTTGGAATCCGCTCGGGGGCTCAGGTTATGTTTGAAACACCATTAGGAAGTGCCAAACAGAGTTTGAAGGTCCTGCGTTCATTTTTCTAGGTTTTAGTTTTCGATGACGGGTTTTTGGGGCTTAAAATTCCCTCAGTAATTTGACGTTTTAGATGTTTTGGGTATTTATGGGATTGGGAAGCTGTGACCTCTCCCACGGTACCAAATAGGTCTTGCCTACGTAAATAGGTTCGTTCTATCAAATGGTGACCTCAAATATTTTTTTGGACCAACCGTTTAGGCTCCAGAGGCCTCCGAAGTCAGTCGATTTTTAAAAAAATGTCAAAATGGACCCTATTTTTCGACTCAGGCCATCATGAAACGCATTTGTAGATACCCCCCCCCCCCAGACACTTATTTTTTCACCCAAAACGGCCGAAAACGGGACTTAGCCGCTAAAGCATTTTTTGCACGTTTAGGTCTATTTTTCAAAAAATACGAAAACGGTGCATCTCACACACAAAATCATGAAATGAAAGTTGTTTCTGTTTTTGATTCTGACAAAATGGGTCCTCTGTTTCTTCCGAAAACCATATGTATTGCGAGATATTGAAATATTTACGATAACTCTTAGATATTTTCCCCCAAAAAAGTGTCTGGGGAGCCCCCTTTTGGGGAATCTGTACCTCCTGAAACGTCTTACTGAGAGAATTTTAAGCCCCAAAAACCCGACATCGAAAACTAAAACCTAGAAAAATGAACGCAGGACCTTCAAACACGGTTTGGCATTTCCTAATTGTGTTTCAAACATAACCTGAGCCCCCCAGCGGATTCCGAGAGGGTGACTTTTTACCCGGCTTTTTTTGAAAAGACCGGCTCATATTTCTCTCATTCCTCTGTGTGTGTGTGTGTGTGTGTGTGTGTGTGTGTGTGTGTGTGTGTGTGTGTGTACTCACATCGTCGCAGTTCCACGACGACCACCGGCACACGGAGATGCACGACAGGTTCTGCCTGCGGTTCATCCAGACAACCGAGAAGGAGTCGTTGGACAGCCACGTCACGGCGGTGAAGTAGTAGTCGGACCTGGACAGTCGCGGGAAAAATTACATTCGAAGTCCCCTTCTCTCCTTTTTTTTTTCTTTCTCCGTTTAAACTGGAAAATGTGCAATACTAAAACAGGGGGAAAGAAAATAAGGTTAGCGCTGCTGCTGTACTCACGCTGCGCTGGTAATGCAGGGCGGGGGCCGCAGCTCGACGGGGGCCTGCCCTCCGCCGTTGGCGCCGTCCAGGGCGAGCAGCCGCAGCGTCACCTCCGGGTTGGGGGTGCCGGCCTGCCGGGACATGACACCGCCTCATACATGTTAGCACGCCTCAGAGGGGGCCGCCGCCAGCTCACTGTGCGATGGCTACACCCAGAGAAACCTAGTCTTAGCCTTGAACATAACAAGGTTAATAAACTTCACTCAAGGCAATAGTCTTGCAGGAAGATTAAAATCAGCTTAGATCAAAGTCAGTAACCTCGTTAAGTTCAAGACTAGAGTTTCTAAGGTCAGTCTAACCTTCATCGAAGAAAACATTTTTCTGTGTGTAATGCTGTCGCTCACCTTCGGGTACCGCAGCGTCTGGATCTTGGGGTACCGTGTGCCCTCCTGCAGGGACCCGTACCACGGGTACTTGAGCTCCCCGACGCGCGAGTCATTGAAGGAGGCGAAGAGCAGGTACTTGGAGTCCGGCGACAACCATATGGCGCGGGGGCTGCGTAGGATCTCCACTGCGTGTGAAGAAAGGATGCATGAACGTGGGGTAAATAATCATCTCCGAAGTACTGACATGAGTGACTCACCTTCGTACAGCCAGTCCGGGATGCCGTTGAAGACGAGCCCCCGCTTGCCGGAGCTGGTCAGCCGGACGACCCGGCTCTGTGCTGACCCGCTGGCCTTGTGGTAGATGTCGTTGTCGTGCACCATGATGAGCTGGCTGGCCGTCGGCCCCCACTCGGCCAGCTGCAGCCACGTGGAGTCTCCCACGGCGCCGTGGACCCCGTGGACCCCGTGGGCGCCGTGGGCGTCGCCGCTGTCGTTGACACGCAGAGGGTACCGAGTCCTGAGGGTAGGTGAGGGGAGGGGTGAGGGTCTGGGTGAGAAGCTTTCCTGTGTCCACCTGCTCATCGGAGACTGCGGGTACTTACTGAGTTGCCATCTCGTAGACGGTGTACTTGGCCTCGTATGAATAATCGAAGACCTGCCGAAAAAGGTAGAGTATGAAGGATCTTCCAGTAGTGTATATTCCGCACAAGGGGGTATTCACTAAGGAAAATTGTGTCCCGACTACTCCCGATTTCTGGTATTACACGAGTATAACGCTCTACTACGCTGTGCATACTACACTCTCGACAGCTATTACATTTTGATACATAAGTAAGTTCATTATGGACAAATTAGACTCCATAACGCAGTATTACGAAGTATTATGCAGTATTGCGCAGTATGACGTAGTATTATCCAGTATTGCGCAGTATTGCGCAGTATGACGTACTATTATCCAGTATTGCGCAGTATTGCGCAGTATGACGTAGTATTATCCAGTATTGCGCAGTATTGCGCAGTATGACGTACTATTACGCAGCATTACGCCTATCAGAGCCATTACAAATATTACATGTTATTACGCCAATTACACCTTCAAAAAGGTATTCTTGAATAAGCATAATTCAGATTCATGCGGACGAAATCTTGAATCAAGCATACGCATTAGCGCAATGCTTCAATCGAGCATCTAGATTTGACGCGATTCTTAATTCCAGATGTCGTCCGCATGAATCTCGACTATGCCTGATTCAAAAATTTTTTTGAGGGTGTACGGATTATTACATAGGCATAGCCTGCATTGCACGCATTACGCACCCAACCCGATGTCAAAGCCATCCACACAATATGGGGAATCAAAATATTACCGCGGCCATTACCCGCTTATTACACATATTACGCATCGATTACAGGTATTACCTACCCTATTACGGACATTACAAAGTATTGCGGATACTACGGTCTGTTACAAGCATATAACAAGCAAGTGTCCTGACTACTACCTCAGTGAATACCCCCTTGATTCCGCAACACCAGTCAGGATGAGACTGCTCGCCACTAATGGGAAATACTGTTTTCGGCGAGGGGCGGTTCACTCGCTGAACCGGTGTACAGGGTAGGTACTACAGGGTCAGATTTTCTGCCTCTACAGGTGTTACCTAAGTATTACAGGCATCACACAATTATTACATGCGATATTGCAGGACTAAAACTGCATGTATTCCGGTATTACAGGCTGGTATTACACTAATACTGCAAGGTATCACAGGTACTACAGGGGACGTGTACAGAGTACTACAGAAGTGGCTCGACCCTCGGTTTTAGGATCCCATTTCGGCACAGATTTAACCCTGCTGAGTCTATGGCACCATGTCGATCTTCTAATGGCGCTTTAAAACAGGGAATCAGGTCTAATGGACGAACAGTCTCAGCTTGGTAGTGTGATGTTAGAGACCAACATGTCTGTAAAACGACTTACCCGCCGCTTCTCTGATATGAGCAATACAAATTTCAGGTCCCTGGACACCTTGAAGTCAACAGCATTCAGTTGTCTCTGCAAACAGAGCAAAATAATGTTGTGGAGGCCGTAAATGGTCGCAACGCGGAATCTATTGATACGCAGAGTCTGCAGCCAGACTTACGAAGGTGGAATTGGTCATGATGACTCTGGTGCGCAGAGTCTGTGCGTTGAGCACACTGAGCCCGTTGTCGGCATCCCGGAAAACAAACTCCACGTCTGTAACAAAGGAAAGCGACCAAAAACTGAGACGATTCGTATTCGTCGATAACATGCATTTGGCGGAAGTCGTGTACTGTCGAAGAAAAAACAAACCACAAAAAAAAAATTGAAAGGCGCATATAGTAATCCCCGCTGTATGTGTATCATTATACATGCCATCAGAACAGACGCAGGTAGATGAAAAGAAAATAGCCATTCTCTCCTGCGAATACAGCATTGATATTCATGCGGCAGCTGGGAATAATGTGTGTATTTTTCCTGAACGCCACTCTGCTCCCAGAAGAGCGGTGCTTCGCTGGCAGAACAAACGGAAAAGAGAAACTTTTCAAGCGGGAGAAGAGTGGGGAGCGGTGAGCACAAAGAGTAAGTAAGGGGTAATTATTAATGATGGAAACCTGACCCCTCCGCACCAGCTGAGGGGACGGAGGGGGCGGGGCAGTTACAGATACTTTCTATCCCATGGCCTACGGGCCGCCCCTTATCACACATTATGACTCATCCAGTCCCTAGAGCAGGGACCGTAACTCCCCACCCTATCTTACAACGACTCCACAACGTGAGTACCCTGCAAGTTTGACGCGAGCCAATCTTGTTGGAGGTTGTTTTGGCATGGAAACTGTTCCTGCTGCTTGGCTGGAGCCATTGTTCCCGCGGCGCACTTCCGACAGCAACGCGCCCTCTGCAATTCTGTCTCGGATTAGACCAAGAGGCCAAGAGGGCATTTCGCATGCCTTTTGACCCCTGAGAGACACGAAGTAGGACGTAAACAGAGGCCTCCAAGACCCTCATTAGGCCTCTTTTTACGCCCTGATAGAAGGTAATGCTCCCTTTTACGCCCAAATCAAACAGTTAAGCAGGCTTGCAAAGACCGCCCACCTCATTAGCCAGACGGCATTTTTGCCCTAGAAAATAATCACACAGTATACTTTATATGGTATACTGTGAAGATATATATATATATATATATATATATATATATATATATATATATATATATATATATATATCCAAAGTACATGGTTGTATACACTTTTTTTTCTGTCTGTGTTTGCGCAGTTTCGAGGAATGAGCTGGTCGTTTGGGATCCGCTGCTCCCCCAAAAGGTGCCATGCGGCGAGGAGGGCAGGAGCGACTCTACTGCCCACACGTGCATCCTAGCGGCCTACATAGCGCCGGGTATTACGTTGTGCTGTGATTTATGGCTGTCTGTACCGAGGAGCGCACAAAACAACGCGCAATGTAGAGACAGCCATCACCGCTTCCACCGCGGACTTTTTACTCTTTTTCTGCTAAAGCGCGACACGCACATAAAAAAGAGGGTTTATGATGAAATAAAAATGTGCACTACAGTTTCACTTATTCCGTCTGCCCCGTCATTTCTGAGGTGTCTCTCTGCACACCCATCAAGGTCATGTGTCGGCCCCTCCGGCCCCGCAGACCCCGCAGGCAAGCCTTTTCTCTTCCCCTTCCATCACCCGCACCGCCCCGTCAATCTTAAACTCTCTCCCGTCCTTCGTCCCATGTCCACTTTTTTTTGGCCCCTTTCTGTTTTGTTCTCCTTTGCTGCCTGCCGACCTTCCTGCACCTCCTCCGCTCGTCCCTATCGCAGCGCTCCCCTTCCTTCCTCTCTTCCCCCCCCCCCCCCCCCCCCCCCCCCCCCCCCCATATATATATATATATATATATATATATATATATATATATATATATATATATATATATATATATATATATATATATATATATATATATATATATATATATATATATATATATATATATATATATATATATATATATATATATATATATATATATATATATATATATATATATATATATATATATATATATATATATATATATATATATATATATATATATATATATATATATATATATATATATATATATATATATATATATATATATATATATATATATATATATATATATATATATATATATATATATATATATAATATATATATATATATATATATATATATATATATATATATATATATATATATATATATATATATATATATATATATATATATATATATATATATATCGCCCCCCCCCTCCCGTCCCTCCCCCACCTTCCAGTGTTGTTATCGCGTCACACACCCTTCCCTGCCCTAACCTCACTTCCCCCACCGGCCATCAGCGAACAATGGCCTTCTATTGGGTGGCCATCACAGGGCCTCCGCATGCCAGCCCGGCACCCCCGCCCCGCCCCTCTGGCCTAGCCTCGGCCGGGCAAATGGAATTCTTTGTAGCAGTTCTATCGGCAATTTTGAACACGAGCAGGGAAAATCGGTTGACGCTTGGGAAGGTCTGTTGCGCTGCCAGCCGCTGCCGGGGGTAATCGCCTCGGCGTTTTGGGGACGCGACCCGCCTGCTGGCGTCTGATTCAATCATCGGGTGCCCGACCATTAAAAATAAAAAGAAAAAGAAAAAATAAATCTCCCGGTAATCCTTTTACGTGACCCTCAAGACTTGCGTTCGGAATAAAATTTCATGTAGGTAGGAAGTAGGATTTGTTCTCTATGAAATAGCACGAGGCTCAGTTTAATGCGCTTCTACTATTATAATTTCGTGGCGGTCCATGACGCCCACAAGCCCCCCTGTCGTCCTATAAGAGTTGCCAGACCTTGAGGCAAGCAAGGCAGCCGAGCTGAGTCAACAGTTTTCTGAGCAGTTTTCTGGCTTTTGTTTCAGTTTTCTGTTTCTTAACTGGTTCTTCTTTAGCAGATTATAATAATAACAATAATCAATAATAATCAACAATAATATTAATTCTTATTAAGCCTCTGAACAAGCCTTTCACTAGGGTGAAAGTCTAAAAATAATTTCTTACAGTGTTCTTTCGGCGTTTGGCTCTCGGCCACCACCATTCTATCGGACAACTCGCGGCCCCGGACCACAGCCGCCTCTTTACCCTCTGCGATCCGATCCGACCCGCCCCGAGGCCCAGCGCTGCCAACATAACGCTCATGCCAGCGCCAGGACCAGGCCAGCGGCAGCCAGCGGCTAGTGCGCGCGTCTGACAAGGCAAAGCGCCTGTGAAGTCGAGGATAGGCCAGCCCGCCGAGCGCAGCGGGACGGCGGCACGGCCTACCCTAGTAGGGGCTCCGCCACTCACCGCTGATCCAGGTGCCGTTGAAGGCCGCCGCCCGGAATGCGCCGTCCACGAGGTCCCGTATAGAGAGTCTCTCGCCCTGGATGCGGGGGCCCTCGTCGGGTGGCGACAGCAGCACGATGGAGAACATGATGAGCCCCAGCACGGCCACGATCACCAGCAGGGCGATCAGGATGCCGCGCCAGTTACGCTGCGCCGGCGACGAGGACACCAGCTCCTGTGGGCAGGACGAGGTCAGCGTCAGTCTTGCACGAGATCCTGCTCAATGCGACCGCACAGTCTTTAATCGTGTTGAAATATCGCATTTTCCACGATTATAATGAGGAAGCACCCTCAAAATCAGCTGGCGTTCCACTGCGAACCTTCAAGTATTGGTGAAAATTGTTCTCGCCGTTTGATTCGAATACGTGCCTTCCCCCTCCCCTCCTGCCTGCTCCGAGAACCCAAGTGCCGAAAAACAGGCTGTCAGGCTGCGAATGATAGTGCTACGGCCACGGGCCCTGCTAAGTAAGTGGGGCTGCACGGGGCGGCCGGCGGCTGGCAGGCAGGCAGGCAGCAGCCTGAGGGCCGCTGGGGGCCGCCGAGCGCCACCGAGGGTTCGGTATTAATAATTTGTGTGCCGTCTCAAACTGGAGTGTCTGCCGGCTGCAGGGTCAAGAGCGCGCACGGCCCAGCGAGCCCTCGGCCGGGGCCCTTGGCTCAAGGGCCGCCGCAGGACATGTTAGGGTTGGGGGCGGGGCGGGGGCACGTAAGGGCCCGTGCCTCCAGCCGGGCCGGGCGGGGTGGGGCCAGGCACAGCTCAGCGGTGAGCGCGGGGCGGCGCAGGGCCGTGTGGCTGTGATTGAGAACAACGCCGACGTGGAGTAGGGGTGTGGCGTGTGGCGTGGGCACAGCAAGGGCCAGAGCATTGGTGACGGCTACGTGACAGCAACACACAGGAGGGGCATCAGAGGAGGACGACAAAAGAGTGAGAGGGGGGCGGTGCGGTTCGGCGGGGTCAGCGGTGGGGTCGGTCGGACGGGAATTACGGCAGACACGTCCACCACAACGGAGCGGAATGGGGCCGTCCATGAATCATGCAGGCGCCTGTAAAATCATGCCGGTCGATACACCGCGCTCGAGCGCGGGATGGTCCCTGGCGGGCGGACAGTGGCGGCACACTGTCACCACCAGCAGAGGGGCAGCATTGGCCACGCGCGCACCTCGCACCTCACCTCCTTGTCCGGCATGAGCACGACCCTCTTCTCGGCGGCGGCAGGCTGCTGCTTGCCGGTGCTGTTGACGGCGGCGGTGGAGCTGGCCGTCGGCGTGGAGGGCGCCTGCTGCACCTGCTTGTCGGCCTTGTCCACCTTGTCGGGCTGGCTGCAGCCCGGAGGCGTGGTCATGGCGGCGGCAGCGGCGCGCACCCAGCAGCGGACACAGCTTCCACGCTCCGCCTACGCGTCCTGGACCTCGTCTGGGACCTCGTCCGGGACTACGAGGAGGACGTGTCCATCCAAATCCGGGTAGGGGCACCTCTGGGGTGGTTGGAACGCCAGGGAAGGAGGAGTCAGCGGCAGCGGTATTTTTAGTTATTCTTTCACTCTTAAAAAAAAAATTACGTCTGTTCTCAGCACGCTTGTCTCGTGAACGTCATGGAAAACCACTGAGAACGACTCTCGCGCCTTGACATTCCGGACCCGAGCGTATACCCGCGTACCCACGCGTACCCTTACAAAACGAGTAAGGTTATGTTGCCCATGTTAGTGCCACAGCTTTCTACTGTTTGTAGCGCTTCATTAAGACGAGTGCGAGAACGTCACACCAACACGAACCTGCATTTCAGAAACCCTCATCATGTCCCCTGGAAAATTAGGAGTGAAGTGGTCGGGCTTTCTTGGGTGACACGTTCACAGACAACAGCGTGAGGGGTGTCTGATTATGGCGAACTTAACAGCCGGTGAGTCCGAGGACAGGGGGCAGTACTGTGCACGCCACTGGCCTGCTGCCTCCCCCGCCTCGCCTCCAGTTGGCAACGCCACTGCCAGCCACCCCCTGGGGCTGGAGGAAACTAAAGAAGAACAGGAGGGACCGCCAACGGCGGAGCGGAGCTGATAGCGGTGCGTGAGCGGTGTGGGCGTGTGGCCGCACACCAGGCGTGTGCCAGGCGTGCGCAGGCGGCAGACGGCTCCCCGCTGAACGTTCGCAACACCGACTGGCGCGTAAATAAAAGAGGGAAAGAGACGGAGAGTGGGGCAGCCCGGGGCAACCACTTGTGGAAGCCAACTAGCTAGAGAGAGACGGAGAGAGGGAACCACCGCGCGCCAGGCCACGGGTCACACACATCGTACACCCCACGCAACAAAGAACAGCCAGTGGCGGGTGGGGCGGGGCAGGGCGGCGAGAGCGGTTCATAACAGATACCGAGGCGGAGATCCCACTGGCTGCTCCACAGGGCTCGGCTTGGCTCGGTCCCGGGAGAGGCTAGAGTCGTCACTAACTGCGGGGCGGCACGGGTCCGGGCAGCGCCACCAGCGCGGAGCCCGGGCAGCGCGGGGCGAACTCGCGCTCGGCTCGACACGGTCCCAGGCGGGGCTGGCCGAGGCTAGGCGTGGCTAGGGTGGCCGGAGCGTCCGATCCCAGCGCGCGCCAGGTCCTTACTGCCTGCGCCAGGCTACGGCGGGCCTGGCGCGAGGCTACCCCGCGCCACCCCCGCGGCGTTGCGCGGCGCGCCAGGCTACGGCAGGCAACGCGAGGCTACGCCAGGCTACGCGTGCGGGCGGGCGGCGGCGGCGGCAGCAGCAGCGCCGGGACGGGGTGGTGATCGAGGGGGTTGCTGGCTGACGGGGGCCCAGGCGGGCCCAGGCCAAGGGGGGTGGCGCCACCCTCCGATCTGGACCGAGCGGCGCGGCGGCGGTAGGCCCGGGGGCGGCAAGCGCGGGGGGAGGTTGGGGGACAAAAGCAAGGCCCTTGATCCAGCGCGTGGCCAGGCTGCTGGCGATGCGATGCCGTGGCTGTGCCCAAGGAGGTGCCCAAGGCGGTGCCCAATGCCCAAGGCAGTGCCTGCTGATGCTGCCTGGTGTTGTCCCGACGGCTCCCTGACCGCGGCGGCCGCCGCCTTGCCTGCCCAATTTGGGTCGCCGATTGGGGTTTCCGATTTGGCGTCCTCTCTCGGCCAGATTCAAGTCCCAGAGGCCCCATGGCTGTCCCAGGCTGGCCCCCATCCCGCCCCGCCCCGTCCCGTTCACTGATTCCGGTGTGGTCTTGAGGGGCGTTGGGGCTGCCTGATGTACGGTCATTTCCGGGCCCGGATGGCGGGGGCGGGGGCGGCTCCGGGTCTAGGTCCGGGTCTGGGTCCGGGCTCGGGTTCGGTCGGGTCAGATCGGATCTGCGGTCGGATGCGGAGCCCTGTGATCGGCACGGCGCTATTGGTATGCGGCGGCGTGGTGACGGCGCCGATACGCTACGATAGTGTGAGGCCGACCGAGTGACTCGTTCCGGCTACGTGCAGAAAATATGCACCGGCCGACTTCGCTCAGCCGTCCTGATTTCCCGACCGCCTTCAACCGAGAGCGGCGACGCTGCCGAGCGCCTGCGATTACCAAGGTAGGCCAGCCCGCACAACTCGCGTGTGTGCACCGTGCGGCCCGGTGGGTGCCAGGCGCCTCTGGGTGCTCAGCCCAGACCTAGACAGCGAGTGCGCATGCGATAATATCGTGGATGTACTTGGGGTGGCGCCTGATATTCAGGCAGTAGCCTGGCCACACACACACACACACACACACACACGCGCGCGCGCGCGCCGCGCAGATCCGGAGCTATTTTCTCACCCCCATCTCTCGCGGCATTTAATTGGCCGAGTCCGTCGCACCCAGTTTGTTCCAGAAGGGCGCGCCTGA
This sequence comes from Odontothrips loti, assembly GCA_038380765.1. NCBI lineage: Eukaryota > Metazoa > Arthropoda > Insecta > Thysanoptera > Thripidae > Odontothrips > Odontothrips loti. The sequence goes on along the minus strand of CM076252.1, from coordinate 5,131,011 downwards.
GTGGGCGGCCGGAGGCGGAGGTCTGAACCCCCGCCGCCGCCGCCGCCGCCGCGACCATAACTCTGCCAGTAAGCGGCCAGACGTCGGTACCCCGCGCTCGGGAACACCCCCTGCCGAGAGGGGCTGCAGTAGCTGCGGAGGGAATCAGTACCCCGCGTCGATATGGGCAGCAGTGGGGGGCTGATCCGCGGCTATTCCCCGCCACACCGCGGGGGGTAGCGCCTCGCACGTACCGCGCCAGCACGTAATACATTAGAGCGCTGGGTGTTTTTTCAGCTGCTGAAAATTAATTTGCACGTGACGTGGCGAGGAGACGGCCAGCTTCAACCAATTTCATTCTGCATTTACCGGGATTTCGCAAAGAGGTTGGGGGGGGGGGGGGGGGGTGCACGTCCCGTGTCGTGCGCTGAGGGTGCACCTTGACGCAGTCAGTCACTTTTGAGCGGGGTGGTCTGGTCCAAATGACAAAGGGCTCAAGCAAACAAGAAAAAAAAATGGCTCAGTGCTGGGCTGGCATAGTGACTGTGCCGTCGCTCAGGGCGTAGAGGTGAGACAACGTCTTTGGCGGAGGTTTGCTGGCGGGCTTCCTGCATACGTAATGCCGGCTAAAGGACTCGCGTGTGAGACAAAGGCACGACACGGCCCCCTCACTTACTTAGTCAGCGCCGCTGCATGGGCGTGAAGAAAATGAACACTCTCTCGCAGGCAGGGCGCGCCGAGCGGTGCTCTAATATTATTCAGGCCCCCACTTTTCGGCTGCCCGCGCGCGCCACTGCGTCAGTGTGTTCGCCTGAAGACGTCGTTCCGTTGCGTCTTTTGCCTCCCCCCCCCCCCCCAATCGGGGGGGGGGGGACATTTTCCCGCGCCGTCCACATGATACTCTTTCGTGTCCGAAATTCGCCAGCTCGGCGCGAGCACTGTAGAAGTTCGTCACCGTAGCGCCGGAGGAAGTGTTTTATGGCGTGAAATCATTTTATCCCCCTGTTTGCTGTTTACGGCGGGACCAGAGGGCCGGCCGTATCGCTCCCCAGTACCTGTGAGATGCTTCTTCAGCGCCCTCCGCACGAGTTGTTGACCCTTCTATCTCGCTACCGCTGCTGCTGCTGCCGCAGCTGCTGTTGCTGCTGTTGCTGCTGTTGCTGCTACTGCTGCCGGCGCTGCAGTCTGACCTGACCCCTCCTGGGAGGCCTCTTAGCACCGGCAGGAAGACTGCGGGGGGCGGGGGCGGTTCTGTCTGCCGCCGCCACCGCTGGAAGGTGGCATGCCATCCGGGTGTTTTACGGCAGCCCCGAACCCTTTTCATGGCGGCACCGGAGCCCGGAGCGGCACCCGGAGGCCTCTCCGGCGGATGCGAGGGCCGCCGGAGCCGCCGGAGCCGCTGAAGCTGCCGGAGCCGCCGGAGCCGCCGGAGCCGCCGGAGCCACCGGAGCCGATGGAGCTGCCGGAGCCGCCGGAACCGCTGGAGCTGCCGGAGCCGCTGGAGCTGCCGGAGCTGCCGGAGCCGCTGGAGCTTCCGGAGCTGCTGGAGCTTCCGGAGCTGCCGGAGCTGCCGGAGCCGCCGGAGCCGCTGGAGCTGCCGGAGCCGCTGGCGTAAAGGGATCCGTCGGCGGCGGCCACGGCAGCGCCCCTTGTTTATGACGTCGTGACGCCGCCTAATTTGGGATATCGTGTGCGAAAGGAGACGATGATGGTGATGATGGTGCTGTGCTGTGATCCGACTCAGCCGTGCCGGGCGGATACAGGGGATACGCTCCTTGGAACACACTTCCGACGGACAACATTGCACTTGCCAGATATCTGTCGCGGGAAATCCTGAGATCTCCTGGTCAACTGCACCATTTTCATTCCCTTTTCCGCGTACATTACGCCGTACATTACAGTGTTAAGGGGAGGGAGGGGGGGGGGGGGGGGGGGGAGGCGTCGGAGTTGAAACGTCAGAGTGAGCCGCACGTTAGCAACGCGTCGGAGCGGGGGAGAGGGGGTAGGGGGAAAAGGGCGGGGGGTCGGGGGAGTTATAAAACTTATTTCCCTCATAATGCGCGGCACAACGTGAAAGCGGCGGGGCGGCGCTGCAAGTCCTACTCACGCACGGCCTCGCTCACACCAGCCTAGTGCAAGTGCTGCAGATGCCCGCGAGAGAGAGAGAGAGAGAGAGAGAGAGAGAGAGAGAGAGAGAGAGAGAGAGAGAGAGAGAGAGAGAGAGAGAGAGAGAGAGAGAGAGAGAGAGAGAGAGAGAGAGAATTTGAATTTGTTTATTTAAGTCTCTAGAGCATAGGGCGTTGAGCCCCGCAAGCGCACAAGAGACCGCTCTCTCAAATACAATTATTTTGAATTAAGTATACAGATTTCATAATCTACAATTATGCAATTGTAAAAGCATCAGAGATGCATAACTTACAGTGTAAATACAGGGTAGAAGGAGAAGAAAGAAAGCAAAAAACAACATATGATATAGTTTGAACAAATAAGACCAGTGACAATTAATATTGTTTATGAAGTTGTACATGACTTTGTTTTTTTAAGAGCTTTGACAGTTGAGCGATTAATATAAAAATAAATACAATACTTATTCCACAACCTAGAAGCAGACACACAGAATGATTTATTGCACTGACAAGTGCGGTGAATTGGTATAATTAGATTTGATGCAGATAGTCTATTTTGCCGCCCATTCACGGATGAAGCCTTTTTGAACATCTGATAAAGATAATCAGGAGATGAATATTTGAAGATATTCCACATCATAGTGCACACAATCAAGTCTCTCCTCTCAATAAACTTCAGAAGATTTAGTTCCTTATATATAGGTGTGATATGTTCATACCTTGGAGTATAAGATACATCTGACTCATACATTCTGTGCGTTTTGAAGTTTGTTACAGTTCGTGACGGACAAATCGGTAAGATGAGCAGCAGTATACACAAAGTGAGTAAAAAAACACTTTGGATGACCATCTTTCGTACTTCAAATGGCAACAACGGAAGTTTCTACGACTGACAGCTAGATTCTTAAAGACAGTGTTTACAATATTTACACATTGAGGGGTCCATGACAGATTCTGATCGAAAGAGAGAGAGAGAGAGAGAGAGAGAGAGAGAGAGAGAGAGAGAGAGAGAGAGAGAGAGAGAGAGAGAGAGAGAGAGAGAGAGAGAGAGAGAGAGAGAGAGAGAGAGAGAGAGATGTTGGCCGGGTTGCCGGGTTTCTTTCTTTCTTCCGCTGCCGCTAATTATGCAAATAAAGTCAGTTACCCAGGACCCCATTTGGGGGGGGGGGGGGGTGAAGGGGCTGATGTGTGCCGGTGAGCCTCGTAAGGAGAGTCCGGTAGGATGGGGGAGGCAGGAAATGCCACATGAGAGATTGTCCCCTTTCGTCACGTGGCCTCTCCATGCTGCGGCGGAGATTCGGGGCAGCGGGGAACACGGCAAGTGACAGACGAGGACCAGAAACGGACCTGCGATTTTTCATCGCCTTAAAGGATTCCATGTCCTTGATGTTCGGTGAGGCGAGAGTCCTGTACCGCTGCCGCTGCTGTGTCCTTGGCCGGAGAGAAATGGAGTGAAGGAAAAAAGAGTGAGCGCTTGACGTGGTGCGCTCCCACACACGCGTCTCATAAGGCGACGATCACGAACACGCACACACACACACACACACACACACACAAATCGACATGGTTCTGGCCTCCCGTAGTTCAACGCTACTGTCCACCTATTGAGTTACGATACGTAGAACGCCCTCAATACCTCCACTCCGCAAATCTACCTGCCGTCGGGGGGGGGGGGGGGGGGTGTAATCGAGGTTATTCGCGGTTTTTCGTCCCCAGTCTTGCTTTCAGCCGAACCCTCGCGCTTGGCTCACCAATCTGCAATTCGCATCGGTCTGGCCTGGCCTCGGGCTGCCGTAGGGGCCACAAGGGGCCGCAGGCATGCGCAGCGCCATGGCTACATCAGTGATGAGCAGAGCGGAGCGGGGCGGGGCGCCTGCTGAACAGTGGGTAGGCAAGCCCGCCGGGCAGCAGTGCGTGGCGGGACTGCCTACCCCTCCGTCCGCAGGCGCCCGCAGGCGCTGTGGTCCTCCGTGGTCGAGAGTTATCGGCCACGGCATGGGCCACGGGATTCTCTCCCATCCCGACGGCAGCGGCAGCTGTGGTGTCGAAACATGCGTCGGACCCGTGGCAGCACGCCGAGCCCTGCGCTCCGCCCTGCGCTCCGCCCTGCGCTCCGCCCTGCGCTCCGCCCTGCGCTCCGCCCTGCGCTCCGCCCTGCGCTCCGCCCTGCGCTCCGCCCTGCGCTCCGCCCTGCGCTCCGCCCTGCGCTCCGCCCTGCGCTCCGCCCTGCGCTCCGCCCTGCGCTCCGCCCTGCGCTCCGCCCTGCGCTCCGCCCTGCGCTCCGCCCTGCGCTCCGCCCTGCGCTCCGCCCTGCGCTCCGCCCTGCGCTCCGCCCTGCGCTGCGCTCCGCCCTGCGCTCCGCCCTGCGCACCGCCCTGCGCTCCGCCCTGCGCTCCGCCCCGCCCTGCGCTCCGCCCTGCGCTCCGCCCTGCGCTCCGCCCTGCGCTCCGCCCTGCGCTCCGCCCTGCGCTCCGCCCTGCGCTCCGCCCTGCGCTCCGCCCTGCGCTCCGCCCTGCGCTCCGCCCTGCGCTCCGCCCTGCGCTCCGCCCTGCCCCTGCGCTCGGGGCCATAGCTCTCGCGACCGGTGGGGCGAGAGTAAGGCTTGGCAGGCCCAGGCACAAGGCCCGCAGCAGACCCGCCGTGCAGCGGCCATCAATGCTCTGCACGACTGCGTCCCCGATCCGATACCCCTCGCTGTCTCAGAAACGTGGTTTTCTCTCAGTTGTGGAAAATGCTGGCCCTGAAACCCTGCGGAGAAACGCCCTGAAAATACATGTTCACGCAACAACAACAACAAAAGAAAACAGTCACGTTTTGTTCGGTTTTGTAGCTACAAAGTAAATAAATATTGTCTTGAAAATGAGACTCATAACCACTTTTTTAGACTTTTTTTTCCACAGAGAACTCGTTGCAGTGCTCGCCGCTTCAGGCGCAGGGCTTTGGGACTTTCCCACTTCTTCAGCCAGCCTCATCGACCCCGACCCTGACGCTTTTGTTTCAGGATTGTTAGACGATTTGCTGCTGGCCATGGAGAGGAAACGGGGGTATAAGGGCTGAGGAGAGAGAGAGAGAGAGAGAGAGAGAGAGAGAGAGAGAGAGAGAGAGAGAGAGAGAGAGAGAGAGAGAGAGAGATTGGCTATGAAAAGGGGGGAATAGGGAAAGGGGAAGGGGGAGCAAAAGGATCTAGAAGAAGGAGATAGGCCAGAATGCGTCTTGACGGGGGCGTGCTCATGATGGTGTAGACAATGGAGGGGTGGGGGGGTCACCGAGCCAGGGCCCCGCCAGGGCCCCGCCAGGGCTCCGCCAGGGCCGAGGCGTGCCCGGAATCAACATCATCATCTGCAGGCAGCGGCGCTGCAGGCATGCGGGGCGACCACTACCGCCGCGGCCACCACCGCAGCCTCCGCCGGAGCCACCGCCGCAGCCACCGCTGCAGCCACCGCCACCCCGCGGCGAGCGTGCGAACCGGTGCGAACGTGGTCAAAATGGGAGCGACGTATCTTTGCGTGGATCCGCGCGGAGGAAGCTACCTTTACTCTTCTTCTTTGTGCCTTTCTTTTTGCAGCGGATACGTGCGTCTGGCTGTTGGGGCCGCGGGGTCTGCGGGGGACCGTGGGGGCCGAACGGGTTGCGGGGGGCGCGGGGCCTGGCACGCGCGTACTGCGGCGCCAATCATACACCGCGCCCCGGACCTAGAGGGGCATACAGTGGGAGGGGGAGGGGGGCGGTGGTCAGGGGCATTCAGACAGACACACTCTCTCACCGCACACACACACACACACACACACACACACACACACACAGGACAAAATATAAGGTACAAAGAAGAGCGGAAAACGGAAGTAGAGAATGAGGAGAGAGGCTGCTACCCGGGGAGTGACACAACAAAAAAGGAAAAGGACGAAGAAAAATAGCCCAACAGGAACAGGATATATATATATATATATATATATATATATATATATATATATATATATATATGTATTTGTGTGTGTGTGTGTGTGTGTTTGAGAGAGGGGACCTGGGAGGAAGAGGGCGCAGTGACAAGGAGAGGAGAGGAATGCGGTTGACGAGAGACAGAAAGGAAAAACTGGGATATGGAGTGGACAACACAGGGAGGTATAAAGAGAAATCGAGGAGGGAAGATAAAGGAGAAGAATGTGTCGTGAGCAGCAGCCGGGCACCACCGGAAGAAAAAAAAATTCAAGGAGGGGAAATGTTCGAATGACAAATACGCAAGGAAAGAAATGGGTACCTTGAAGTTCGTCGAGAGAGCTCATAACACCGACGCAAGAGAAAGGCTACGGGAGAAGTGTGGATTGTGAATTCAGAACGAGTGATGGAGAGAGAGATATAGAGAACAAACAAGAATCAGTGAGATGGAGAAAAGATGTTACCAGACAAGGAAAGAGGGTGGGAGTAACAAGAAAGGGGGCAAGTGGAAAAGCACATAAGGAAAGAAAATCCGAGAAAACAACAGATAAAGGAAAAAGGAAGCAGTAGAGGTTCGCAGAAGGGCGAAGAGAGGAGAATGCAGAAACTTGCGTTTACTTCTTTTTTTTCTCCTTTGGTCGTGCTGGTGCTGAGCTGCAAAGGGCGTATTATCATGTTCCTATCGATACACATACCCCAGCCACGGACGCAGACGCGGGGAGACGGGGCAGGCCCACGACATCAGAACGTTGCGGGAGGAATCTCTTTGTAATCGGCGAGCTGCCGAGCTGTGTGCACCATGTCATACTATGCCATGCCGTCTGTGAGACAGGGCCCGGCCGGCACTGGCGTCCAATCCATTGTGCAGCGCTTGTCGCGGATTCACGACGGCCTCCTTCATTTGGCACACAAACAAGGGGCTTGCTCGAAACTCGGTCCAAAATGGGAGGGTATATTGGGTACAGAGCTGGGGGAAGGGGGAGGGGGGGGGCGGTCCGGGCGGTCTGTGCGGAGCTGGGGAATCCTCTTGGTGGCGGCGTAAGCCCCGTAAGGCTGGGGTTTGGCAATGCGTCGAGTCGACATGAGCTCATTTCGGATCCGGGAAAGGCTCCCTCCTCCGAACAAACACATAAAGGGGGAGTGGCCACGGGGCAAAAGGATGAGAAGGGTCACACGCACGCACACAAATACACACACACACACACACACACACAGACACACGCAAGAAGGGGGCGGCTTTTGCCGAAAGCCGTGGGGGAACCTGTCGCCGTCGCAGGAATTGATTTAGTTAGAAGGCGGCGCCTGCCGACCAGTCTGCTTCTGACCATCGCGGCTCCGTGCACCGGTACTGTGCGAAACAAGTTGACTGTCCGGCCCGCCCGCTTGTGTGGTGTACGACACTGTCAGACACCGCCCCCGGCCCCGCCCCCGGCCCCGCCCCCGGCCCTGCCCCCCGCCCCCGGTGCCCTGAGGCACAAGAGCCCCTCCGTCGTCTCACCAAACTCGCTGCAGCAGCAGCGGCACGGCACGGCGCGGCAGCTTGTCCCACTCACCTGTAACAGAGAAGGAGACCGAGTCCAAGTAAGTTACCCGCCATCTCAAGTTGTCCGTGCGGATGAGGTGTGAGGTGTGCGCACTGTTAGGAGGCCAGGTCCGTGTAGCCCGCCAGCTCTTAACACGTCCGGTTAAACGTCACTTCACGATTTACGCGGCATTTATCGTCACAGATTAAATAACTAGTCAGTCCGTCCTTTTTTTTCGGGGGGGGGGGGGAATTTGGTTTCTTAGGGGGATTTGGTGCTTGGCTCGGAGTTATTTTCTTTTAAAAATCGGTATTAAATTATTTTGAGACTCCGTTATATGAATCCACACACAGTTCCCTTATACTGTAGATACGTTGGTATGGTCAAAAGGAGTGCCGCGAATATTTTTTTAAACTGTGCTCTTTAATCAAACCACTTCACATCGTGTATACAAACATTGAATTGACCCAAACTCACTGTACAAAATGTAGTTTCCTTGAAGATAGTCGAAGATGGTGGCTAAAGTGGCCAGCGGCTAGCGGCTGAAATTGCAAGTGGCAAACACGGCCGGTAGCGAGAGGTGGTACTGGCCGATGACTAGGATAGCCAGAGACAATAGAATGGTCCGTGGCCTATGACATGGTACTGGCCGGTGGTCAGCGGTGGTACTTGCCAATGGTCAGAGGTGGTACTGGCGGGCGAGCGTGCACCTCGCGGGCCCTTTTAAAATCTCGGCTCCGTGCTTCTCACGAAATCTTTGCCAGATCGGGCTGAGAATTAGTCAACGCGTGGCCGTAAAAAATGGTGGCGCCGACGCTAAGGAATACAATGTCAAATACACGATATCGCAGCGATCGAGACCAGAAACCAGTGGTACAGCCCAGTTCGGCAACAGAACAGTTGAGCGTACTTCCGAACGTGAGTAGTGCATCAAGCAGCCAATTGCCCAAACCCAACAATGCATTCACAGAAACAAACACACTGCATTAGCGTTGAGAATCGATGGCGATATTTATAGCATAACGCCGTGTCACATGAAAAGTTTCTGGGCTGAAACAGCCAGCCGTTTGTCTGCTAGTATTGTCCTCCGCGGTTTAAAACTGGTTGGAACCGCCTACATGTGGAGCATTCACAACGGCCTCGCCCCGCGGCCCGCGTCCCTGGCCTTCGGCGAGACGGGCTGGGGACGGGATAGGCGGGGACCGGACAACCGACGGGACCTGCGGACGGGGGCGGCAGGACCAAACAGAGGGATAACAACCAAACGAGCCCAGGGTGGCTCCGCGCTCCGCGGCTCGGCTCCGGCAGGGCTCCGGCAAGGGCTCCGGCAGGGCTCCGGCAGGGCTCCGGCAGGGCTCCGGCAGGGCTCCAGCAGGGCTCCGGCAGGGCTCCGGCAGGGCTCCGGCAGGGCTCCGGCAGGGCTCCGGCAGGGCTCCGGCAGGGCTCCGGCAGGGCTCCGGCAGGGCTCCGGCCCGCCTACGACCGGCTGTGCTCGCGGTATATTTCAAGGAGGTGAACATGAAGGGAAGAAGAGAAGAGAGTGGCGCCTTCACCTCGTCGGCGGCTATCACGTGCACAACAGATAACAAGGTTACCCCCTTCACACTCACACTCTCTTTCTCTCACCCTCTCTTTCTTTCTTTCGCTCCCTTGACCCGTGCACCCCTTCCCCCTTTCCCTCTCGCTCATTCTTCAAAGCCGCCTTGTCGTCTGTTGTGGTGCATCGCCTTCCCACTCCCGCTTTTCCGCACCCGCTTTTCTTCATCTTCCTCGTTTTCTTCTCTGTGCCCCTCACCCCTCGGAATTCCTCATACAGAATCCTCCATTACCCACTCCCCTTGATCCTTCTCACTTTTCTACCCCCCCCCCCCCGCCCTGTCACCACTACGCTGCGTCAACCCCCCTCTCCCTAGTATTCGTCTGCATCCCCCCCCCTCTGCATTCCCTCCCCCCCTCCCGACACGGCGCCTGGAAGGTCTCATACCGCTCGCGCAGCAGCAGCTAGCTTCACGCACGCGGACATAAATTTCCACTCTGGCAGAATTTCTTGGCGCGCGGTACGGTGAGCGCGCGGACTCCAAGTGCTGCTGCTGCTGCTGCTGCTGCTGCTGCTGCTGCTGCTACTGCCACCGCCACCGCCGTCGCATAGCAGCGTTGGCCTAAAGGCTTGACCTGACCTGAGGGCGCGCGGCCCGCCGCGGCTCCCCGACGGCTTTCTACCTTTTCCAGATTGTCCCCCGGGGGCTTTGCCGTGTCCGCGGCCGCTGCGGTGCTGCGGCGGCAGCATCTGCCGAGGGAGGAGCTTTGCATCGGCCTGATGGATGTCCCCGTCGTGGGCGGGCGCGGCACCGCGAGGACAGACGGCCGAAGAAAGACGGCCGAGGACAGACCGCCGTGGACAGATCGCCGAGGACAGACCGCCGAAGGACATGCCGCCAGGGACCCCCTAGCCGGCCCTGCCACGTCCCGGCCTCACGTGGCTACCACTGCAGAGGGAATACTGGCACGCAAGGCTCACGACGAACAGCGGGATGCCGAGAGAGAGAGAGAGAGAGAGAGAGAGAGAGAGAGAGAGAGAGAGAGAGAGAGAGAGAGAGAGAGAGAGAGAGAGAGAGAGAGAGAGAGAGAGAGAGAGAGAGAGAGAGAGAGAGAGAGAGAGAGAGAGAGAGAGAGAGAGAGAGAGAGAGAGAGAGAGAGAGAGAGAGAGAGAGAGAGAGAGAGAGAGCGAACAGTGGCGGATTTGTGGGGAGGCAAATCCCTTTTCGCCCCCCCCCCCCCCTCAGCGCCCAAAGGGCGGTTCCGAGGATTGCAGATTTGGACTCATTATTAGGAACCACGGAGAAAATAGCCTAATTCTTCAGCGCTCTGTGGAGGTTGGGTCCTTCTTGACGGGTCCGGCACGGCAAGTACACCCCAATAAAGGACATGTCCTGCCGTTGAAGAAGTAAAGTACTCGGACGGTGGTGGGTGACAGATGATTCCTGTCCCTGGGGCGTACCCCGTCCTGATAACAGATATCAGGACAAGAAGCACACCAACGGCACCTCCGGGGTGGGGGGGGGGGGGGGCGCCGACGGTGGGGGGCTGCCGGGGTCCGCCGGGACGCGCCCTGCGGCAGGGGCGCAGGGGCGCTTCCGTCTCATTTTCGCCCGCCTCTCTTAGTGGTATATCGCACGACCGCAGTGCACGTGACCTGTTTGTGTGTCACACGAGTGTCTCTGTGTTGTGTGTTTTACCCTTTCACCCTTTGCGTGTGAGTGTGTGTGTGTGTGTGTGTGTGTGTGTGTGTGTGTGTGTGTGTGTGTGTGTGTGTGTGTGTGTGTGTGTGTGTGTGTGTGTGTGTGTGTGTGTGTGTGTGTGTGTGTGTGTGTGTGTGTGTGTGTGTGTGTGTGTGTGTGTGTGGTCGCTTCTGAGTCAGCACGCAATAAGCTATAGCCGGGTCTGATGATGGCATGCAGACGATGGACGGCGGAGACCAGACCGGCAGAGGCCGAAGGGTCGAGGCCTTGCGGACGCCAGCGGCCTGCGGACAGGTTGTTGATACGTGTTGACTCGCCTGCATGTTTTATTCAGGCATGCTATATCACTGCAGTGTGGCGCGGCGGGTAGGTCCCTCCGGCCCGTCCGGCCCAGCGCGGCCTCTGCTGTGACGACTATGCGAGGCGCATTGCTGAGAAATAGGGGGGGGGGGGGGCGGAGGCGACGGCCGAGCTGGCTAGGGCTGACTGTGAGGACGAGGCCGGGCTGACCATAGGGACGAGGACGCCGGGAGGAGGGTGGGGCGCCTGAAGCAATAAAGACGTAGCAGAACACAGCATCAGGGCCTCTCATCCTCACGTAACTAGGCCCACGTGACCGTGGGCGCGCGCGCACACACACACACACACACACACACACACACACAAGATTAGGTCACAGAGATCATTCCCCCCCCCCCTCCCCCCTCCATCGAAAACAATTTTGCAAAAAGCATCATTCTAGTCGCGCTGCTGAGCGTCTCTGCGGACGGCTCCAAGGCCTCGGTTCTTCTTTTTCTTCTATTTTTAAACCCTAAGTATGACTTTGGAGCAAGGACCGGAGGGTTGGTCTGGTGTGGTCCGATTACAACCTCGATAACAACTCAGCGAAAAAAACTAGTGTGACGGAATTATTTTTTTGGGTGTTTGTTCTTTAGTGGAAATTGTTGTTAAAACGGATATTCGTCTAACAGTGTTTTAGTCATGGCCGCGCACCCCGGTGTGGTCCCGTTGAAGTTTGCATCGGAAGTTGATGTCGACCGTGTTGTGCTAGTTTGCAGGAGCGTCCCGTGCGGTGACGGGGGGAATTTTTAATGGAAAAGTGACTGAGCGCGCAGAGCGCGCGCATAGGCGGGGGGGGGATGAAAATTGACTCGCGCGTCGCTGCTTTTAGTCGGTAACGGAATCTCTCCCCCGCCCCTTCTCTCACTCTCTTTCTCTCTCTCTCTCTCTCTCTCTCTCTCTCTCTCTCTCTCTCTCTCTCTCTCTCTCTTTCTCTCTCTCTCTCTCTCTCTCTCTCTCTCTCTCTCTCTCTCTCTCTCTCTCTCTCTCTCTCTCTCTCTCTCTCTCTCTCTCTCTCTCTCTCTCTCTCTCTCTCTCTCTCTCTCTCTCTCTCCTCTCTCTCTCTCTCTCTCTCGCTCCCCCCCCCCCCCCATCTCTCTCTCTCTCTCTCTCTCTCTCTCTCTCTCTCTCTCTCTCTCTCTCTCTCTCTCTCTCTCTCTCTCTCTCTCCGCCCCCCTCTCTCTCTCTCTCTCTCTCTCTCTCTCTCTCTCTCTCTCTCTCTCTCTCTCTCTCTCTCTCTCTCTCTCTCTCTCTCTCTCTCTCTCTCTCTCTCTTTAGCTCTCGTTGCGTTTGCTTTACTCCCCTGCCGTGTCCATGCGACGGGCTCACCTGTTGCAAAGTTTGCAAAGGCGCTGCACGGCCTGCGAGCGCATGGCCTACCGTGGAATGGTAACGCCACGCTCTCGCTCCGCTCTGCGCTCCGCGCCGCCCCGCCGTACTTGAAACCAACTCGAGCAACACGCTATCCTGGCAAAGGGTGAAACTATTATTAGAGCGAGGAGGCCGCTGCAGCGCACCGTAGCGCTCTACTAGTGAGCGGAGTCCCTCCTCCTGCCGGGAGAAAACGACAATGATAGCAGTGCTAGTCAGAGTAGTCAGGGCAGAGCCGCAGCCGCTGAAAATGGCCTCGGGGCTTCACAAAGCAAGGGGGGAAATGGGAGGAAGCCCCGAAGAAAACGTTTTATTGCTCAACTGGGGGGGGGGGGGCGTACCCTTCACACACACACTTATAAACACACATACACATACAAACCACGAAGGAAGCAAAAATAGACGAGGAAGGAAAAGAGTGATGAATGAGTCTAGCTAACGGATATCCATAAGTGGCGCCGTCGGTCTGCGTGTGTGAGCGTATCGGAAGAACCGCGAGGCACCGGTGGCACCGGAGGCACCGGAGGCACCGGAGGCACCGGAGGCACCGGAGGCACCGGAGGCACCGGAGGTACCGGAGGCACCGGAGGCACCGGAGGTACCGGAGGCACCGGAGGCACCGGAGGTACCGGAGGCACCGGAGGCACCGGAGGTACCGGAGGCACCGGAGGCACCGGAGCTACCGGAGGCACCGGAGGCACCGGAGGTACCGGAGGCACCGGAGGCACCGGAGGCACCGGAGGCACCGGAGGCACCGGAGGTACCGGAGGCACCGGAGGCACCAGGAGCTGTGCGGGGCGGGGCACCGTGCACCAGAGGCACCACGGTCGACTCGAACGCCTTGGGGGCGGCCAGACGGCACTGTAAATCTTAGAGTGATGTTCCTCGCCCTTGGAAGGCGAGGTTTTTGACTCAAATTTCCTCGCCCTCCAGAGGGCGATGTTTAAAGTCATCACCCTAAAAGAGCGAGGGTTTCGCGGGATCTCGCCCTAAAAGAGCGATATGTCGAGGGGAAATCACCCTAAAAGGGCGATGTTCATTTCCCTAAATGGGCGACGTTCGAACCCCTCGCCCTATTAGGTCGATGCTACATAGAGCTGTTCGAACAAGGCATGTTCAGATTTGAACCGAACACGAACAGAATCTCTTTAAAAAATTCGAACCGAACCGAACAGTAATATTTTTTCTCGAACCGGACCGAACCGAACAACTGGTGTTCATATTCGAACCGAACATGAACCATTTAAGTAGGTATGATGCCTAAGACACAGCCAATATCATTTAATTAATGGAGACTGATTGGTCAGAAAAAAGCACAGACACTCATTGCTTAGCATGTCCCGCCGTTGCGTCGGTTGCTTTCAAAAAGCTGGCAGCAGAGAGTGAAGTGGTTCGATTACGAACGCAATTTTGTCATTTCTTTCGAACGGTTCGGGTGCGAACACCTAGGTTCGGCTACGATCGAACAAATTTCCTGTTCGGTTCGTTCGTGTTCGACCGAATTCGAACATGTTCGCACACCTCTAGTCTTACATCGCCCAAATGGGGTAACGAACCTCGCTCTTCGATTTACAGTGGGGGTAGCCGTAGGGCGGCCAGCTGCTTTAGCGGTTCGACCTTGGGAGTCGTCGCAGTGGAACTTGGCCGCCACGCCCCAACACGTCCCCCGTAACGGGCCACGCCCGGGCGATGACTACCGCTGGCTACCGCTGTATGTCACTTACACAACGCAACGTTAGCTACCAACTGTGCTCCCTATCGCTCTGCTGTGGAGCTTCGGTTGGTGGAAACATTTGGTGGAAACATTCCAAGAATCAAACCACACAGGCATTCCAGACACAATGGGTGCGAAAGTTTTGTCTGGCATGCCTAACAGGTACAGGAAAAACCGATTAACATTGGTTTTGGACAACGTTTTGTTCATAGAGGCTCCTTTTGTTCCGAGCAGTCTTCTCTGCGTCTGTCGGCGTTGCCCCGCAGTGTATCTCATCTTCTGCGGGTGGGCCGGCTAGGGAGTACCAAGGAAACGAGCAAAGCAGCGGGGAAAACGGTGCGGTGAAGGGGGAAGGCCGGCCATGGGCTGGGCCCACGGCACGGCAACAACCAGAGTATGTCCGGGGATTTTCGGGCATGCATATTGTAGAAGGGTTGTTGAAGACCCCTTTGCGCCGCCCCGCCGCGCCGCGCCCCGCCCCGCCCCGCCCCGCCCCGAACCGCACGGAGATAGGCTGACGTGGTCGTGCCGCCGTGCCGGCCGAGCGCACGGCGTCCTTAAGCCTCCCCAACGAAGGTGGTTTCTGCACGCTTCCTCCAAAGGCCGAGCCGAGCGCAGGGACTTGCACGCTAATATGGACCGTACAGAATCGAACCTAGATTAAAACGGGGCAAAGATAAATAAATGAAGAAATCGAGTTCCTTAGGCTCGACGACTAGAAATAAATTCGCATTAAATAATAGCTCGGAGAGTTCAAGTGGTGGAAACTCCGCAAGAAAAGTGGGAATATTTAGGATGAAGAGAGACCTGGAAATGTCGGTGTAAATATACTTCGGTAGATTGCAACGCCCAACGAAATTTCTTTCCGTGGAAGAACCTTAACTTTTGCTCCGCTTCGCCCAAAGACGTGGACACAATCGATGCGATCTGACTTCTCACTTTTCCCACATGTATCTCCCCGCCGCACGTCGCTTGCATCACCGACCCGGGCACGCCCCTGCGAACACAAGCAGACGATACCATTTGCCTCCATCCAATTGCTGACCTCTGCGGAATCGAAATTGGCCTGCCCGTCCCTTCAACAAAAAAGAAAGCAAAAAAGGAAGAGGGCCCAGCCGGCGCACCATGTATAGCGCGGTACCGTGACAGTAATTGGCCTGAAGCAAGCAAAGTCCAGCCTTTGTCGGGGACTCCGGGACTCCGTCGGACTCCGTGTCATATCAGTGGCATCTGCAGCTCTGGAGCTGTTTGTTCGGCTGGGCGGCAGAGAAGCGGAGTTTTTTTTTTCTCCCGCCAATTTGAAAACCCCCGACAAAAAATTAACTGTCTGTAGTGCAGCTGGTTTCCTGCAACATGAGTCTTTCACACACTTTCGGCTTTCACCCTCGCAGCAGATTACGCGGCCAGTCGAAATCTCACGTCTCAGTTTTCAGATCCCTCCCAAACAAGCCCACTCGGTCGGAAGATAGCTGCCAAAACGATGGGACATCCTGGAAAACTGCCATAATACCACTTTATGTCGTGTTCGGAATTAAGGGCACGCAGCCCCTCCGCCGTTCTTATCATACGTCTGCCTAGGAAAACAACATCCAACTCGACTCCCACTTCTCTTTTTTCCCCTCCCGGAAATAACAACTTTTAACGTGACTTAGTTGCCATTCCGCAGCCTCCCTCTTCGTCCTGCGTGTGGCTGCTGCCAAATATCATGGAGACGTCTGCATCCATACTACGTCCTAAGCATTTTGTTTTGTAAAAACCCAAAGAGTTTGGGGTGGAAATTTTTTAAACATTTCTAGTGGCATCTTTTTTTTTTCAAAAATCTCTGATGTTGAGCGCCTGCGACGAGGTGGGCAGTGCAGGCAGGCTAGGCTCGAGCATGCATGCATGCTGTGCGGGCTGGCCGGCTGGCCTACCCGAGCTTTGGCAGGCGCTGGCCGAGTCGCGTGGGCCCCGGTGTCGCTGACGGTCCCCCGTCGCGGGGGGTGAATGGGGTGCTGAGCGTCCTTGGCCTCGGGATCTCGCAGGGCCCCGAGGGCTGTGCCGGTTGCGCCCCCGCCGGGCCGTCGGGAGCTCCTTGAATCCCTGAAAAGCTCGCGGACTACGCCGAGGGCTCCGCCGAGGGCTACACCGAGGTCTACACCGAGGGCTACGCCAAAGGGCTACGCCCCTGCACGGGCCCTGCAGAGGGGCTGCAGAGCAGGCCGTGCAAGGACCCTCTCTGCAAGCCTGGGTCAGGCCAGGCCCGTCCGCTGGGGTTTCGGAGCAGACGGATGGGGACCGGCGAAGGCGGGGGGCCTGGGGGCCGACGGGCGACACGTAACCGGTGAGAGAGGGACGGAGGAGGTGACGGCCTGGCGAGTGGGAAACTGATAGCAAGAATGTGTGGGTGTGTGCGCGCACGTGCGTGCGTGTGTGTGAGAGAGAGTGTGTGTGAGTGTGTGTGGATGGGATTTGTACACAGCACGCCGCGACCGCCAAAGCTAAAGAAGATGCTGAGAGACGCTCTCGGCTCAATACACAGTAGAAGTGCCCTACCGCTGGCAGGCTCGGCGAGCCGGGTGGAAGCCGAGCAAAGCCCCAGCCGAGTGATTCCAGGCCTCAAGGACAAATGACCTGCCACGTAGTTTTTGAATTCCTCTGTTCGCCCGAATCAATCGAATACGTACGATATTTGCTTTTTAGGCACGAAGTAGCCTTATAGGATTTGGACTGTTTTAATTTCAATGTTTTAATAAGCATGGACCCTGATGGAAATTGACATATACGTGCAGTGTTCCTAATGTTTAGGTTTTCTAAAAATTTGTAAATGGGTTTCTAGTACTCCAAAAACGACATTGCTCAAGTGCCAATAAAATGCGTATGGACAATTCTGAGAAATTAACAAGGAAAATTAAGGAAACTCGTTTCGGCTCGGGGCTGTCACTACCTTCGTTCTGTCTCACTCCCGCGATACACAATAGAAGACAGAAAACGATAGATTATTACTCTAACGCAGCTATGATGGATGCCGACTGCGATTCGATTGTAGTCGAGTCTGAGCATGGCCGAGCCGAGCTGAGCCGGCCTGTGGCAGACTTACTCCTTTCTCTCTCTTGTTCGCGGTAAAACCTAGAGACAGAATTATGGTGGCGGTGCAATTCAGAGGCCTACCTCAGTATCATGCTAACAAGGGCAGAAGTATGGGCGAGAGGGAAATACTCCTTTTTTGTGATGCAGCCTTTCGCGCACATAGTGCACCAGACCTCTGCTCCTTAACTACAGTGCAAAATCAAACTTGCCAATTTCATTAAAAGTGGAAATTTTACTTCATCATTGAAAGGTACTGCATAATAAAGCGGTACAAAACTGTCCCGATACGACCAAAAGTAATAAATTCGGACCAGACCTCGTTCCTCTTAAACTTAAGCAAAATTAAACTCAATGTGATTCAGAATTTAACCACGAGTGATACTTCGGGCCTAGCAGTATTTCAAGAAGTGTACTGGTGTTTTTTTTTCTTCTATTATGGTAAAAAAAACTCCTTCTACTTCAGTCTCGACTTCAGTTAATTTCGGGGCTTAAAATATACTATGTGGGTGGCGCAAATTGTTTGTCATTGCAGCACGGAATCACTCAGACTCGGGGCCGTCGGCGAGGCTGTGGTCCCCTGGAGCCCCCAGAGCCCCCAGAGCCCCCAGAGCCCCCGGAGGGCGTGAGGCGCTTATTATTCTGATTCTGGCCGGATATCTTGGCACGGGGCGTCACACAGCCGCACTGTATCCCGGCAACACCAAGGGCACACATTTCATCGAACCTTATGGGACGGCGTCGCCACAGCGCCGGCACCACGGCGCAGTGTCCAATCGATATCTGTCCGGTCCGGCCGGCCCCGCCAGGCCCCGCCAGGCCCGCCAGGCCCCGCCAGGCCCCGCCAGGCCCCGCCAGGCCCCGCCAGGCCCCGCCAGGCCCCGCCAGGCCCCGCCAGGCCCCGCCAGGCCCCGCCAGGCCGCCAGGCCCCGCCAGGCCCCGCCAGGCCCCGCCAGGCCCCGCCAGGCCCCGCCAGGCCCCGCCAGGCCCCGCCAGGCCCCGCCCAGCCCGCCAGGCCGCCAGGCCCCGCCAGGCCCCGCCAGGCCCCGCCAGGCCAGGCCCCGCCAGGCCCCGCCAGGCCCCGCCAGGCCCCGCCAGGCCCCGCCAGGCCCCGCCAGGCCCCGCCAGGCCCCGCCAGGCCCCGCCAGGCCCCGCCAGGCCCCGCCAGGCCCCGCCAGGCCCCGCCAGGCCCCGCCAGGCCCCGCCAGGCCCCGCCAGGCCCCGCCAGGCCCCGCCAGGCCCCGCCAGGCCCCGCCAGGCCCCGCCAGGCCCCGCCAGGCCCCGCCAGGCCCCGCCAGGCCCCGCCAGGCCCCGCCAGGCCCCGCCAGGCCCCGCCCAGCCCGGCCCGGCCCGCCCGGCACGTCACATTCAATTTCATTCCTATTGCTGTGTGGAATATATGCTCGCCGTGAAGACCGCGCCGGTCCGGGTTCGTCCCGGGACGGCTCGACTCGGCTCGGCCCGGTCTGTATTCAGATTCCCATCGCGCGATCGAAAACCAATGTGTCGTTGTTGGCGCGGTGATACTGCTGTTTCGCCCGCTCCCCCTGTTATCTCTTATTTCTTTCGCCGTCTGTCATCTCTCTCAGATATGGTGCCGCCTCCGAACTCCGGGCACCGGGGGACGGCGGGCCGGGACGGGACAGGTACATCGTAAAAGGATGTTGTTGTCCCCCCGCCCCCCTCCCACCTCTTGGCCCGGCGCGTACGCGTTTGGCTTTGGCTGTCAGTGGTCCTCCATTCCGTTTTCGGCTCTCTCACGTGGTGTCGCGTGCTTTCGTCGCAGCAGGGGACGCGACGTCTCGTCGGGGTTCTATTCTGTCCGACCAGGCGCGGATCCAGGGGCGGCTCTAAGGGGGGAGGGGGGGGCGATGTACCGCTTTCTGCCTACTTTCAGGCGGATTGTAACGCGAATTGCCTACCTTTCGGGCGCGCGATCGCCCCGTCGCCCCCCCCCCCCCCCCCCTGGATCCGCGCCTGTGTCCGACCGAGCGGACTGTACCGAGCAGTGCCTCGGCGTGCAGTTCCGGGTGCTTAGAGAATCGGGTGTCTGAAATATTTCCGGAAAAATTGGAAATATTTAAGAAATATTGCAGAATCTTTCCAGGCGGCCCCGGAAATATTGGAAAAATTGGAAAGATTGGCTATAGCGAAGACAAGGAACTACATGGCGAAAACTAAAAGATTCTGTTTCAAAAACAGCAACTTTTGAAAGTTTTTTTTATTTGGAAAAGACGTATTGACCATTGCATATGACTATGTATGATATATTCAGTGAGAAACAGCATTGAATCGGAATTTGAAGGCAACTATTTTCGGTGTGAATGTGTTCATAAGAAGTAACACTATCAACAAATGCCAGAGTTAAATTACAAATCCACGTTTTCCTGAGTGGTATTAACACATGGAAAATCATGAATGGGTGGGTACCTACCACACACTTGCAAGAGTGTGACGGTATACCCTACTCTCCTAGAGTGCTGTTGTGCCATTACTTCAGATAAGAACCATACGAGCGTGACACCTTTACTACACCTTTCGAAGATCCTCATACGCCAACATACTTTGAGAGGTCACTTTAACACTAGACGGACCACAGGGGGTCAATTGACCCCTCGGCACATTCAAACGACCGCAAATCCCACATTTTCAGCCCGATCGCCATAATTTTTTTTGACCTTTATTCATTTAGGACTTAGATCATCCCAAATTTTTTTTAGAATTTTTTGGCCGAAAAAAAAGTACTCATTTTAATAAATTTACCTTTAAGGACGAAGTGGGGTCAATTGACCCCAATAAGGTTTTCACCTACAGGCACTGTCCTAACACGTGATTAAATACTGGATATCATCTCCTGTCATTAAATATGTGCCTTTCGATAGTAAGGCTGTAATCAAGAAATATCTCGAAGAACTCAACACCTCGCCCTCGCAGTCCGGCGACGAGGCTAGTGACGATGCCGACACCGATGGTGGCGAGGGGTCCACAACTCGAGACAATCAGTGTACACATTTTCAGACAATCAAACACATCATCGATTAAAAATCTTAAAAAAACTGCACAAACATGAGGCTTCGGCTACAATTTAGGGCTAAAAACAGCAGTAAAACGCCATTACTAGACTAAAATTTTAAATCTTCTGCAAATTAGTTGCAACAATCTACACAATCAACACAATCAGTGTACACTTTTGGGCAGAGTTGTGGACCCCTCGGATGGTGGTCTCTCGTGGAATGAATTTGTTCCTGAGAGGGATTCCTTAAGTAGTGATTTATCTGACAGCAAATTGACACCGTATGTTCAATCGATCATGAACATGGTCAGGGACACATTGAACTCATTTTAGTATCAGCATGCGAACACAGTGTCACTGAAAACCCTAGAAACATAAGGGGGTCAATTGACCCCGCTTGGTCTTTAAAAGGGGGAGAAAATCTTGGTCCTTCTAGTGTTAATATCAGGCTGTCCAAAAAGTGGTCGATTCGTCTGGTGGCAATGCGCCTTTGCCGCTTTGGTTTCTGGGCACTATCAGGGATACCCTTTTCAATGCTAATCAGCGACCGGGAGAGTAAAGGTGTCCAGCAGTGGAACATCACTGTGGAGGCTTTGTCCCACTGCTGGACACCTTTTACTCTTCCGTTCGTTAGTTTGCATGAAAAAGGGTACCACTGGAAGACGCCAGAGACACCCTGATTTTACACCGTGAGTGTCGTTGTCCGACTGTGATAAATAACACGTAAATCATTCATCCCGGATCTTGGGTTTGTAGAGAAGGCAGTGTTGACTAAAAGAAAGTACAAATACTTCGGAAAATTCATTTTGCGGTCCTTGGAGTACCTTGAATGAAACAATTCGGTTGCGAATATGCACTACCCTTCAAATAGTGTAGGTTAGCACTCTGTGGGAAGGTGACCATGACTAGAGTTTCGCCGTATCTTCCGCTATTAAATTTGAAGAACAAAACATGAATCGAGTGCATGTGCATAGTGAAATCCTGCAAGAAACGTCGCGCTACCCTACCCCTTGAAGAATGTATGGGTTGCCCTCTAAAACCAATATTTCCAATCTCTCCGTAATTTTGGAAATATTTCAGAAATATATCCGAAATATTTCCACAGTTTTATCTTCCCAGAAAAATAGAAACTCTACGGGTGCTGCACGCCTCCCCCTCTGGTCTGGCTCTCACGGCACCCGGGACAAATCGACATCCAAGGGCCGGGGAGGGAGCCGGGGGGGGGGGGGGGGGGGGGCTGCGGGCTGCGGGCGGACCCTCTTATCACGTTTAAACACACCTCTGGGTCCAGTGGTGTACACACGGTAAATGAAAGTCTCGGAAACCGGGCGCGCGTCTGGATTCGGGTGTGCTGTGTCTTTCTACCTTGAAAGAAGCAAAGAGACATCGAATGCGAAACCGAGACGCGCGCTCGGCTTCCGAGACTGCCGTTGGCCGTGCAGCGTCCTTGTGTCCCTTGTGAGTACGACGAGGAAGTCTAAGGTGGCCGAGCGCCCGCTGGGGTGTCTGCCGCCGCCCTGGCGGCCCTGGCTGCCCTCGTACCTCCCCCCCCTCTCCCTTCCCCTGCACTTCTTTAACGTCAATGTCACTGCAGACGTCCCGCCGCCCAAGGATGGCGCCCGACGCGTAATATATGATTCCGCGGGTGGTGGTATCTCGGGGCTGGCGCACTGAGAAAAATGGTTAGGCGATCGAAATTCTGGGTGTGGGCATCAAAGCACACTCTCAAAAATGAATGCACGATTTAAGCCTAAAATGCTTTAAGTTAAGCATATTTTATGCTTGAAACACTAAAAATCCCACACGCATATTGTTCTTGATTGCAGCTTATCATGCTTGATTGAGGGATACCATATGCGTGCCCCAAGAATACAATACGTGCCTCAAGCATACA
>CM076252.1:4442960-4508714 GCA_038380765.1 Odontothrips loti | reverse complement strand
CGACGGCGGTCTACCAGTCAGAATGAGCCATCCGTGCGGTACTATAGTGGAGGTTATACGCGCGTTGGTAGGAATACTGCCTTACATGGCAGCGATGGACCTGTCCGTGGCGAAGGTGTCGCCAATGTACGGACCGAACCCGTCGCTAAGCGAGGGGGTGGTGTTCCAGCTTGAGGCGCAAATGACAGTAGACGCTGACACCACATAACATGTAATAAAAAGGAAAAATAAAAAATGGAGATGGAATTATGCTGGTTGTCCATCACAATTAACTGCGTTGGATGGGGCAGTTAATACAAAAAAAAAAGAAGTCGGTGCGGTGTTGAATCGTTTAAAGATAACCTCCGCTTGCGACTTGTTTCTCCGTTTAAAATGGAAAACAATACTTTCATACTGTGTCACCGCGAGCCAGAGTGTGAAAAAGCGCTTACAATACTAAAACGTCTTGTGCTCAAACTTAAACTACCAATCAGATTGGAATTAAAAGACACGCACAAACTTCTAAAGGTACAGGCAAAATTCGGACAAGAACGGTGTGTACGGAGTTGCACTCCGAAGCTCCTCACGGACGGTAGTCACGCTGGTGGGGCCTTTCTGAGAGAACTCGACTCGCTATACGATCAGCTGTCGAGACGATGTGCGAACATCCCCTTCATTTCTCGCCGAGCCAACTCGAGCGACATGAAAGTCTTAATCAGTGTGAATACTGCCATCGGGAATTTGCACGCACAGATCCTGCCTTAAAACGTACGGCACACCACGATCACAAAGAGGAACAAAATAATTACCTCGCCACTCTTTGTACCTCCTGCAATTTGCTGGTACCCCAGTCAAAAAAAAAATGTACGTTATTTTGCATTCATCAAAATCTTACGATACACACATCTTAATCACTGGCCTGGCTCAAGTTGCCGATAAAAATGATTTTATGAGGGGTATCCCCCAAACCAGAGAAAAGTACATTGCTTTCATGTGGAAAAATTTTGTGTTCTTAGATTCACTTGCCTTTCTTCATGCCAGTCTGGAGAAGTTAGCCGACACCATGTTGGAAGAGGACTTGACTTTCTTAAGAGAACATTTTGAAGGGGATCCCAAAGGCAGCGAAAAAATAGCCGCACTTCGTCACAAAAATGTCTTTCCATACACATATCTCACTGGGGTTGAGGTTCTAGCAGAAAAAAATTGCCCCCAAAATCTGCCTTTTTCAATGATCTCGCCCAGAAGGGGATAAGTGATGAGGAATATGACCATGCATGTCACGCCTTCACTTTATTCGATTGCAAGAGCTTTGGAGACTACGTCAGTCTATACCTTACCTCAGACGTGCTTATTCTAACTTGCATTTTCGAGGCTTTCCGAACCAAAACATTTTCATACTATTCTCTGGAAGCGGCAGCCTTTTTTTCCCTCCCCGGACTCGCGCTTGAAGTAGCACTCCTCATAACGGGACAGAAACTCGAACTGTTAACAGACCCCGAGATGTATCGTTTGATAGAGAGTGGAATCCGCGGAGGTGTTTCACTCTGTTCCCGTCGATATGCTCGTGCAAACAACAGACTTCTCCCTAACTTTGATGCCGACAAGCCCTCCACATTTATCACTTACTGGGACGCAAACAATCTCTATGGCAAAATTATGTCCGGCCCCCTACCTGTGGGGGGCTACAGATGGATGAGCCATGAAGAGCTGGCCAGGTTTAACCCCCAAAACTTGACAGAAAATGATTCTGAGGGATTTATTCTGGAGTGTGATTTACAACTACCCGCTAATGCGGCCCTGCATGAGTTGTTAGCCGACTTCCCCCCAGCGCCCGAGCTGAAACCGGCCCCTCGCGGTTTGTCAGCATGGCAAATACGGCATGTCAATTTCAAGGCACAAGGAGGCGAATCAAAACTGATTTTGGATTTTTCTTGTAAAAAAGACTATGTGGTGCACGGCACTACTCTGAAACTGTATCAAGAACTCGGAGTTCAGTTCTTCATAAAGCGGGGGGTGGTGTTCCGCCAGGAAAAGTGGTTGGCCCCGTTTATTCACTTCAATACTGAAAAAAGGAAATGTGCCAAGTCCCCTATAGAACGTAATATTCGGAAACTGACTGTTAATTCATTGCATGGTAAAGTGCTCCAATGTAAGAGGAATAGGCGTGATGTCAGGTTGGTCAATTCTAAGCGAACGTTGATGAAATATGTCGCCAAACCCAACTTTTACGATTTCACAGTATTTGACTCGAGTTTCGCGGCTGTTGAGTTGACACGAAGCAGTGTGGTTCTCGACAGCCCGATCGCCATTGGCATGACGATTCTCGACCTCTCAAAAGCGTATATGTACTCCATGTTCTATAAAGTACTACGCCCCATTTTCCATGGAAACATCCGTCTCTGCTACAGTGACACGGATTCGCTCATATGTCTGGTGTACACAGACGATCTGACGGCCAGTCTGGAGCCCTACGCAAAGCAATTCTTTGATTTTTCCTCATATCCTTGTGAGCACCCTCTGAATTCATCTGAAAATGCATTAACACCCGGGCTTTTAAAATGTGAGACGGGAGGAAAATTGATTACAGAATTCATTGGTCTCAAGAGCAAAATGTACTATGTTAACGTTGATAACTCGGAAAAGATGACCGCTAAAGGAGTACCAAAAACAGCCCTTAGCACTCAAGTGAAAAGAGATACCTATTTTAATGCACTCTTTGGTGATGGAAAGGATCGTCATCGTGTCTTTTATTGACCTGGTGACAAACTCGAACCTTTCAATTGACACAATTCTATTTTTGACGTGTCGGATTGGTTTAACGACATTGAGACAGACTCAAACAGATCGGATGCTACGGAATGGTACGACAATGACGGCAGGTGACTCCAGTGATCACGATTCCGACACCTTCTCCGAGTCAGCCCGGCCCGACTCTCTACAACCGACATGGCTGGCGATGGGAGGAAAGCGTACGAACAGGAACAGAACGAACTACTCGACCACAGAACACCACAGCACGACACGGACGGGGCACAGCCACTCTACGGTGCTAACTCGTCATTGAGCGTTGGTACAGTGTTCTATTTGGAACCATTGCGCTCAATAGATGTTGACAACACTGGATAGTGTCTTGCCTTGCGCGTTATGTGTTTGCTTCCTTGCCACCATATTGTTTCGCCGGGACGGTGTTAAATGTTGCACATGTACCCAACCCGCGGTGAGCTGAGCATTACTTCCACCGGACTGGTAGAATTAGTGATGTACTTCGACGACGGCGGTCTACCAGTCCGAATGAGCCATCCGTGCGGTACTATAGTGGAGGTTATACGCGCGTTGGTAGGAATACTGCCTTACATGGCAGCGATGGACCTGTCCGTGGCGAGGGTGTCGCCAATGTACGGTCCGAACCCGTCGCTAAGCGAGGGGGTAGTGTTCCAGCTTGAGGCGCAAATGACAGTAGACGCTGACACCACATAACATGTAATAAAAAGGAAAAATAAAAAATGGAGATGGAATTATGCTGGTTGTCCATCACAATTAACTGCGTTGGATGGGGCAGTTAATACAAAAAAAAAAAGTCTTGATATTTTAATCCCTTTTTTTATGTAGTCGTACAAGCTGTTGTGGTGTGATAGCAGTAACTGTTTGTCGTTAAGCGATACTGACTAATATAAATATTCTGTGTTTAGGACGTCGAGGATGGAATCGCCAACAGGAATGCTCAGTATCACTATGCAGCACGATCCGGCAGGAGCGCGCGGTGCAAACACATTAACATTTGAATTAGTTGAAAATCGACGAGAAGTGCTTATTCACGATACTTATTGTTATGGTTTTAGAAAATTTATTGACTATTTAGATACGATGTTCAAAAAGATTTACTCCCTTCACATGCGTATTGAAAAATTACGTTATGTGACAACACCTCATATGACTGAGTTGATTTT
Source organism: Odontothrips loti (assembly GCA_038380765.1). Taxonomy (NCBI): domain Eukaryota; kingdom Metazoa; phylum Arthropoda; class Insecta; order Thysanoptera; family Thripidae; genus Odontothrips; species Odontothrips loti. Next base: position 4,504,788 of record CM076252.1, on the reverse strand, counting down.
GGAAGTTCGTAAAAGAGATTTGGGTGAAGGCATCGTAGCAAATTATCATGCCAGCGATCCTGACGAAGGGGTTTTCTGATTGTAGGTTTTGGCGTTTGGTGGACCGGGTATGGCGTTTGGTGGACCGGTTAGCAGTATCACGCTGCGCTTTTCTACTGACACAATCTTTAGGACTCTGACCAGACATATGTATATGGAATTAGTCTATGATGAGGCGTTTGTGTTCGCCAAGACTAAAGCCCCGTGTGAGGAGCATCTTGCTAACTTTGATGTACTCGTCCCATTACTATTAGAAGCCTCCAGACATTACGGCACCTCGACAATTAGGCGCGTCACCTACGCCGGTGACCCTCTTGAGTCCTGGAAGCTCACCCTGATGTTGCGGGCTGCCACCAGCTTACGGTGGCTCCCGTCTTTGCTGAGACGAGTGATGCACGGCCCGTTCGGGCCGCTCCTCGCACCATGGGCCTTCAAAACCGCGCCCTTGCCGACGTATGTACAAGTCATGAACAACTCATCAATTGACTCATCAATTGCTTCAATCTCTGTGTTGAGACCCGTGGACCTGAGCGGAACTGAACATTTTTTTATATTGGTGTACGAAGACAAAGTTGAACTGAGATACAATAACAACGCGTTATGTGAGGAAGAAAGTCTTGCTGACATTGCTAGGTGTATTGAATATGCACACAAACAACAAGTTCTAACCATCCTGCATGAATATTTTACTGTAATCCTCTCTATTAGTGATTGCTTTGTAACTTTCAGATCACGTTTAAGGTGGGAAAGAGAATTGGTAATGGTGTTCCATAGAGAAGAGTTATGCGTACCTGAGCTTTACCTCAGCCTGACTCCCCAAGAATATGTTCAGTTGCAGCGCGATGTGGCATGGGCAAAGCTCACAGCCGAGCGAGCAGAGATGTTACCGCTCTCGATGAGTTTGGGCTATGTACCCCCCACAACCGTTCTTGATGAGTTTGGACTATGAACCTCCCAAACACGACTTAAAATATCTGTATCTGTGTACCCATTGTGAATAATTTGGTACAATAAAACTATATATCTGTACAAAAACTGTACACATTTTTTGCTTTTTTATTTCTTCACCTTAGCAATGGTTTAAACGTTGTGCTAGGGCGGCGGCCTGCGTTGACGTCATGACAGCCAAGGTCAGCTATCAAGGTCGTATGAGCCTAATCTTATGTCCAAACCCGCCTATCTTATACTACTTAGGCCGTCTCCCAGGTCTACCCCGCAACCCGCTCCTGTCCACACCCCACGAAGTAGCGATGCAAGGCATACCACAGCGCGCCCCAGGTACACCCCTACCGACCAGCAGGTGGTTTACAATATGCAGGGTTATCTTGGCCATCCTGATAGCTTTAGTAGGCTTTACTTAGTACTGTTTCGGGGGCCAGAAGGCCTTGTCGTGTCCATGCTTTGCCTGTAAGATCTGCCAGCGCCGCGCTAGAAGCGCGACCAGCCCCCTAGAGATACGATATGAGCGATAGAGGCCGAGATCGCGCCCAGCTCCCGAGCCGGAAACACGTATGGTGAGATACATACCGGCCCCGATCACTTCGTCGGCGGCCCGGCCCTCTCTCGAGGAAAGTTTTGCATAAATGCAGAGGCTGCCGCTTGCTCCGCCTGCCCCGCTCCCCCCTGGCGCGACCCGCGAAGTCCAACCCTTATTTGGGATCGCGCCTCAGACGCGCGGGACTGACCTGGGGAGCCGAGGGCGCGGAAATAGTTGAGTAGGGACAGTTCAGCACGGACAGCGAGAGTGGACGGTCAGAGACGCTCAGCAGCGACCAGCCCGCCCGGACACTTTGGACTTCTGCAGCAGATACCACCACATCATGGCTATCCTGAGTAGGTAGTTAAGAAACACAGTGTCTGTATGTTCATGTGCCCTGTCAATAAGTGAATAAACCCGTACTGCCAGCGTGTCTCTTATGTGAACGATCATTACCTCACTTATCCACACCTCTTGAGTTCCCGGGGAACAGAGTGTGAACAACACCAAGGAAAGGACTGTAATGAGTCCCCCCCCCAAGAGAGGAACTTCACATAAGAATAAACCATCTTAACTGAAAGCCCTTGCCGCTATATACAGCAGGGAGAACCCACCAACCACGACACCACATATACTCACAGCGCGTGTGACCCAAGGATTGGGTCAACCCGCACGCCGGCCTCGCCTAGCCGGGCCCACGTCTAACACACGGTGACGCAAAAATAGCGAGATGAGTGCCGCCCGCATACCGCCCCCCCCCCCCTGTCCCGGGTCGCGCTGTCCAACCCTTCTTAGGGATCGCGGCCCAGATGCACAGGGCCGCGCGGGACTGACCTGGAGAGCCGAGTGCGCGAAAATAGTTGAGCGGAGTCCTGCGCAGACGACGAGAGTGAGCGGTCAGGCAGACACCAGCGACCAGCCCGCCCGTTCCCAGGACGGACACTTTGGACTTCACTGTTTGGACTACAACAACCCAGCATCATGGCTATTCTGAGTATGTAGTTAGGCAACCCAAGTGTCAGTTAAATCAGTGCCATGTTAATGTGAATAAACCTGCCGATGCCAATGTGTCTTGTGTGTGTACCGATCATTACCTCACGACTCCACACCTCTTGAGTTCCGGGGTGACAAGTATGAAAAAGCACAACACCAAAAGAGACTAGAATGAGAAAACCCCATAGAGAGAACTTCACAGAACCACAAGTTTAACTGAGTTAAACCGTAGTTGATGCAATTGATAGGGTGAACCGCCGTGAGCGTTCTAGACGATGAACAACCTGAATCGTATCGAGCGAGTGTCTCATGAACGTCAGCGGGTGTGAGTGTGAGGCATTAGAAGACTTGAAGAAGTGGACATCCCACAGAATCAACAGGACCAAGGCTGGACGAATGAGTCGATCGTAGAGAAAGTGTGAGTACACATTTCCTAGCCCCCGACGTACACATACTTCACTTTTCGGTTCACTAATATTTATACTGCTGAAGGGGCATACTTGCTACACTTTTGAAGCGTTTGCACACGCCTGACCTCAGTCTTCGCACATTTCTTGCACTGACAACAGGAGGAACACGAACACGACGACCAAAGCCAGAACCTCAACAAGACTACACCCAGGAAATTGTCTTCTTGATCCCTGTTATTGGCAAGAGCATTTGCATTAGATATGGTAAAATACACTTGGACCAAAGCACATTTTACTGGACGTAACGCAAATGCTCTTGCCGAAAACCGTGATCACGAACACATTTTTCCTGGGTGTACCCCTTTAACTGTCCACTGTGAGCTGATTCCCACTCACCAGCTTACTTTTGCAACTCAAAGACCTTCGAACTGCCACAATGACGAAGGACATTTGCTTCCAAACCACAAAGAACCCTCTTTGTGCTACGAAAACAGACGTACTTTGTATTGTAACAGTACGAAAATCTTTCGTGAGACCAACGAGGATGCAGAGGAAACATCCATTGTGACATGTGAAATGCCACAATTACTGGGGACCTCAGAAGTAGGCCGCACTAGCCTAAGCGCGCCTTAGTGCGTTGCCCGCGCCTCAGTGCGTTGCCCGCTCGCGGAAACGACTAGATAGTGTTCAAACAGCACTTTAGGCATATTAGGATAACCTTGACCAATGACCTGCGATGACGTCATCGCACTCGGCAGTGCCTGTCGCCGACGCACGAGCCGCCGCGCCGGTTCGGGACCTACTGCCACAGAGACGTAAGCGTTTACGGGATCGCAGAAGCCACGCCCCCACAGTGTTGCTCTAGGACCAACGAGTCATTAGGTAGTGGCGGGAAAATCCGCAATGACTAATTTCATCAACGACCGTGACTTGTCAGTTGCAGTGGACCGTTTGACGAGATTGGCTATGACTTCTAAAGTCTCTAAAGTCATGACCTATCGTCTTAAAAAGACTGTGACAACAACATTGACTCCATATTTTTCTAAACACCGCGGTAAGGTAGTACAGTGTTGCTCTAGGACCAACGAGTCATTAGTGTTATAACTAACTGTTGTTGTGCACGCACATGGGGATGCTGCGGTCGAACCACCACGAGCAGTGGAAACTTCCGATATGTGGAAGTGCGAACGTGTGTGTTTCGGCCGCGGGGCAGAGCTTGTTTGTCACCGAGGGCGAGGGCTGTTGTGTAAGGTGTTTGTCGTGGGGTGGCCGGAGGCTGGGGAAGCCACTTTACCCCTCCCTTCCCCGTCCGCCCCGCGACTGCACTATTTAGTGCACGGCTCGCCCTGACTCGGTGCCACTCCAGCAAGACCTCTCCCAGCGCGAAGCTCTGCCCGTGTCAACACAGATATGTACGGTGAGTGGTACAGCAGCGAATTATAACAAGTAAAACCAAGAGCCAGTGTACGACCTTTCCTCAATTCCCGGATTCACGCATCACTAGTGAAAAGTGTTGTGACTAGCCCTTTGCCCAAGAAAGGGGGACGAAAGGGGGACACAACAACTGGTGTCAGAAGTGGGATTGATTCGTGTTTTGGGAATTGATTCACGTATCAAGTGTGTAAGGGTGTGAGTGAGAGGGGAGTGGCCGAAGAAGGAAAACGAGAAGAAGAGCGCATGCCTACCCTGCCGGATTGGGTCCGTTCACCGTCCCGTCGGCTTCGACGCAGAAGTTTCGGATCCATCTCGCTGCCAGACTTTCCAGAGATGGACGAATTCGGGGGTGAGCACCGCGAACGCCCAGCATCAGCCGCCGGACCGTTACCAAATGGACCCGTCCCGGTGTTTGGCGCCGCACCTCCAGGAGGCCCAGGGGGCCATCGCCCGGAACCAACCATCCCCGTTGCCCCGGGGGCCGTCGCCAACGGGGCCGCACCCCGGGTGCCCCCGCTGCATCCACACCCTCAAAGTTTATCTGCACTATACGAACAGCACGGACTTGAACAGGTGTCCAGAGTGGTCGGCCTATTTACCAACCCTTTTTTCGAAGAGGCTGTGGGCCCGGGGATGACGATGTCACATGCTTTGGCAGTCCTGGGGCTCGGCAACTACACCGCCGAGACTTACCTCAGAGACCATTATGGTGTGCAGGTAGCACGGAACTACGGCATGACCAACTCGTGCTTCTATCTCGAGTTGCGGAACGCTAACGGTCGGCTATGGAAGGTAGAAGACTCACCTTCAAACAGCAAATTAGTCGCGTTTGTTACGCGTATGAGCGAGGAGACCAATTCCTTTCTGAACTCCCGTGGGCTACGCGGTTCCGTAACATGCACAGAGAAGGCCTAAAGAAGCTGTGGGAATTAGTGGACTGGGAATTGCTGGACAGTTTCATTGAACAGATGGAAGAGGACGCAGATTTTGGGGAGTATGCGACGTCGCTCAAGCTCTTATTGCCTGAGGTGAGCGGCATGGACCTGGTGAGCGTGGAGCCAAAAAAGTTGCACACTGCGGTCCAGTTCTTCGCTACTGTCACGAACGTTGTGGAGGCTGCATATGCCCTGCCGGACAAGAAGATCACGCCGGCCTATGGCATAGATGACAGCGACACCATAGAGAACGCAGTGACGGCCCTGATGTCTGGAAGCCCTGCCGCTTTCAGGATTGTTCCGCTAGGCGACGAGTTCACACACGTCGAGACCATCATGGTAAGGAAGTTCCTACCGGACTACTCAGAAGACGCTGAGGGCGCCTTTGTCAAGTCGAGGGCGGTGACTGAGATTTTGGGCGAGAAGTGGCAACCGCTGCCGGAATTCGACCTTTCCGAGTTTGCCAGGCTACCAGAAGAGCCTGGCGCGCAGCAGCCAGAGCCCGCCGTCACTGATGGGCCATCCACCACCATCAGGCAGAGGCCCTCCGCCGCCGCTGGTTTTGCGGCATCAGCAGACCTGCTGGTCGAGATCTGGTCCCAGGACCTGAACAAGCTGACCAAGTCTGAGCGCATCCAGTGGACAGAAGGCGGTCCCAACCCAGCAGCGCGCGCGGTGTACAGGAGCATCTCGCAGGGGCGCAGGAACAACATCTTCAGGATCCTCCCCGAACAAGATACTGAGTGGGGTGAGATTGTGCTGGAGGTTGCCAAGCACTGTGGCGTTGCAGCCCAGGACAGAGAAGATTTCGCGGAGGCCCTGGCCTACATCGTGAAAAACAAGTCCTCAGGAGGCACGCGCGTACAGATGCGCCGAGAAGAGAGCGGATTGCTGTTCCTACGAACGAACTAGCGCCGCTGGGGTGTGTAGTGCAGGTCACGGGCTCGTTCTGGGGGGGTGTGTCCGGCCCCTGGTAAGGCTTAGGTTTGACGGCATGTGAGTCCGGGGGGACTTGTGGGAGATACGCCCGTCATAGCAGATGTACCGCTGAAATATGGTTCGGATGTGTAGATCGCGCCGAAACCAGGGTCCCCTTGGACTTCGACTGGCCAAGAAAGTGCCTCGTCGTTGCTCTTCGTCCCGCCACGGCCAAACCAAAGGGGTTGGGCGTCCCTCTTGGGGCTTGCCGGCTGTGATCTGATGTGTATGCGATTCAAGCGTAGAGCATGGCTACCCGGCATACGCTTTCCATCCGAGTCGTTACTTTCTGGTTTTCTTTGTTCAAAAGCCAGTGGGGTGTAGAAGCTCAGAAAAAAAAAAAAAAAAAAAATATTTTGTCTCACATTCGTTTGCTTGCAGACACCGCTCACGCACACTGACTGACCACCACCGACACGTGGCCCCCGCTCGCAGCGCTCGGCAGACAAAGCATCGTCTGCGCCGCCATCATCCCGGACAGGCCATCCGGACCAAGAGCGCAGCAGGGGGACTCACCGAGCTTAGCGAGCAGCATCTTCCCCCGGACTCGGGCAGCGCCAACGACGGAGAATTCGGAAAACGGCCGCGCAGCTGACCGCCGGACCGTGGCCAGCTCGGATCGAGTAGGGTTGGCACCACGGGACGGGGCTAGCGGACGCGGACATCAACGGCGCTTCCCGAGGATTTCCAGGAGGAAATCAAGTTTAAAAGGGGGGATGATGTTATAACTAACTGTTGTTGTGCACGCACATGGGGATGCTGCGGTCGAACCACCACGAGCAGTGGAAACTTCCGATATGTGGAAGTGCGAACGTGTGTGTTTCGGCCGCGGGGCAGAGCTTGTTTGTCACCGAGGGCGAGGGCTGTTGTGTAAGGTGTTTGTCGTGGGGTGGCCGGAGACTGGGGAAGCCACTTTACCCCTCCCTTCCCCGTCCGCCCCGCGACTGCACTATTTAGTGCACGGCTCGCCCTGACTCGGTGCCACTCCAGCAAGACCTCTCCCAGCGCGAAGCTCTGCCCGTGTCAACACAGATATGTACGGTGAGTGGTACAGCAGCGAATTATAACAAGTAAAACCAAGAGCCAGTGTACGACCTTTCCTCAATTCCCGGATTCACGCATCACTAGTGAAAAGTGTTGTGACTAGCCCTTTGCCCAAGAGAGGGGGACGAAAGGGGGACACAACAACTGGTGTCAGAAGTGGGATTGATTCGTGTTTTGGGAATTGATTCACGTATCAAGTGTGTAAGGGTGTGAGTGAGAGGGGAGTGGCCGAAGAAGGAAAACGAGAAGAAGAGCGCATGCCTACCCTGCCGGATTGGGTCCGTTCACCGTCCCGTCGGCTTCGACGCAGAAGTTTCGGATCCATCTCGCTGCCAGACTTTCCAGAGATGGACGAATTCGGGGGTGAGCACCGCGAACGCCCAGCATCAGCCGCCGGACCGTTACCAAATGGACCCGTCCCGGTGTTTGGCGCCGCACCTCCAGGAGGCCCAGGGGGCCATCGCCCGGAACCAACCATCCCCGTTGCCCCGGGGGCCGTCGCCAACGGGGCCGCACCCCGGGTGCCCCCGCTGCATCCACACCCTCAAAGTTTATCTGCACTATACGAACAGCACGGACTTGAACAGGTGTCCAGAGTGGTCGGCCTATTTACCAACCCTTTTTTCGAAGAGGCTGTGGGCCCGGGGATGACGATGTCACATGCTTTGGCAGTCCTGGGGCTCGGCAACTACACCGCCGAGACTTACCTCAGAGACCATTATGGTGTGCAGGTAGCACGGAACTACTGCATGACCAACTCGTGCTTCTATCTCGAGTTGCGGAACGCTAACGGTCGGCTATGGAAGGTAGAAGACTCACCTTCAAACAGCAAATTAGTCGCGTTTGTTACGCGTATGAGCGAGGGAGACCAATTCCTTTCTGAACTCCCGTGGGCTACGCGGTTCCGTAACATGCACAGAGAAGGCCTAAAGAAGCTGTGGGAATTAGTGGACTGGGAATTGCTGGACAGTTTCATTGAACAGATGGAAGAGGACGCAGATTTTGGGGAGTATGCGACGTCGCTCAAGCTCTTATTGCCTGAGGTGAGCGGCATGGACCTGGTGAGCGTGGAGCCAAAAAAGTTGCACACTGCGGTCCAGTTCTTCGCTACTGTCACGAACGTTGTGGAGGCTGCATATGCCCTGCCGGACAAGAAGATCACGCCGGCCTATGGCATAGATGACAGCGACACCATAGAGAACGCAGTGACGGCCCTGATGTCTGGAAGCCCTGCCGCTTTCAGGATTGTTCCGCTAGGCGACGAGTTCACACACGTCGAGACCATCATGGTAAGGAAGTTCCTACCGGACTACTCAGAAGACGCTGAGGGCGCCTTTGTCAAGTCGAGGGCGGTGACTGAGATTTTGGGCGAGAAGTGGCAACCGCTGCCGGAATTCGACCTTTCCGAGTTTGCCAGGCTACCAGAAGAGCCTGGCGCGCAGCAGCCAGAGCCCGCCGTCACTGATGGGCCATCCACCACCATCAGGCAGAGGCCCTCCGCCGCCGCTGGTTTTGCGGCATCAGCAGACCTGCTGGTCGAGATCTGGTCCCAGGACCTGAACAAGCTGACCAAGTCTGAGCGCATCCAGTGGACAGAAGGCGGTCCCAACCCAGCAGCGCGCGCGGTGTACAGGAGCATCTCGCAGGGGCGCAGGAACAACATCTTCAGGATCCTCCCCGAACAAGATACTGAGTGGGGTGAGATTGTGCTGGAGGTTGCCAAGCACTGTGGCGTTGCAGCCCAGGACAGAGAAGATTTCGCGGAGGCCCTGGCCTACATCGTGAAAAACAAGTCCTCAGGAGGCACGCGCGTACAGATGCGCCGAGAAGAGAGCGGATTGCTGTTCCTACGAACGAACTAGCGCCGTTGGGGTGTGTAGTGCAGGTCACGGGCTCGTTCTGGGGGGGTGTGTCCGGCCCCTGGTAAGGCTTAGGTTTGACGGCATGTGAGTCCGGGGGGACTTGTGGGAGATACGCCCGTCATAGCAGATGTACCGCTGAAATATGGTTCGGATGTGTAGATCGCGCCGAAACCAGGGTCCCCTTGGACTTCGACTGGCCAAGAAAGTGCCTCGTCGTTGCTCTTCGTCCCGCCACGGCCAAACCAAAGGGGTTGGGCGTCCCTCTTGGGGCTTGCCGGCTGTGATCTGATGTGTATGCGATTCAAGCGTAGAGCATGGCTACCCGGCATACGCTTTCCATCCGAGTCGTTACTTTCTGGTTAGGTCGTGGCGGGAAAATCCGCAATGACTAATTTCATCAACGACCGTGACTTGGCAGTTGCAGTGGACCGTTTGACGAGACTGGCTATGACTTCTAAAGTCTCTAAAGTCATGACCTATCGTCTTAAAAAGACTGTGACAACAACATTGACTCCATATTTTTCTAAACACCGCGGTAAGGTAGTACAGTGTTGCTCTAGGACCAACGAGTCATTAGGTCGTGGCGGGAAAATCCGCAATGACTAATTTCATCAACGACCGTGACTTGGCAGTTGCAGTGGACCGTTTGACGAGACTGGCTATGACCTCAAAGTCTCTAAAGTCATGACCTATCGTCTTAAAAAGACTGTGACAACAACATTGACTCCATATTTTTCTAAACACCGCGGTAAGGTAGTATTCGCTGCGTACGGTGACGTCAGCGCACAGTACAAAATTTTTACCAAAGCGGTTGAAACGTTTAAAGATAACTGTCGCTTGCGCCTTGTTTCTCCATTTAGAATGTGCAATAATACCTATATACTGTGCCACCGCGAGTCAGACTGTAAAAAAGCACTGAAAATAATGAAACGCCTTTTGCGTAAAGTTACACTACAAATCAGAATCGCATTAAAAGACACGCACAAACTTGTAAAACTCCATGCAAAATTCGGACAAGGCCTATTACCACAATACGTAACCCGCCGATGCACTACTGTTAACGGTCAACCTATTATGCACACTTCTGTCGGTCTAGTGTTCACATTTTTATACAAAGCCCCGTTCATGTATGAATGGGTCGACAACGACGACGACCTTCCCCTAGCAGCGCGGACGACTCGCAACTTTACCTGACGTTACGTATATAAAAGGACCAGCTCAACTGCTTTACCCAAACCAATTTAAAAAAAAATTGTCATTCACCGCAAAATAAAAGCGTACGAACTGAAAAAAACGGTATAAATACAATGTCATTTCACCACCCAAGCCTGTGGATCGTGAGCGGTAGTTCACAAAGTGGGATATCTGAATGGTGCTGCCGACTGGTGGAAGAGTCGAATCGAGTGTTTGACACAGCATTTAAATCTGTGGTCTGGTGTTACTACGGTAACGAATCGGCCGTACCACGCTCGCGCCTGTCAAAACACAACGTCACATTTCACCCGGGGCTACCTTCCGATTTTGAGGTTCGGCGGGCAGGTGGACCTCGTTATGTATTTTGATGACGGAAGCATGCCAGTGAGGATGTCGCACGATTGTACAAACATAATGGACATGATCAGGACCATGGTAGGGTTGTTGCCGTACATGGCCTCCATGGACATGTCGGTGGTGAGGGTCACGCCGTACGACGGCGATAACGCTTCCCTAACCATAGGTTCTGTGTTCCATTTGGAACCGCTAGGGACAGTCGATGTCGATACTACCTAATGGCGTGTGTTTGTGTGTGTGTTTTTTTTCTGTAACATTATAAATGAAATAAAAATGGAGATGGAATTATGCTGGTTGTCCATCACAATTAACTGCGTTGGATGGGGCAGTTAATACAAAAAAAAGTCTTTATATTTTTTCCAGTTTTTTTTTGTTGCAATACGCTTGTTGCAGATGGACGGGTGTCTGAGAGAAGCGGTGATTTCGTGCGCGCGAGACGCCACGTATTTGCTTATGCATGTGACACCGACCAAAATTCTGCTCGAACCGTTAAATACTTCTGAAAGGAAAGACATTACTGCATGTTTGAAGACAACAACTATGCATAGTATTTTATCAATAATTGACGTGCTTGCACAACACTATTTTAGAAATACACATGTGAGCCGAACTGGTGATAGTTTTGTGTACATGTTCGAAAACGAGTTAAATATACAGTTATACAAGGAGTTGTGGTGTGATAGCAGTAACTGATTAAGGTTAAGTCATACTGGCTTACATAATTATTCTGTGTTTAGGATGTCGTGGATGGAAGCTACGTATACGTCAAGAATAATCACGATCAGAATGCAGCACGATCCTCCAGGTGCGCGCGGTACAAATACATTCACATTTGAATTAGTCGAAAATCGGCATGAAATCTGTTTTCAATAGGTGGTGTTATGGCTTTCGAAATTTTATTGAACATTTAGATACATTGCTTAGAAACATGTGCTGGCGCGGAATGAGTATTGTAAAAGTGTGTTATGTGACATCGCCTGACATGACTGAGTTGATATTTGAAGTTCGTAAAATAGATAGGGGCGATGGTATCGTGACAAATTATCATGCCACCGATCCTGACGAAGGGGTTTTCTGATTGTAGGGATGGTGCTTGGTCCGGTTTGCTGCATTTCGCTGCGCCTTTCTGCCAGCACATTCTTTAAATGCACAACCAGGTATATGTTGGTGGAATTAGAGTATGAAAACAACTGGAAGAGATGTTGCATATAGAATTTCTTTAACTGATTCAGAGCATTTTTTATACCAGCTGATCAGCAGCAGACAGTGATTAGTTCGATCAAGATTATTTAAGTTGCTGTTACACACGCTACATATACATTACGAACCACGAAAGGAGTTTACAGACCGACACGAGGAACATGATTTGGAACCCGATGAAGGGTTTGCGATCTAAATTGCAGGTAATGGGCGACACGTCAATTGCTTGAAGCTCCGTGTTGAAGCCCGTGGACCTGAGCGGAGCTAATTTTTTTTTAATAGTGATTCACGCAGATAAAGTCGAGCTAAGAGTAATAACTCGTCATGTATTCATGAGAATGACTCCGCAAGATTACAAACAGAGAATGCGCGAAGAGGAGTTGGAAAAGCTCAATGCCGAGCGAGCAGAGATGTTGCCATTATTAACAGCACTGGGCTATGTACCACCTAAACCAAACTAAAATATATATACTTATTTTTATCTGTATTTGCACAACCTTGTGAAATATCTGCACCCTCACATTGTAAATAATTGTGTCAAATAAAGTATAGCCCTGTACAAAAACTGTAGACATTCTTTTGTTTTTTATTTCTTCCCTTGTTTAAACTTGGTGTTTGGCCGGCGGGCTGTGTGAAAGACGAATCTAATTCAAAATGCGCAGCAAGATCAGACACACGTCACAAGGGGGTTGTTTGTTCGTACTCTCTTACGATAGACCTACTGCGGACATAACACTTTGAATTTTTCTCATGCAGTGCGCATGCGCAGCGCTGACAGCGTCAGACAAATCACAGTGTTATGTCCGCAGTAGGTCTATCGTAAGCGCATCCGAATAAACAACCCCCTTGTGACGTGTGTAGGATCTTGTTGCGCATTTTGAAGTTAGATTGGTATTTCACGCAGTCCGCCGGCCACTGCTACATGCGATGACGTCATTACGACCGAGGTCAGTGACCAAGAAGAATGGTTCAGGATCCCTTTTGAGGCAAGTTTAGACGAAGAAAGCGCTCGTCGAAAAACACCTTGGCTAAGCGAAATCAGAAGACGCACGACACAATGGGGCTCGTGTGAAAACACAGGCGATTAGCGAAACAAACCAAATTGCAATAAATGGATCTGTTAACCTACAACCTCGTTGCCGTTATTTGTCGTTTGTTATTGTTATTTACAATTCTGAACCACAAGTTTAACTGAGTTAAACCGTAGTTGATGCAATTGATAGGGTGAACCGGCGTGAGCGTTCTAGACGATGAAGAGCCTGAAGCGAGTGTCTCATGAACGTCAGCGGGTGTGAATGTGAGGCATTAGAAGACTTGAAGAAGTGGACATCCCACAGAATCAAAAGGATCAAGGCTGGACGAAGTCGATCGTAGAGAAAGTGTGAGTACACACTTCCTAGCCCTGGACATACACATACTTCACTTGGCTCCTGCTTATGTTCTGTTCACTAAAATTTATGCTACTGAAAGGGCACACTTGCTACACTTTTGAAGCGTCTGCACACGCCTCTCCTCACTGCCTTTGCACATTTCTTGCGCTGACAACAGGAGGGACACGAACACGACGACCGAAGCCAGAACCTCAACAAGGCAACACCCAGATAAATGTGTTCTTGATCCCTGTTATTGGCACGAGCATTTGCGTTAGATATGGTAAAATACACTTGGATCAAAGCACATTATACTGGATGTAACGCAAATGCTCTTGCTGAAAACCGTGATCAAGAACAAATTTTTCCTGGGTGAACCCAATTTCGAACTGTTCTCTGTAAGCTAATTCCCACTGCTTACTTTGCAGCTCAAAGACCTTCGAACTGCCACAATGACGAAGGACATTTGCTTCCAAACCACAAAGAACCCTCTTTGTGCCACGAAAACAGACGTACTTCGTATTGTAACAGTACGAAAATCTTTCGTGAGACCAACGAGGATGCAGAGGAAACATCCATCAACTCCAGTTCCAGGCTACTGAACTGTATTCGTAACATCAAACCTACGCTTTGATGTTAAACAATATAACACCCTTGGTTTGAGACCATGCATTACATGGTAAGAACATCGCCTTGAAATCCTACGGGATTTTGTCAAAACCGAGACAACTTGACCCAAACCTAGGGAGTCCCTGGGAATTAGGTGCAGATTTCTGGGGAACCCCTAAGAATCCATTTCCAGGGGTCCCACAATAGCGTATTCCGGAGAAGACCCGGAACGGAAATAAGAAGTTATGAAGAATCACAAAAGCTGATCCAGTATGAGGGGAACCGCAGCAAAGAGTATCTCCGGCCGCGGCGTCGGCCACGAGCCAACGTCAAAAATTTGGAGGCTTAGCTCTCGCTGACGATATGTCACGATGTCACGCCCATTTGGTAGGGTCACACTGCGCACAACGCCTACCGCGCTGCTCGCGGAAGAAGTTCCTGAGGCCGCGAGGTCGCTATGCTGCGCTGTGTGACCCTACCAAATTCTTCATAACTTCTTATTTCCGTTTCAGCTCTTCTCCGGAATACGCTATTCTGCGAACCCTGGAAACGGATTCCTAGGGATTCCCTAGGAAACGCGCCGATTTCTTAGGGACTTCCTAGGAACGTAGACCGAGGTGACCAGTTCCTAGGGAGTCCCTACGAATCTGCACCCAATTCCTAGGGACTACCTAGGTTGGGGTCAAGTTGTCTCGGTTTTGACAAAATCCCCTAGGATTCCTAGGCGATGTTTTTACCGTGTAGGTAAAGCGTGCTCGTGCGCCAGCACCACACTGGGTGTCCCAGCCAGTGCAGTGCAGTAGGCGGCTGTGCCTGGCGCCTTAAGAGCTGCTCTACATACGCTGTATTCTTTCGTCCATAAGGCGCCGATATATAGACAACCCATTCGACTGCGTTGCATTGGCCGGGACACCAGGTACAGTAGCTATTCCATGGTCACATTCACCACATTGATATCCTCACGCACCACAACACGCATTTAATTGTCAACCCAGACCTCAACAAGACAACACCCAGAAAAATGTGATCTTGATCCCTGTTTTTGGAAGCTCGTTTGCTATCACCGATGTGTTGCGCCCTACGCCCGTGTTCCATAGGGTCCCGCCGTGCGGCCTCCACAGAAACGCAGGAGTTAGGTAACGTGCTTAGTAGGCTCCACACTTTAGGAACAGCCTGGTTGGGCTGGTAGCTACCCACCACACTTTTAGAAGAGTGCGGTAGGGCTCACCGCGTTCTGAGAAAATGTGGTACACAACCACGCCTTTCCTAAAAAGTGGTGCCCAGCACACTTTAGGAAAAGCATGTTACCTCACTGTTGCCTTTCAAGAGCTGGTGAGTCACGTGTCGTGCAGGCCACACGGTGGGGTTCCGCGCTGCTTACCGTACAGAGCGGTCAGGAATGGTCGCTGTCACCAGCCCCCTGACTGTTGACGTTGGCTGTGGCCGAATGTGTCCCGGGGCTCTGCTGCGTGCCTTCTCTTTCATGATACTGCTAGGCGCAACCCCTGCACAAAATCCTGTTCAAATTCGCGAAGTACAGCGCAGCTGCTGCGCAGCCCTGTTCGAACGGTGCACAGCTGATGCGTATCTGCTCGAAAAATGATGCAAACACGCTGCCAAAGTCCAGACCGCGCGATGGGGATTTGATTGTTTGTTCAACCGACGCCGACGTGCATGGCGCGGGCAGATCGGGCCCGCGCGCCCCTATGCAGCGGCATCAGCTACGAGCCGACAGCAAAAGTTTGCCGGCTCCACTCGCGCTGCCGATGTGTCATAACCGTACCATGCTGTCCCATCAGCGAAGCTCACTCGCCGCGTAGCAGAAAGAGTTCTCGTTTGCTCCGCGCCCTGCACAGCGGTTGAACACAAAATCCCTGTCAACCGGACTTGCGCAGCAGCTGCGCGGTGCTTGCGCGAGTTTGCACAGATATTGCGCAGGAGTTACGCAGATTCCGTTTGTCACGGGTGGTGCTGGTCCGTGTTTATTTTATCACTGCCCCAGGTTGAAACATACCTCAATTTTTACACGTGTGTGAGCTGCATACACATGCGTACTTTTCCATGTTTTCTTTTCCTCCCAACGACACGAGCAATGTAACGGCCGAAGTCAGAACCTCAACGACGAGCTAGCACACTTCTTTTCTACCATCCTCTAAGCCCAATGCCAAGAATTCCATACTGCCACAACGACGAAGGACGTTTGTTTCCAAACCACAACGAAGTCTTGTGATAAGGAAACGACGTACCTCGTATTGCAGCAGTGTGGAAAATCTAACGAGCGAAACACGAGCGCGCATATCAAGTGACTGGATCACTGCTAGACATTAGGCTGTAAAATAGAGCTGACGCGCTACGGAATTTCAAGACCGGCTGGACGCGTCAAATTGAAGGAGAAAACCGGAGAAAAGCGTCAAACGGCGCCTCCTCATTACCGCCTGAGCCTCGCGCACCACCACAGCCAGCCGTATTTCCCGGCCCGTAAGGGGCTGTTCACATATTACGTCACACTTACAGGGGGAGGGGGGTCCGTGTCAAGCGTGACAGCCCTATCTTACATGCATGGAAAGGTTAGGTTAGCCCCGTGACGAAAGGGAGGGTGGGGTAAAAATATTGGCCAAACAAGCGTGACGTAATATGTGAACAGCCCCCAACTGCCGCCACCCGCCCGGCCCCAGCCCGGCTCGGCCTGGCTAGGCTGGCTCGGCGCTGAGCGGTCGGCTCGCATAGGGTAGTCCAAGTAAGGATTTGGCCGAAAGCAAAATGAACAAAACGACTGCCAAAAGACGGCGGTGGGGGAAACCATACAGTGAGCGCGCATGCGCACACTGGCCGACCGCCTAACCCCACTACCGTGTTTTAGAAGTCGTTTCGTTCTTCTCACTTCCGGCTAAATCCTTAGTTGGAATACCCTAATGTATCGGCTCGGCGCTGTTCGCCCAGCACCGATGGGAGGCACCTTGTGAAGCTTTTCTCCTTATTAATTTGACGCGGCCAGCCGGCCAGCTCCACTTTGAAGCGTAAGGTCCTAGCATTGATACCTTAAAGGGAAAAAAGGGAACTCGCACTGAGATATTGGGAAAGCAGCAACCACAGCACGGTCCCCATTTGTGTTCCCAGCTTCCTTCATCCGCGCGATCTTGGTACGGTCACATCGCTCAAAGTGATGATCTGAGACGTACCACATGATGTAGAGCTTACTCAGGCAGCCAGTCACTGATTGGGGTCCACAAACGTAAGAGTTAGGTAACATACTTATAGTGAAGTGTGGCAGAGATTACTGCACCTAAGAGTACGGTGCCCAACCACGCTTTTCTTAAAGTGTGGTTAAGGAAAAGTATGTTACATAACCCTTGCGTTTTTCGAGTACGGACAAGAAATATGGAAATCCAAAACCCAACGCCACGCCGCTGCGTGAGATATTCCGTGTTGCCCGAAAAGAAAGCAGCGAAAGGTGGCGAAAACACACAGGTGTTAATATTGTCCCTACCTCCGCCTGCCTACTAGGCAAATTATTAACAGCCGTGACAAGGTATTATTGCCTAGTATACAGGTGAAGGTGGGCACAATACACACACCCGTGTATTTGCACTACTTTTTGCCTACCTTTCTGGCAACACCGAGTCCGCTTGCGTTATTGCTCCTATTACAGTCGAACGCCGCTATTTGTCCACTCCACCGGGTGGTGCGGACAAATAGTGGACAGCCACGGGACCCGGGACCCGACCCGGACCCGGCCGGTACCCGGCGCCGCTGGCCCCCAGGGCTAGCCCGGGGAGGAGGATTGAAGAGGCTTAATACGCCCGAGCGGGAAGAAATTTTACCGACCAATTTGAGTCCACATTGGTCGGTAAAATTTCTTCCCGCCCCTCTTCAATTCTCCTCCCCGGGCCAGCGCTGTCCACTATTTGTCCGCATCTCTCCCCGGTGGAGTGCACAAATAGCGGCGTTCGACTGTAGTTGACACGTACCTCTGTGGTGCACCGCCTCATTCTGCATCATTCGCATCAAGCCTTTTGCCGTGTGAGTGTCCACCCCACCTCTGCTGCTTTCGACACGAAAACCTGTCACGAAACCAAAAACAGAACTGCCGTGAACCGAGGGGCGAATCACTAGCGTAATCATGTGTACAAAATTCTAGAAATTTTTAAGAAGAAAGTGATAAAAATTGCGAATTTGAAGTTGGACTTAGACTTTATGCCGAAAAATAGTACCTACACAGGCTGAAATGGCCAGAAAAGCAATAAAATTCTAAAATTAACGAAAACTACAGGGTGTAATCCGACGAAATCCTGAAATCTGTGTACACTTTTTTAATGAGTGGTTGTCCCCTCGCCGTGAACCTTACAACTTTTTCCCTGGTTGGAATACTTTTATACTGTGCAAACCCAAATGCGTGGGTTAACGCAACACTTACCGCATGGTCAAAGGCCACGCATTTGGAAATTCATTATCAAATGCGTGGTTCTACGCCATTTATTAGCTAACGGTGACTGTAGCATGTACTGATAATCCTGCCGAAGCTAATCGCTTACACAACGCAAAATCTCCCAGCAATGTAGATTACAAAACTGAATGGTTTCTTGCGAGTAATTCCGCTTCATACCATGGACGAATATACCGTACCAAGTTCGCAAGCATGCTTACAGACGAGTTCATAATATGAAGCGGAATCCTTCGCAACTGGACAACGTGCTTGGCAAGGACTATCAGTGCATGTTGCAATGTTGTACACCACGCATTACCTAATGCAAAGTGCGTGACTACGCACAAGCTAACGCGGTGGTCTCAGACCACGCCGGAAGTAATCCACGGTTTTGCAGAGCCGTCAAAGGTACACTTTAAAAATATTTGCCGTCACTTTACGACAATGCTCTGGCTAAATATGAACAGTGAATAAGTCGTCACAGACCAAGTGACGAGTAAGTCGTCATACCTAACATATTTTTGACCGAACAGCTAGAAAAGTCTGTCTTCTTCCAGTTTGCTAAGATGTGACGATTCGTTTCGTCACACCGTTTGTCACGAATAAACGTCGTAACGTGACGACATATTCATGGGATCAATTAATCTCTTCTCAGTTTCCAACGTTCCCGGCCGGTTTAGGGACCTTTTTTTCTGCACATAAATTTTGCACAATCCTATTGTGCGTAAGCGTGCGTAAGCCTGACGCACACGACTATATAAATAATTCCGTACAATTTTATGCGTAATTATGTATAAAATTATCTTATGTACATTAGTGTACGAGGTTACGAATTAATTTGTGCGCAGCTTAAGGAAATCTATAAGCATACGTAGTAACATGAGACATTGCACTTAAATAAAGGACAAAATTATCCATAGCTACACACCGTCTAGTACGGCATGGAAGTGCAATGTCATATTGCGTAACTATGCGTGCTTATAGATTTCCAGAGGCTACGCACAAATTAATGCCTAACTTCGTACAATATTATACACAAGATAAATTAATACATAATTGCGTACAATACGGTATGTTATTGGTATGTTAGTATGTGTAAATTCGCGTGCGGAAGGCTGAGGCACAAACGGATTCTGCAATAATTGAACACAGAAAAATATCCAGAAACATTTAGTGTGAGAAACAAATTTTGGCAACGTTACGTTGCAGCGTACGCTGGAAAAAGCAATGCTGGTCATCACAAAATTTGTTATGCAAGTCACATTTGCAACGACCCTCACTGTTTTTTTGTTTGTTTTTTTTGCAACGCTAACGTGGCAAAGTATTGCTGCGAAAATGGCAAGCTCAGAAACAGTGTGCAGTCTAGCGCTGCCGGCTGGTCGCACTGGCAGTGTCGGCCCGCTGTAGTCAGCTCTGCGTTCCGTGCGATGCGGTGCGCCCAGCAGGTGCGCCGCGTCGGCCTAGCGCACTGGAACGCCGGGAAGGTAGGCAGCCCATTTGACTCGGTGGCATCCTGTGCTGGCATCCTGTGCCAAGCGATCGCTGAGTCGAATGGGCTGCCTACCTCCCGGGCGCTTCGGTGCGCCAAGTCGCAACCGCCATGGAGTCGAAAGGGTTGCCTACCTAGTGGGCGCCAGCCAACCTCAAACTTCAGGACTGGAAATATATTATTCAACGAGCGTTTCAAGGTCACCGTGCTCGTCGGGCACAACGGTCAGACCCGAATGAGATAATTAGTATGGGGGAAAAGCACATGAATGTGCAAAACATCGGAACGATTTTTTTGCGAGGATCGGTACTTCAGACCGTCATCTTTCAGATTCGACCTCCAGAGCCAAGAACCATATTAAGCGCCGATGTTCAAAATCAGAAATCAGCGGATAACTCGAAAATTTCCAAGTCAATAGTAGGGATTTTTTGACACCAACAGATGCCCCATTTCATTAGCTTTCAGATAAGCGTTTAAAATTTGGGGGTCGTCGCTTTGGATTTCGAGCGGCACCGCTTTGAACGTCGCCGGGCGTCCATTTCGGCGACTGCCGCTGTCTTGCCACCGTCGCCCGCTCTATCTAGTATCTCTCTCGCACTCACAACAATTTTAAGTGTTCAAATTTTGGTTCAATTTTCATGAAATTTTATACATTTTGTGGCACTACATTGTGGTAATCAGCGGTAATCTGTTTTGAGCACCGGGCGTTCAAAGTTTGATTTTGAACCGTCCTTTGAGCAACCTAATGTTTCAAATGTTCAAAATTTGACAGATTTTCATGTGGCCTCCTAGCCACCGTTGTTCATCTATGTGGAAGGAAGACGTAGGAGGGAGGAGGGAAGACGGAGAGGCAGAGGAAGAGGAAAGAGGGGAAGGAAGAAAGGGATTGGGGGCGGAGGGGGGGGGGGCAGAGTGAGAGAGGACAGGGAGAGACCAAGACAAAGAGAGGAGAAGGGCAGAGGGAGGAGGAGGATAAAGAATGTTCTGAGCTGGTGCTCCTACCTGAGCAATGGAGGCAGCGTCCATAAGGATGGAACGTAGGATTTCACTGCGCATCTCGCGGCACAATTGGGCGCAGGTCTTCGGATCAGTACGCACTGGATTGCGCCGTTGGGTCCCGACCATCGCAGCGAACGTCACCTCCATATGGCAGCCGAAGACTGACGCCGAGGTCCGGACCGCGTGAGGTTCCCAACGATCAGCTTCTCCTGCAACACCGTACACCACGAAAACACTTTCGCGAGGCCTTCCGAATACAACGTCAGGGGGCCGTAACTGGGAAGTCACTCGACGGGACGTGGACAGGCACGGTGCGACGTGGCAGAGGCCATGGAATGGCGGATGCTCCATGGGAAAGGGGGAGAGGAGGAGGGGGGGGGGGGGGCGCGCGCGCGAGAGGCCCTCCGCTCTTGGGCGCTGGTGAGAGCCGACTGGCTAGATCAGACATGGCCCCACGGCCACGGGCCGCGCCGCCCGCATAGCCGTGCGTAGCCGTGTCTCCTGTGTTTTTTCTGTTATCCCCACCACCTCGGCCGCCACGTAGGGGACGTTCATAAACTAAGAGATCGCTTTTTGAACCCCCCGCCCCTCCCTCCTTTCCCGTAATACGGCTAACCTTACCTTCCCATACATTACGAATAGAGAGATAACTCTCATGATTAAAGATAAGATCGTGGCCATAGGCTGACCCGCCCCCTTTTTCAATCGGCCTCGTAGCTTAGGGACGCCCCCTACTCCCTTCTCGCCAGTCAGACCGTGGCAGCGGTAGCGGTACCCACGCCCGCCGCGCCCGTCCTGTTCTAGAGAGATCCTGTTCTACACGAGGCCCCCGACTCTCTTTTCTGCTCCTCCCAAAAAAAACCTCTCTCGCGAAGGAAGGTCCACAGCCCAGCTTAAAATTCCATTGCGGATTTTTCTCTTTTCCATATGTGGATTTTGATTCCCTAGCTGGAATCACGGCTTTCCATGTGGATTTTGATGTGTCTACTCAGGTTTTATGTCTTTCCATTCCAAATCCATGATGGTCATTCATGATGGAAAAAGATTTCCATCTGGAAAATTTGGTTCCCACAAGGCTTTTTATCCATTGAGGAAATTTTCCAGAGTGAAAATAATTTCCCACAATGGTAAATATATTTCCATCTGGAAGGGCCGTCCATAAAGTACGTACGCTCATTTTTGCCCAATATTGACCCCCCATCCCCCTCGACCGCTTGCGTCCGCTTTTAAAGACCCCCCCCCTCCCCCTGGACGTCCGATTTTGGACAAAATCGACAAATATGACAAAAATACTATAACTTTCACATTAAGAGAAGCTAGTACCAAATTAGGATAATAAAGAAATGACATAAAAGCGTTCCTCGGACGTTCACGCACATTAACAATGGTAGTTTACCATAAATGCATTTACAAATAGGCAATGGTAAAATGAGGAGAAAAAAATTACAGGTATACCAGGTGTATCATTGGCCCCGGGCAGTTTCGGTTTTAGGCAGTCCCGCAACACACTATCTCCGACTCTTTCTGGCTCGGCCAGACGCGGGAGACAGAAAGAGACGGAGAGAGTGTGTTGCGGGACTGCCTAAAACCGAAACTGTCCGGGGCCAATGATACACCTGGTATTTACGGGTTGCCGGCTCACCGCGGCGTCAGCCCGACTTGGCTGGGGCGCTGAGACGACTTTTATTCGCTCCATTCACAACTATCATAAGCTCAATTTTGCAATTAAAAAATAGGACGTCCGAACCGCACCGCACCGCGCCCCCCCCCTCCCCCGTCCGCCAACGTCCGATTTCGAGGATCCCCCCCCTCCCCCTTCCGCACGGACGTTCTTTGTGGACGGCCCCAAAGGGGTGTGGAAAAAGCTTTGATTCCATACAGAAAATGATAAATCCATCTGGATTTCAAATTCCATTCAAAAATGGGTATCTCGAGAACGAAAGGAGATAAAGAAAATCTGACATCAGATTTGGAACAGGCTCGGTTTTGACGTCCATATAGAAACTTGAAGTGATATTGGCAGTGCTCAGTTTTGCATAGAGACTGATTTGATTTTTTCCCATCTCCTGCTACTTTCCAGTATGGAAAATTCCAAAATCCAAAACCCAGTTATGGATTTCACACAGGGATATAGTGAAATCCATATGGGCAATTTCCATAATGGATTTCAATATCCATAATGGGTTTATAATTTCCAGATTTTGCACATTGAAAATCAGATCCATACCATATTTCCAGACGGAATTTGAAGCTGGGAGTTCCAAACTCTTTAGTTATTTTACCTTGATATCTACTGTCCTTAACTCGCAAAGCCTTGAAAGACGTTGACGTTTGCTGAATCACCACCAAGAATGTGGAATGAATTAGTGTTATGATAAATTGTGTAAAGTCTTTACTATATTCTACACCCCAACGATTTTGTGGAAAGACACTTGTAAGAGCAATTAAAATAAAAAAATAGACATAGTATTCAGTGTTAGCAATCATTACCACTCATGCGTCATGAATCTCCCCTTGGCGTTAGACACCAGCACTACATTGAACAGATAACTTTTACCCACAACACTAAAGTGATGCTAGAAGATGAATTTATGGGATGGCAAATAAAAGAAAGAGACCAAAATTGAAATAAAAATTATATCCTAAGAATTTTACAACTGCAACACCTATATGGAGCAGGGTGTCGCAGATCCTGTGTAAACATATTACCATGTCTAAACACAGTAACACTCAAAGCTTGATTTTCAGATTGTCACGTTGCCTGAATCTCAGGAACAGCTAAGAATATAAACACTTGCCATGGAAAAAAAAAATGAATCTGGAGAGTGAATGTCCGTCCCTTTTTTAAGAGAAGTTCATTCAATTCACTATACTCAATCCACTCTATGACTTATGTGCTGTCCATCGCTACAGGAAACCTTACAACTGGTGTCCCATATCCCAGAAACTCCGATTGGATCAAGAAGTTTGGTGGCTTCTGTAAACACAATAAGAATTAGAAGAGGAGTGGAACATAAGCTGTATATGATGTTCACGAATGGAAGCAAGTATGCACACTACCTTTGGCAAAGGAGGAATATGAATCAAATTACGAAAATATTGCACGGTGTTAGCGTTCAAGTAGAAGTGCTTTAGGTCTTTAAACTGGTTCATAAAGCGATCTCGATGTCCTTGTAGAGTGTCAGGAGGGAGTTCCAAGTGTAGTTGAAATAGAATTTTCACACAATAGTCATAAAGCTGAGAAGAGTCCTGTATGCAAGGAATCAGAGGGGCCAGACGACACTGACTGCAACTTGGCATGGAGTTAGACCTCGACATGTCTAAAGAGCAAAATACTGAAACCAATACAGTAAAATGAATAACAAACATCCAGTTCATATTAATTAAAAGAAAAAATTTGATCATTTAACAGTTCAGCATACTGGCACTTTGGAGAGCAAGGATTTCATCCATGTAGTCGAACATTTCAACAGCCATTTCAAAATAGGTGCTCACATTATTGTCAGCAATTGCATCCAATTCGTCTCTGGAAACATATAAATTTCCAGGAAATCGAGGGTTTCTTCTATGAAAGTCTAGTTTCACAATTAAAAGCTGAGTGTACTGTTGAATCAATATTCCATATGTTTCTCTCAAATGACCCTAAAATTTATGAGGTTTTTAATAGATACGCATGAACTAACATTGACCACAAATTTCTCAAAATAGTACATAGATGTGTTACCCAAAGTTTTCCAAGATTCCTTATCCTGTCCTTGTGTTTCTGAGACAATGAAACAACGGATTCATGACCTTCTCGTAAGACCTTGTGAAGGACATGACAAAATTTCCATGCAACAATCCTATGCTCCTCAATAGGAAGGTGCTTCACACAATCCCAAGAGGTCTGAGCACTTTTATCCTGGAACATGCCAGTAATGGCGCCTACGAAAGTTAAGGAAATGAAATACAGGAGGCCGTTGTGCCCGCACTTTTAGACTTTCATAAGTAGAACACCAAGGATACTGTGTACATATTTCTCTTCCACTGGACATTCAATTGTACTCAGTGCTTTGGTGATGCTCACTTGCTGCAACACAAACAATAAGAATTAACTACTAGCCCACTGATACAAAAGACTACATAGACAAATACAGCACCAAATAAAAATAAATAAACAATAACTGATCATTAAATATAATAGAAATACAAAAAAGAAAAAAAAGATTACAGGCTACAAGAGCATTCAACCTGAAATGATAATCTCTTTATCTTTAGATTTCAAAAGCAGTTGAGAAGAGTATCACAGTAGCACATCTATTACAGTGTAATCAAATTTTACCTGTCTCTTGTAGCTTTTCTCTCCTTTTGTAAACAAGAAACCAAACATATTCATTCTGAACAAGAGAATGCAACAAGGGAGAGAAAAATCCCACCAGCTGATAAGATAGTAAGACCTATGCCAATCATTTCTGCCTATCTGAACCTACAACCATAAGGCATGCAACACATGATCCGATCATATCAACACCTCCGAAGATAAATTGTTATCCATTTCAGTTAAACGCAATATGGAACACATAAAGAAAATTTAAATTCAGTGTCATTTCCATCAGAACAGACTACGACCACATGAGGTTTCCAGAACCAGCATTGCTTATAAGCAGATAACACGTAAAGTATTGAAAATCATAACGTGCGTTCAAAAATTCCAGAAATTGCGAATGTGACGAGCTCACTGGCATCCCCTTGTTCACTCGTGTGTGCGTGCTCAGCTGCACTTGGGGTTCGATTTTCAAAGTTGCATTTTATCCGAATCTCGAGAACGGATGAAGATATCATCGTGCGGTTTGGAAGAAAGTGAAAAGGGAATGAAAAGAAACAGAATTCACTCTTTGACTTATGTGCTGTCAATCTCTCGTTTAGATGATATCGCTCATTTTTCGTCTGATTGTAAGTATGAGTCCACCCGCGTAATTTTGACGTAAATTTCGTTTTTACTTCTAAACGAGAGTCGTTGGTATCTGGGTAGGGAGTTGATTCAGCGATACCCCACGAGACTGATCATCCGTGTCCCCGTGAGCAGGGAGTATTGCCAAGTCAGGCAGTACAGGCAGAACTCTCAACTGCTCGTCAACTCGCGGCAGAAGAATGTGGCATTACCTATGTGATGGGCGGTGTACGATATTCCACTGTGCATCTAGACCTGCAGCCCCAATGGCACCTCCTGTGTTCTCGTTCTCGCAGCGACTCCACCTCTATAGGGCATCCAAGCAGTGATGACACTGGGTTCAGGGCCGGATGATGAGGCCTGCGGGAGAATGCGAATCAGAAAAGGACAAGAACACATGCCAAAAAAAGCGAGTATAATTCTTTCTCAACCCAACCAGGTCCAATGTCTCTGATTTCTTTGAGACTCACATTTCATGATAGGCCATGTGTTGAAAGTTACCCGGCAAAATTCAAGGTCTTCCGGTGACAAGAGAAAAGTAAATTTTTGTGATACTCCAGTACTTTTGATATTTAAGAAATGACATTAGAAATACTAAAAAAATTTAATTTTAAAGACAGAGCTGACATTCACAGTTGACAAGGGCATGTTTAACTGAGTCTATAAGGGTTTTGAAAACAAAAAAATCCAACTATTTTTTAATTTATTAACGAAAGATTTTACTCAAAAAGTTTCTCATATACAAAAATCAGGGAGAAGGTACAAAAAAGTTTTGTGATCTGGTTACTTACATCATTTTTCAACACATTAGTGAACTTTCCAAGCAATAAAAAGTTTGTGGATCAATCATCTTCATTAAATGTAAACGCGCCGTCAACTTAGAGAATCCTTAAAACATTGAATGGGAGAATAAGTTAAATTAAGATTGGTTAAATTTTTGTTTATGTTACGCTTTTTAAGTTCTAAGTTTTTTCTAAATTAACTTAAAAATGGTTGTATTTTTGTGTTCTAGGATTTCATGAACTCAGTTATTATGCTCTTTCTTAAAATCTTAAATTTCAACTCTATTTTTAAAATTGTGAATTTCAGAATTTATAATATTCTCTCAAACATCAAAATGACTAAAATATTAGATACGTAAATTAACTTCTTTCTAATTGCACGAAGAGACCTGAAATTTGGCAGGGAAACACCCCACACATAATGTAAATTTAAAAGAAATTGGAGACATGAAGGTTTTGGGTGGATTAGAAAGAATTATTGTGGGTGAACTTTTTCACCACTAGGCAGGACCAGCAGGTCTGGAATACGCTAATAACATTTTTTTACATTTGTACCATGTCCGCACAGCCCCCACGAATGATCTGCAGAGGTTTTACTTGGCGCCCCTAGTAGTTACGCAACCGCAGCAGCCCGCTGTGCGGTGGGTTGCCCACCCGCCGGGGGCTCCAGGAATAATCTCTGCAGATCAATAGGGTCAATGATAAAAATAAAAATACCCAAATGGATGATATAAATGAATTCTATCACTTACTAACTGATATGCTACTGGACCTCCACGACCCCAGCTACTGAACTATTATCATGGGAGACTTCATTATCAATACACTAACTAACAACAAATACACTAAAGAGCTTCACGAAATCTTGGCTTGCCTTAACATCTCACTTCTCCTAAATGAACCAACAAGAACCACCAAAAAAACAGCCTCCTATATAGACAATAGACAACGGACAATGATAAGTTTACTGCCTCTGTAATCAAGACGGCCATTTCATATCATGATGCTCAACAAATCAAGTTGACACTCAACATAAATAAGAACCAAGATGAACACAACTATAAATATGTAAGAAATCTACATGAAGAAAATCTCAACCTACTCAGAACCAAACTAGCAGAAGAGACATGGGAAGAAGTATACTCAAATACTAACTCAAATGATGCAACATCTATCTTTATGAACACACTACAATATCATTATGATATTACACGCCCCAAAATCAAAAAGAAAATCTCTACCAAAAGGAACAAACATGCAACTCATCAGTGTGAAAGAACAACTTGATCCCAGCTACCAAAATCCATGACAACAGATTCCACCCACATAAATACTGAAACGCTAAATGATCTAAGAAGAAAATACCACGGCTTACTTAGACAACATAAAATTGATCAAAATAAAAAACGTATTTATACAACTGATAATGTAACCAAAGAAACGTGGAAAATTATTAATGATACCAAACCCCCCAACGACAAGAAACAAGAAGAAATATTAATCAAAACTGAACAAAGAACCTCAGCCAACACCACTGAAGCGGCCAATCTACTTAATCAAAATAACTAAAAATGTCTCCGCAGACTACAAGATAATAAGCACAAAGATGGATAAAACTATATTCCTTGAACCGACTAACGCGGATGAATTGTCTACAATTATTATGCAACTGAAGAACAAAACCTCTGCAGGGCTAGATGAAATCTCCAATATTGTACTTAAGAAAATTGCCGAATGTATTGTGAAACAACTAAGCTACCTTATTAATCTCTCATTCCAAAACGGTAACTTTCCAGAATATTTGAAAAAAATCAAAGTTGTACCTATTTTTAAGAAAGGTGATATGACAGACCCCAATAACTATCGACCACTAACTCTGACTTCAAACATAGACAAATTATTTGAAAAATTGTTCTACAACAGTGTTATTTCTAAGTACTCTCGTAACTTTGTTTCTTCTAACTCTTTTAAAGTTTGAGAATTTATGGCAGGGATAAAGAAGGTGAACCACATTTTTCAAGCTTGAACACACGCACAGGGTTTATTCAGGAAACGTTCAACAACAACGCATCGACATGTCGTGCCAACCTTTTACTACCAAAACTGCTACAAATGTTACATATTGTTTGCAGCCAACAAACAGATAGTTTAATTTGTCACCAAAAATAATATAATAGTCAGTGCACAATTTAGTTTCCAATCTGAAAATCTTCTATTGATGCCACTTGTTATGCCCTTGACTGTATTGTTAAAGCAATTAACAAGAAGAAAAAGGTCCTTGGCTTGTTCTTAGACATGTCCAAGGCCTTTGATTGTGTTAACCATAGTAGACTAATACTAATTCTTGAGAATTATGGAATAAGAGGACCAGCCCTAAATTGGATCAGTAGCCATCCATCAAATAGGGCACAGTGTATGGCCCTTAATGAACACAAGGGTAATATCATAAAAACTATTTATTCTAAGTTTCTTGTCAATGAATTTGGTGTGCCACAGGGCAGTATTTTAAGACCACTGCTCTTCCTCCTCTATATAAATGAACTCAAGGAACTTGTAGTCAGTGTTACAAATGATCAATGCCTACCAATAATATATGCAGATGATGCAAACCTGATCATCTCAGGGCGATCCCTGGATGATATTATCTGTGATGTGAAAATTGTAAACGAAAAAATAATTGCATTTCTTGCTAGTCTCAATCTCATTGTTAGTGTAGAAAAGACACAATGCTCGTTCTTTTCACTTTAAAAGAGTCATGATGCACACTCCATTAATATTAATAATGTAACTATAACTGACTCAGAGGCTACTAAATTGCTAGAAGTCTACTTTGATAATAGCCTTAACTGGAAGCCACAAATACAATACCTATCAAAAAAACTTAGGACGAGTATTTATACTCAAGCAACTATCTCAGTGTGCCCAATCCAGTGTTGTACTTACGGCATACTATGCTTTTGTATACTCTCACTTCAGTGATGGAACCTCTGTATGGGGCAGTGCCTCCAAAAAGGATATTGACTATCTTTTCCGAATACCAAAGACTGCTGTAAGAATAATCCTAAAAATGGAACCAGATGCCTCACGTAGAGGGTCCTTTAAACAACTAGGACTATTTACACTACCTGCCCTGTACATTTACCAAACTATCTTGTATGTTGTATCCCATCCAGATAAAACTATAAAAAATGTAGATATCCACCAATATAATACTAGAAAGAGAAATGATATTCATACTGACCAATATAGGGGCAGATTTGCCAAATGCAACCCCTCCTCTGCGGGAAGCATCTTTTACAATAACTTAAACTCAGATATCAAGAACTCTAAAAATAGTAATGTGTAATGTGTCTAAGAAAAAACTGAAATTGTTTTTAATTAATATGGAACCTTATAATGTTGATGACTTTTGTATGATCTAGGACTGTCTATATGTAACCTACTCTCTCTGTGCTTTTACTTCTTGCTCATGTTTTTCTTTCTTTTGCAATGTATTTTTGACCTCAAGTAAAGCTGTCTAAAGTTACAATTGAAAAAATAAAAAATAATAATCAGCTAGCGAAGGGACGTTTACGGACATGTTTCCCAGAGATATATAATACTAGTTTTGGAGTCACCTGTCTACCACTTATTAGAAAATTTCTGAGAAGTCACGTGCTTGACTTGGGTTCTTGGGTGACGTTATTCTTTGTCAAAATTTGAGCCAAACACCATTAATCTTTTCTTGTCACAAAAATTTGATCTTGAAGTGATTTCCATGGTACAAAGAATCACCTCCGCGACAAGGGCATGAGCACTTGGTTTGGCAAGTTGCAATACCTCTTCAGAACAACGCTTCAGTCTGAATCAGGAGTAGCGCCATGAAACAAAGCAATACCAGTGATATTCAAAACATTCTTTCCATGCTCGACTTGATGCTTGAGAACTTCTTCAACTTATTACAAGCTGAAAATTTCTGCGGTTATGTCAGGCAAGATATTTGCCCATTCAAAAATCTCATGGGCATTACTTCTAATAATACTGCCTCGGAGACTTGCTCTGGAAGCCCATCTCCTGTGCTGCCAACATTTGCCTGTCTACTGTGCAAAATCAACAACTAAAAAAAAAAATGTTTAAGCGATGATCTACTCAATAAAACACTTCGAACATCACGGTAAACCCAAGAGCCTCGAAACTTGAGTAGTCTTATCAAGACATGGCAGAACTGGATCATTTTGGTAAAAATGTAAAAACATTATTATTTTATTCTCAGGCATTATAAAAAACATCCTCTCATTTTTGGAAATAGAGCAGAGACTGAAAGATCAAAAAAATGCAGACGCGTTATAACAGTATTGAAGAAGGTTTTTTTAAATGGTAATTTGACCATTTCTGTGTGGAAAGGGGTACAATATGATGAAACCACATTTCGCCACGTTGGCACATTCAAAATCAATCTAGAAACTTAGTGAATTCTGTGCGTTTTTCCCACTTTCTTACAGTTTTGAGCCCTATTTTACAACCAAATGAGAGCATTTTTTTCTTTGGTAGTGAAACACCTGCTCTGAAGCACTGAAGCAATAATTTCACCAAGTTTGACCTTAATTCGCGATATAAATTTGGGGGGTCGTGCCATGAGGGAAAAAATGACCCTATACTGTGCAAAATTAATCAATGAAGGTGCACCCCCCCCCCCCCCGGTTATAAAACCCGCTCTGCAAACTCGACAGTTGTCACATGGATTCTGATCTACAGTATAGGAAACCCACAATGCTGCTGCGGTTTGGCGTGCGTACACCTCCCCTGTACAACTGACTGCCGTACATACGCATGAATTACATCCAAAGATAAAGGTTACTGACGGAACGGAAAATTATGTGAGAAAGAGGCCGTCCTGGAACCAGGAGTCAAGGCCGCCGAAGGTAAAGGGTAAATGGATGAACACCAGTATACTGATTTCAACATAACATGAACCATACTGCATTGGGGCGCAGAGGTAAGCCGCTTCGTGCTTGTGGAGGCGATCCTTGATGCTCGAGTTTTGGGAACTACCTGCCAAAGAGATCATGTGTGCCTGAACTCGCCTGGGAGCTAGGCAACCCAACGGGCTCCCGTGCGGTCGGCCTCGATGATGCCTATACCGTAGGCGTTCGCGGTACTGTGACGTTAACGTTCGTCCGCGCTCTACAAATTCAACACAATGGTCACTATACTGTTATCACAGCATAGTGGCTCACTATGCTATTAGTGCAGTATAGAGAGCCCCCACGACAAATCGTTTTAACAGCTTGGTGTTGTTTCGGTGGTGGGTTAATGCTCGCGTGGGTATGTTAACCGAATACTTGCGCGCTTATCCGATATTACTAATTATTCCCGTTAACTATAAACCAACCTATTCTAGAGCTTAACCTGCAGTTACTGATCGCGGTCCGGCCAAGGCGCTCTCCAGCCCCCCCCCCCCCCCTTCCCCCTTCCACATTCGCGCTTTCAGGCCGCTAGTCAGGACGACCGGGCGCACTAGTTTAAATCTGCAAGCGCGAGCTACCCGGCTTTGCCCACACAGCAGTGACTACTTTTGAGTTTGCAGAGCGGGTTGTGGAACGCGGGAGGTGGGGGGAAGGGGGGAGGGGGGTCACCTTCCCCTCCCCTGCTCCCTCGATTGTTGCCCTAGCTTCCCGTACACCTACCTACAGCAAGGTAACCTGTGCAGACTACCGTTCTTAAATGCCGAATTTTTTGGCATGGGGTCCATTTGTTCCGCATATCCTGTACTCTACAGTTTCCAAAAATTTTGCGTCTTAAGTGCACTCTTGCTGTCGTGGCGCGTGGCGCGTTTGATTGCCACAGGATAAGTACAGTGCTCGTATAGGGCCACAAAGAGCCGAACTTCTCTGCGTGAGCTCAAGATGAATGTTTGTGATTCTTCAAGCCACGCGGGGTAGCTGCATGCGTTTTGGATTTATGAATGAAACGAAGAAGGTAAGGAAAGGACATCTGCGCGGTGTAGTTTTGCGCTTGGTGATCCTAAGGCACGTTACATTTCAAAGAGCGCCAAGCTTCAAAATTGCTGAGGCTGATCGTGTCTGACCCGCACCGGAGATACTCTTCGCCGTGCGATTTCTCATACTGCCTGTTCCATCTCTGGAAATATTTTAGTTCTCCTATTTCCGCTCTCGGGCCTCGTTGAAAATGGAAATGCCTATGACATCTGACTTCCTCGGAACCGGAGAGGATTAAAGGAATGACAAGCGCTCGGTCATCGCGGTCATTACTGCGCATGTGCAGACGACATTGATTAGGTAACGAATACGCTGCGAATTAGCTGTAGAAATCAGTGCATGTTATTTACATCTTCCTTGCCGTTTCCGGTGACGCCAGCAGTTGTAATATCCGTAACCGGAAAACAGATGAGGTCATGAGTCAGCTGCTCCAGGTGCTCGAAGAAAGTGAACACCCCAGAGACATTCTACCCAACCATAAACAAGATAGATAAGAAAGGAAGGGTTAAGTTGGTCAAGATCCTCAACAATTTTTTTCCAGGCAAAGAATTTTAGTGTACCTGAGGACACCCAGTGGAGAACATCTTCGCAAGTAAAAGGACAGCCCATGAGTGCTTTATCTTTTGTTTCGTGTGTTTTATTCGAATTCAACGAACATTTAGCCTCAAAACCATCACCCAAGATGCTTTCGATCGAACTGAACAGATACAAGCTATTTTTTTTCTATCAAACAGTTTGAACACATGTTAGATGTGTATTGGTGCCGGACTGCAGCTTGACCAGAAACGAGAAGAAGACCAAAATCACAAAAGCAGATACGGAAGTTTACGGTATGAGAAGTTATGCAGCAGCCGTCAGCCACGAGCCAACTCAAAAATTTGGAGGCTCAGCTCTCGCTTGCGATATGTCACGACCATTTGGTAGGGTCACACAGCGCAGATACGTCCACTACGCGGCCTGGGGAAAGTGCATCCTCAAGCCACGCGGAGTAGTTCCGGTGAAGAAACGGAAGAAAAAAATAAATCGGCGTTGGGCGAGAAACGGGTCTGGGATTCTCTGATTGGGCCAGGTCGGTCATGTGGCTCGCCCAACGCAAAATTTGGCAAAATCCGCCCTTGCCCAGAGTTTCCCAGCCCTTGCCGGCGGGCCCGAAGCGCTCCGCCCACTCGCGTTTTCGGAGTGCGTTCGAAAAACATCACCCGGGGTTCGTCAGTGGTGGGGGTAGAGTAGCCGGTCGGGATGATGAGAGGTTTCTGGTACGGCACGGGTGGGCCGAGGTGGCCCAGGTACGTCGTCTGCTTTGTTTACATCAGTGTGTCTGTTCGCCTGCAGGCCATGGAAGCGATGGAAAATCAACCCAAAGTATGTTGTGGCTCAATTTCATACTAAGACTAGCATGCTGCCATCGCGAATCGGCTCGCCGACTTCCGGCACGCACAGTCGGTTGTTGTCAGACGTGCGTACGTATTGATCTTCATTTCCAATGAGAAATAACTCAACACGTCGTCGGCCACGAGCCAACGGAAAAACAAAAGTAAAAAAATGGGGATGCTAAGCTTGCGCTGCTATGTTCCGACCATTTGGTGGTCATAAGTGCGGAACTCCCTCCGCGCAGCCTGAGGTAACTTACCAGAAGAGACTATCTGCAGCGGTTCCCCTATCTGGATCTGATGTTGCGATTTATTTGACAGTTATTCTCATCTTTGGTTCTTAGTTGCTGCAGAGTAATCCATCACCGTACAGCGTACAGCCATAGCCTACAGTACTGGTCCAGTCCGCCGTAGCCGATGATGTTACACTTCTTGCGTACCAGCACCACCCAGACCATTCGTAGCGAAGGACCCCGGAGGCACGAACGACTCCGCAGGCAACTCTTTGCTCAAATCTGTCAATCAAAAGAAGTATGCACTAATACGAAACGTATAAAGTGTCCTCATATAACGAAAACTGTAAGGAATTAATCCTAACGTAAGTTATTTTGTAAAGATAATTGTCATTATTGACAGTACTCATCCTAACGATTCGAACGCGTGCGCTTCACGATTGTTGTACCCCAGCCCGTAACCATTTCCCTTCTTTAGAGGTTTCTAAATACATGTTGAGAACGGAAGCTGAAGATCAAAGCCACTCCCGGCCGTAAACTCACGAGGGCAAGTATGGGAAACTTCGTTGTCGTTTTCAGTGAATATGGAAGCTCGGTTCCATATCTACTGGGGGGCTTGTGCATCAAGATTTCCCATACCTGCTCTCGAGAGTTTCCAGCCTGGAAGCGTTGTCCTGCTTCCACTTCAGAGCCTAGGTGGAAACCTCTATTTGTGTACCATAGAAATCAGAGAGTTATAAAACGTACAGGGCTCCAATTCTTTCGGTGCGAGGAAAAACAGGGCGGGGGTCGCGTTCAGTACACTGGGGATCTTATTCAGGTCCACTTTTTGCAGAGACTGTCATTTCGCTCCTAGTTGACATAGAGAGTTCGAATTTTGAGGAGGCATGTCCCAAGGGCCCCTCTCGAAGCTTAAACAGCAACGTTGTTGATTCATTCTTAGCCAATGAGCCACCCCCTGTAATGCGATATTATCGAAAATCGCCATATACGGGATCATTAAAACCCATTTTCAGGACTGAAGTTGGAAAATTTTGAAAAATTACGAGCAGTGTGGCTGCATGAGTCACTAAAAGTACCAAACCTCGAATAAAATCTCCTCTGTATCCATCCCTTTATTTTGGAGCGGTATGGGGTATTTTCTAAGTGACGGGTGGATAAATTAGGCTCGTGTTAACGATCACTTCATGTTCTCCCGTCGTTCCCGATAGGGGTAGGAACGTGCGCAGGTCGGTTTTGTAGGGTTCCAAGAAAAAGCCCTCTGACTGAGAAGTCGCTATCGCAACTATAAGAAGTGAGATTCAAAGAATCACCCTCTCAGCTCCAAAAACGCCAGGCACTTTTCGATGTTTCTGGCGGCTGCGGGCAGCATCAAACAGTTTCTGGTATTAAAACAAATATCCGTTTATAAAAATCACTTACTTCGAAAGGCACCTAACCTGACGCTGCGATTCTGTACTATATTTTTAACTGCAGTGTCTTCAGAACAGTAATCTAGAGACACTAGGATCAGGGTCGCTAAGATTTAAAGTGAGCACGGTCGTTTCTGAACGATCAGCGTCATTTCTCTTCGACAAATATCGTTCAATCACGACAAAAGTCGTGCCATTACGACTAAAATCTTCTTCTATTGTTACATTTCTCGTCAACGACTTATTAGTTTTATAACGACGTATTGCACACTAGCGACCGCGCTCGCTATAGAAGAAAACGTGCGCCAAGAAAAATGTTGTTTTCTATAACTAATGTTTTGTGACGGTGCATCCGTGGTTGGTTTGGTACTGGTGACGCGTTTATCCCAAGAGTAGACAAGGAACTTACCTAGAGCTGATGCCGCAGGTTACTGTCCATGCCTTCGGCACCGAGGCAGCGACTCCCACATGACTGGACCCTGCCGACGATATGCGACCTGCAAATCTACTTCCTCAAGAAAAATCCATGCAAGGGTCCAGTACAAAACGCAACGACGAATGCTGAGGAACAGCTGTCTTTAAAATCCTCCAACTTCAATTTGAACTTTCGGCATATTGAAACCACCCTGAGTGCGTTCGAGTTGGCCATCGTGATTCTTGATGGTAGCAGGGCTGATTCGGAACCTCCTCAGGAGGGCTGTTGTCCGCCTCGCAGTAACACGAATGTGCAACCGAAACCCTGCTGCCCTGAATGCAGTATGAGCGATGCTGCTGTTCTTATCGTTGTCAGCTTCGACCATTGAACTTAACCCACAACCCCTCATCGGCAAATGTACACCTATCCGAGATAACGTGATGCGCCTGAATAACGGTCGTTTATCACACGTTCTGACAGTCTCAGGGTAAGTAACCGGTTTAGTCCTTGGCGTGGAAACTGTACCAAGCCGTAGTAAACAATAGCAGTTGTGTTAACTTTGCCAAAAACGACATCGAGTTTTGGCCAAAACTTGCAAGTTGAACTTTTCGTTCTATAACGAATATGGTCGGTTGTGTTCAGAACGGAATTTTATTGTTTCAAAACGAGATAGTCGCTGGCAAACAAGTATGTCAAGCGGGGCCATGAGCTAGACGTAGTCAAGTTCGTCTGAATTTCTTCCGACCTCAAACAGGAATCGAGGAATCGGTGGTGCTTAGCGCCTGCAAGAGCCAGGGTAGGCCGGCCCGCTTGACACACATGCATGCAGAAGCCAATCTTGCCTACCCATTAGGCGCTATCTGTGCTTAGACTGGGCAATCTGCGTTTGCGCTTGCAGCCGCAACTAAGTGGATGATCCCAAATCTATGCTTTATAAAAATAAATAAATAGGTCTTGTGTCTGACAAATATGTCCCAGACGTTTCAGGAGGTGCAGATTCAAAAAAAGGCGTCTCCCCCCCCCCCCCCCCATCCGTCAATTTTTGGGGGAAATATACCTACGTAATGCAGATGGTTTTCGGAGAAAACAGGACCCGTTTTGTCACAATAAAAAAAGAAACAAGTTTTATTTCATGCTTTTTAGTGTCAGATGATAGCTTTAGTGTTTATGTTAACTTTAATTTAGCTTTGCCCCCCCCCCCCCCCCCCCGAAAAAAAGTACCATTCGATAGAGCGGACCTGTTTACGTAGGCAAGACCTGTTTCGTACCGTGAAAAAGGTCACGTCACAGCTTCTAAATCCCAGAAATACCCAAAACATCTGCGACGTCAAATTACTAAGGGAATTGGAAGCCCCCAAAACCCGACAAATCGGACACTAAAACCTAGAGAAATGAACGCAGGACAACTCGGTTTAATGTTTCAAACATAACCTGAGCGGATTCCGAGAGGGCCATTTTCAGCCCGG
Organism: Odontothrips loti; assembly: GCA_038380765.1. NCBI lineage: Eukaryota > Metazoa > Arthropoda > Insecta > Thysanoptera > Thripidae > Odontothrips > Odontothrips loti. The sequence goes on along the minus strand of CM076252.1, from coordinate 4,467,389 downwards.
ATTTTTTGAAAGGACCGGCTCTGCACGGTTGGCACTGCCGAGCTGTATTACCACCACTGGACGGTCCCATTGAACCGGCCACTTCCTATCTGAACAATATCAAGCGAAGCGTTCGCCATAATGGTGTCCTTAAATTATTTTCGGACCAACTGTTTAGGTTCCAGGGGTGGCCTCCAAAGTCAGTCGATTATTTTTTTTTAATGTCAAAAATGGATCCTATTTTTTTAACTCAGGACATCATAAAACGCATCTGACACAAAAAATGAAATGAAAGAGGTTTCTTTTCTTCTTTCTGCCAAAAAAGGTCCTGTTTTCTCCGAAAACTATTTGCACTACAAGGTATTCGAATATTTTCAATATCTTGTATCTGTATTTCCCTCAAAAAGTGTCTGGGGAGGGCCTTTTCTAGAATTTGCACCTCCTGAAACGTCTTCAGAGACATACGTGCTAGACTCTTTTCTCTTTTGGACCCCTCAACCCTAACAGCCTTCGTAGTTTCTTTTTACAAAGCCTACATTCAGGATCATCCATTTATTTGCGGATTCCGAGAGGGAGATCTTTTACGCGGCTTTTTTTAGAAGACCAGCTCACTCCGGCCCCAATAGAAAAGATTGGCATAAAAACAGCTTCAAGCCAGCTAACCTTGTGATAACTGAAAGGACTGCGAAAGACTTTACAAGGAGGCTTCTTACTTGTGGTGCAGTTCCGATTATCTACAAGGTAGGTTAGGTGTAAGCTAGATCACAACGGGGCGTAACAGGCTTCCCCAGATCACTAAGAACAGTTCCGCGCCTGGCACACCCCTACATTGGTCTACCGGCGGCAGTCATTACGCTGTGAAGCAAACATACCATTACAATCTCCTTTCTTAGCATTGCACTGAATCCGCTAACACTGGTAAAATTAAAGCATAACTTCACGCTCGTTTTAAAACGTTTGAAGCGTTTCGTGACTGATTCATTTGCAGTTAGCGTTAGTAAGAGCAGTTAGTAAGAATCTGAAAGTGACAATAGAGAACGCTGTTGCCCATAGGAAAATAGAATCTTAGAATAGGGCCGGCGGCAACGCTAACCACTTATGCGAGGGCAAGGTCTCATACTCGGCCCTTCTTAATCAGGTGGGCAGACCTTGGTGAAGCTAATGCATGACCTCATGCACGGTAGTTTGCAGAGCGGCGACGATTTTCCTTTTGTTCTAAGGGCGACAACGTCACAGGCCGAGGCTGTCGAGATCGACGACCACATCAACTGCGTCATACAACTGCCTATGACAGACATATCTATTGAGCCAGGGATCATCTGTCGCTTCCGCGGCCTGAAAGCCCTTGGCAACCCCAAGACGGCGAAGGAGCACCTTACCAAGGTGGTGGTCGACTGCCTCAAGCTGAGGCCAAGGCGTACAAAAAAACGGAGATCTCATAGACCAAGACGTGCCTCAAAGACTCGCGAGCAAAATCGCTGAAACCGGAAAAAATCATGCGTTGCTATGTATAATAAAGATGCAACGCTATTAAATGCTATCGAAGAGCACCAAGAAAAAACCGTCCTTGTGACCAGTGAATTTGCATTGTCCCGAGATCAAAATGCTCTTGACCACAAGAAGTCTAAATAGGCGTTCCGCCAAGTCCCTCCACATTGGCTCAGTTCCCGAGGCATTCATTTTGCCCTTGTTCTTGCAATGGTTTTGGTCTTGATACTCGTATTCTTGTTTTAAATATTTGGGTCGGCCAAGAGCAAAGTGGAATTCAATTTCACGCAAAATGAAGACCAGAATCAAGTCAGAAGTGTCGTGTGACGAATGTGGTTAGGTGTTAAGCACGCCGACAGCCAACCGCCGCACTTGGTCCCAGGACCCCAGCACTTCATAGTTGCCTTGGTGGCTCAGTGGGCTCCGTGCCTGGAGGCTGGGTGTTAAGCTGGGTTCGGTCTTGGGTTCGATTTCCGGCCGATGCGTAACCAGTTTTCCCAAGCATTGTATCATTGATATACTATTTGTAGTTTGAGAAAGCTTGGTAATGGACTGTGGTTACCAAGAACCACGGGAAAAACGGGCGCCACTATTTTGAAATGTTTGATCATAATTATTTTAAATTTAACACATTGTGTAACAGCCTAGACCAGCGACTGACTCCACTGATTTCGACATAACGTTGCCTCTTGCAAAAGGAAGGGCTCGCGCTCATTTGAAGGTATTTACCGGTTCTTTAAGGAGAACAAAATGCATTTTTCTAAAGCGCGACTGTATGTTCGAATCCCTCCCCATGTCACCCCTACGTCAGGCGTTAAATTCAAGTCCCTTAAAATCTTTCACATAAAATACCTGGCTGGGTATTCAAACCCGCTGTTGAAACAGCGCATTAAACCAGCGAACTTGTGGAAACCAGTGTTCAAGTTCAAGTGGCTTGATTGGCAGATGACGCCCCTAGTCAGTAGATGGTTCTACGTAGAACCAGCCTAGTGGGTGGGTAGCGTGGTCGACTCCCAAGAGAAAATAGAATGTCGAGAGCAACGTTACGAGCACAGGGCACGAACAAAGATCAAATATTGTACTGCCACTGCAACAAGAACCGTTTTTCCTGGATGAGGGTTTTGTGCTCGCTTTTTATTGCCTTTCACTGAGTCAAGGCAAGTAGGGTGACTCCAAATCAATACACTCACGAACGTCTTTCGTAACACGTACGGCTTCACGTTTCGATCTTGAGTAGCTTCTGGAATGTTGGGGTGTATCAGGCCAGGCGGCTTTTGGGAACAAGGAGTACGTCAACTGATTGTAATATTTACTTCAGTAAGTAAGACACAAAAATTCTTGTAAATGAGAAGTAAAATGTAAGTTAGAGTACACTGAATCAAAAATTACTTGAGCTGCCATCATGGCGATCATGCATTGCGAAAGTCAACCAAAACCGAGCATATTGGATTGGCAGCCACTCACTGCCGGGCCTGATAGTCCACCAGCCCACCAATCCGGACTATCGACATCACCGTCTCCTTGATGAAGAACGTTCTGTTCAGCCAGAAGCAGTCCACGAACTTTTTCGAATTCCTTGTTAAGCTGTTGCGTCAGGCCCTGCAACATTGCATTCAAATATGTCAGTTAGTGCTCCAACGGCAGTTTGTGCCCGACTTTGTATATTAAACATTTTAAAGCTCAGAGCTCATAGACGTCAGTGAGCGACATTGAATCTGTCTTGTCGTGAATGTTGATAAAATGAGGTGTTTAGAACACTGGATTTTCGTTAGTGTACCGGTTAACTTTTACCCGAATTTCGGAGGGAGAACAGTTTTGAGGACTACCGTTAGGACACTTGTCTGGCAGACTACACCGGTAAAAGTAAGTTTGTAGCACTCGCAGCTACGCCCGTTTCGAGGAGTAGCAGTCCCATGCAAATGCATGGGGGAGTTTCTGCCGTATGCTCCACCCGCCGAGTGGCCTTTAATACGCGCCAGCGAGGTGGTCAATATTGACGTTAGAGCATAGTGTGAGAGGTGCGGAAATTGAAATATTGCGTAGCGACGGCTGATTAGCCATCCCGAGAGCCACCCTCCCGCTGAAGAATTTGAAACAGATTATAACCAGTGATGGCCCTTTGCAAGGAGTCTCTATGACTTGCTACTAACACAGTTCTCCATAAGGACTTCAGAGCGTTGGGATGAACCCAATGAATACCTCTAATTAAAATGCACACAAACACCATGAACTCCACACCTCTTCACTCACCTTCTTGCCCTTCGCCACGATCAGGCGCCGTTGCAGCACCTTCGCCAAAGACACTCGCAGCAGGAAAGTAAACGGGGAAACAATCGGATTGAACGTATGGTGAGCCGCGAGCAGATCCCGACAGTAGCCGGCCCAGCGCTCCAGCACAGCTGTGAATAACAGAAAGCACACATTGCGTATTGTAACCCAAATTATCCAATAGTCCAATAGTCGCTCACAGGTTACATGCAGTTGCAGTTGTTAACCACGATTGACTCATTGGCTTTTGCTGGGGGCTCCGCGACTCCGCGGTAGCCGAGCCGCGGCGGGCGTCTACTGTACAGCAGTGTCAGCAAGTGTCGCTAGGTACGGCCGGAGCTAGGTGAGGAACCCTAGGTCAGTCGCGAACTACATTCGAATGAGGAAACACGCGTACTCGCCGCGACAAGAGCGTGATCTGAAACACCAATGTGAATGTAATTGTGCAAATGTGTTTGCTAGAAGTTCCGGAATAGAAAGGAAGATTAGTGACAGACTGCGCCGGTGCACCTCTATTCGTTTCCCTCTCCAGCCCCGTGCTAAATACAAATATTGCCTTTGTAGAGGCTTGAACCTGTGAGGAACGCGATGTAATGCCATCTCGAAGTCGACTAAAACTATACTTTTAGCCCCCCCCCCCCCCCCCCCTCAAAAATAAATAAATAATAATAAATGGTTTATGTTATGTGCCACTGACAAAAGTCCGGTGCTCATTTTCTGCATGTGTGATGACCCCACATGTTGGAAAATCGTGATTGGTCACCACACAATATTACAAGAGTGCGGTGGATCCCACGACACTCTTCCTAAGGTGTAAAAGTGGGCACCAACCACGCTAGTCCTAACGTGTAGTGCCCATATCACCTTTTAGGCAAAAGCCAACCCGCAAAAATGGCCTCCTCATACACTCTCAATTCTGAATGCTCCGCTCAATCAGATTTTGGTGCTGACGAGGTATTCTTGGCAACTCTTCTTGTCGCTTCTTGTTGTATACATTCCAGCCTCCCCGCATGGATATCCCCTATCTTGCTCTACGCATAGGATACTTGGATGAAGCATTCAAGGTATGGTATTTCCAAAATCGACACATGGTCGGACACTGTAGTTTTCGGATTTGAGCACGAGTTTCAGAACTCAACAAGGGCATGCCATAAAGACCCCGAATCCGACCGAAAGACCTCAAAGGGTGTACGAGTCAACTACACTGTATTTGGAAATGCAAGACATATCACTAAAATTTGCGTTAAATCGTTTTGGCACAGAAAAAGTGATAAACTCTCATTAGAAATGAGTATTGCGTTATTGTAAACAGCTTGCAATACAGCAGTTTTTGCAACACGTATTGCACTTTTTACAATATGTATTGCAAATCAAATAACAGTGTAGTGGTCATAAATCAGAGGCGAACAACACTTTTAGCACAACTGCAACGGTTTGAAATAAATGCAACAGAAGTGCCTGCGAAGCGACCACTTTGTCCACACCCACACTTGATGTGATCAAAGATCACCGTCGCAGTAATGTACACACCGTCCTGCTGGGGCGTCTCAATGAAGCGCTGAATGATGCAGAGCTTGGCGCTCAGGATGAGGAAGTGTGTGGGGTGCAGTATGCCCCTGGGCCACAGGTGGCGCTCCATGAACTGCTCGAAGTCGCGCGGCCGAGCAGCGGGGTTATTGATCAGCGCCTTGCCCTCGTGGCGTTGTGCCACACAGTTGCCGACCAGAGGAGGAAAGTCAAACGTCACCGGCGGCACCTCGAGGCGGCAGCGGATGCAGTGGACGGCGTGAGACACGTCCATGTCCACGATCGCCAGCCCCAGCGCGCCTCCTGTGTTGTGACGGACCAGAGAGCGAAACATTGTTAAAATATAACTTTCACAAAAGAATGCTTGAATCAAGCATAATATGCTTAATCCAAAGCAAGTTTTTGGCAGGCCCTATGGCTGGCATTACTGTTACTCTAGTTCGCAGCTTTCGCAGCTGCTTCACAGCCCTGGCCAGTTCCTTCGTAGCCCTAGCCGGCGACCTCATACGCAAGGGGCCCTAATAACCATACCTCGAGCGCAGGCTGGGCACGCCACGGAGCCCAGGTACAGCCCGCCGTCAGCGGGGTCGCTGCAGCGGACGCAGCGACAGCAGAAGCCGTACTTGCGCAGAAACCCGCGCCGCGCGGACGTGTCTTCCAAGAACATGGGACGGTAGGAGATGCAGACGTGCTCGCCCCGCCGGATGTCCCTGGCCGCCACAATGACGCAGAACTTCCCGTCCACGGCGGCAACCACGTTGGGCGCGCAGCTGTGCTCCAGCAGCGACGGCCCCGCAAACAAGACACCAGCATTCTGTAAATTAGGAGTAAACCAATTCCAGACAAGAAACAACACTTCGGCGTATAGAGGGTGTCAAAAACATCACGCCTGATCGATTTTGGCTGCCATTCAACCAACCCCCACAGACCCCAGCGGGGTACCAGTCTATGCACATATGTCAAAAAAGGCCCGTTTGCCCTCCGACACTTCACGCGAAAAAAATTGGCTGGATTGGCGAATTTTTCGCTGGTCCAGCGAATTCTAGCCTTTGGAAACGCGTCTCAAGATCTTTTCGCCCAGCCAGCGAATCTTTTACTCACTCAGCGAAAATGTTGTATGGGTAGCGAAATAATAGCTGGATCAGCGAAGAAATCCGGAAACCGCGAAGAAATCCGGAAACGCGTACCTAGCGAACATTTTTTCCCGCGTGAACAGCACCTGCGGGACGAGTCTACCAATTTATCAGGGTTCCTGGCGTAATATGAGGAGGGGTCGATTCTCATGAAACAGTTCGCATCTCGCACTATTTTAACGGAATTTAGCCTTAATTTGACAGTTTCGACACTTTTTGAACGTTTTGGACTTATTTTCTGTACAACATAGAAATATTTGGACTTCAGGCTCGACCCTCATCCCCACTCCCGAAACCAACACTTTCTAGGATGAACTGTTTCGAAGTTGGCGTTGGGGAACGGTGTATCGGGTCTTGAGGACGGTATGTAGGGACTGGAGAACGGGGTACCGGTTTCAAAATTTCTGGAAAAAATTGCATGTCAGAAGTGTCCCAAAAAATAAAAATTCAGCTAATTTGCCGGATATTTTCCCTTAAAATGGAAAAATGGACGAATTTCTCTGAATATGTTCATTAATTGCCACCATACGGTTTTCCAGACGTTTAGTACGGCAACGAATAGCTGCGGAATAATGTTTTAAACTTTAGTACTGATTTCAGAAATACACTGTGTGCTTCTCTTCTCTCTTGTTTTCATTTGTTGGTCCAGCACTGGTTTGTTGTCGCACTGTACTGCGCCAACAATGAAACTAAATCGCTACGGCAACCAAATGAACGGCCAGCGTCTCCCGGACGGGCGCCTCCTTAATCTGGGTGCCGGGTAGGCTGCCTGCCTCTGCCTACCCGGCGTTGCGAACCGGCTGCGGCTAGCCCTTGGGCTAGCCGCCTGGCTTCGGCAAGTCATTGCCCTCACTGGGGCGCTCGTGGCGGCGCGATCGGCGCCCAGGCCTTTTTCTCGACTTCCGTCGACAAAATTTTCGTCGCAGCAAATTTTTCTTGTCCAAAAATTTACTTAGCAGCAAAAAATTGTTTATGTTTTCGGTTAGTAGTTGAGAGGATAGATATTCTTTGGCAGCGATAAACGGACAGCATCTTTGATGATTTTACGTCAACCAATTTGGCAGTTTTCGCTAGTTTTCAGTGGAAAAACAAAGAAACGCCGCGCCGCGCCGCCGCCGCCGTCAATTTTCGGGCCTCGCCGCCGCCGCCGGCATTTTTCAACCACACCGCCACCGCCGTGAAAACGGTCACGGCGCAGGGGTCTAGGTGGGGTAGCCTAACGCAAGTCATGTATAGTCACTGATGACAGTTGTCACGAAAATGCATAAATAGAATAGGTCACCAATGGACCTCTTTTCGTTCCCGACCCAAAACGGAGGCGCGCATTTACTGTGTTAGAGATAAAGGATAGGCCTACCCCTAATTCAGAAAAACCGGTCCCCACCCCTACTCATTCTTTATTATTTCATGACAGAGATTGTCCGGCAGCTAACAGAATTGCATTTTGAAGTCAAAATTTTGTTAAATTTGGAATCTTAATGAAATCTATACACGTTAGACCGTTAGACGTCTGTTATACGTCTAAGTACCCTCCATCTAGACGTCTATTCGATGTATATGTATAGACGTCTATGAATCTATGGATAGTCGTCTATTAGACATCTATTGGACGTCTTTTTTTTGTGTGGGTCAGTTTGGTGTTTTCGGGGGTTAGGGGTGGTTTTACGGACTTTTAACGTTTTTTTTTTTTGCCTCTGTAGAGGAGACAGGTTGTTCGATTGGCTACAAACTTTGATGGGAAACGCATTTGACATGCCCTCATCTATCCGTAGCAGGAATTCAACAACCACCCCAAGGGGTCGGCTAGGGGTGACCGGGGGCGTCAACCCCTCGGTAGAGGTTAAAATTTTTAGAGACCAGTTTGTGCAGCGGGAAACTGATGTTCCGCCCCTAATCCACTCCTAATTAAATGCTTGCGCCCCGTGTGCACCAGAAAGGATTTAAAAAATGCCTATTTTCCAAAACTGGCTATTGGTTTAAAGGGGTAGCTCACAGGGGGTTGGTGCCAGGGGATTAAAGTTTTATGTCCGGGTACCCAGTGCAGGGGTACGTTCGGGTCGTCCAAATCCGCAAAATGGGGCAAATTGTTAGGGGGTGACTCGACAAAAGTTTCATTTTGGTATTAAAAAAATGCGTGCAAAACAGGAAATATTTAAAGGTCGCGCAGGGGTCACGAAGTGCCCTTATGAACAGTAATAATCAATGATTCTTGAGAATTCCAATATGTATATGTTGCGATTAATGTCGTCAAACCGGGGAATGTCGTCATTAGCCGGTTAATGTCGTCAATGACAACATTAGCCTCGGATTTCGGTTGATGTTGTTAAATGGAAACATTAACCGCCCAATTTAGGTTAATGACGTCATTCTCCGAAGCGGTCCGGGGAATGTCGTCAATTGATAAGTGAATGTTGACAGTATGTGTTTCGTGGTGGCTAAGGTTGTCAGCATTGAGTGTTGGCAGAAATGAAGCCCTTTTTTTTACTGACTATTTATGTACACTATTTAAATTATTATTTACAGTATTAACACGGGGGCACTTCACCCCCGACCGGCGGCGGTGTAGGTCACGAATGCTGTGGGGCCCCGGTAGACGTGGGGCCCATCCTGGCAGTCCGGGCAGGCCCGGAGCAACCAGGTGTAGAACTGCGGGCGCTGCCCGCGCTTGAGGACGAGCCCCGTCCTGGCTGGCAGCAGTCGTCCCGGGGTCCACAGACAGAGTGTTATCTTCGACCGCCGGTCGGGAGACGGCCCCTCGAAGTCAATCTTGACCTTGTACAGGTCGACTCGGTCAATTCTCGTGACTGCACAGAGGGAACAGGGGAAGGGTAGGATCTAGCCGGCAAGGGAACTGAAGGGGACTCACCACCAGGCAGGGGAAGCCCCCATTCCTGCCACAGCAGCTCCATTGCACTGCACATGCTTCAATGCTGCACTGAATGCTTCAGGGACACAGTTCAAAACAGTTCTCGTTGCTACCGGCAACCAGCCCGCGCGGTGGCGGGGCGGGGAAAGTAGGGCACCTAGGGCAGCAACAGGCGGGCATTGTTTCGAACGCTATAAAAGTGGGACCGCACTCCGCACGCAACCATTTCGGCACTGCAACCCTTCCGGTTAACATGGATCTCCAAATTACCGATAAACAAAAGTTTTATGAACATTTGGGACCCATCATACGGAGTAAGAGGGCAGACAACTCTGCCTTCCTATCTTCAGAAAAGTATGACGAAATTCTAGCGAAAGTCAAGCAGGGGAAGACTCCGGGGATGAAGAAGGAAGACTACCGGCGGCTGGCGCGGTACGCCGTGGTCACCATCGAGGGCAAGGAACACCTCATTGCTCCCTTGGCTGATGGTGACGCGCGAATGAGGTTTTTCGTCAAGAATGAAGACCTCTACGACGTGCTCGTCGAGTGCCACCGCGAAACGGGGCACGGGGGCCGGAACAAGATGGTCCCCGCTATGGCCGCGAAGTACGTGAATGTGTCGCAAGAGACCATCACGATGTTCCTGAAGTTGTGCGGCGTCTGTCTCACGAAGCTCCAGGCGAAGAAGCGGGGGTGACGGTCAAGCCCCTCGTGTTCAGCCAGCTGAACGACCGAGTCCAGATCGACCTCATTGACTTCCAGTCCAAGCCGGACGGCGAGTTCAGGTTCATCAACCGCTGCAGAAGTCGCCCATCACGTGCTGGACGTCTTCATGCTGTTGGGCTGCCTGTCGGTGCTTCAAAGTGACAACGGCCGTGAATTTTGTAACCCCTGACAGTCCTCTACCCGGAGTTGAAAATCGTTCACGGTAAGTCTCACTACCACGGACAGCTTCTCGATCCCCTAGAATGCACTGCTTAGCCCTGCTTTGCCCTGTCATCTCAGGCACGCCACGTCACAGCCAGAGCCAGGGCTCCGTCGAGAACGCAAACAAGCAGGTGCAGCGTACCTTGGAGACGGAACTCCTGGAGAGACGGACGACGCACTGGGCCACTCTTCTGCCGTTCGTTCATCAGAAGAAGAACACGGCCTACCATGAGGGGATCAAGATGTCTCCTTACGAAGCAGTCTTCGGCAGGCCCATGAAGAGAGGGCTGGGCTCCACGCTTCCGTCAACATTGGTGCCTTCCCTTGGCACCTTGCGGACGGAGGAGGAGCTGATCGAGCTGCTGGAGACTGTCGAGGTCCCTGAGCCTGCCCCGCCTTCCCCGCCTCCATCCCGGTCTAAGCGTCCTCGCACCCCGGACTCCATCCCCTCCACTTCACCCCCCATCTACCACAGGTGTGTAGCAGCTAGGGCCCTCCGCCTCTTCCCCCCGCCCCCATTGTTTCATCACGATCTCGTCTATAGATCCCGCACCGTTCGGCCGCGTGGTCCCCCTGGTGGCCGGCACCAGCACCAGCCCCGTGGCCAGCACCAGCACCAGTCGGCCTGCTCCAGTCCTGTTCAGCCCCGTGGCCAGCACCAGCACCAGTCGGCCTGCTCCAGTCCTGTTCAGCCCCGTGGCCAGCACCAGCACCAGTCGGCCTGCTCAAGTCCAGTTCCAGACACCTCGGACCGCGCGGGGCGCGCCAACCACCAGCACCCCGTTGAGCAGCCGTCGGCCGGCCGCAACGTACTCCCTCCCCCCACCCACCCCAGGCACCTACACTGCGCGCCAGTCGCCGCCACCGCCTGGTTCGCCCTTCGCGGGGTTCACCCCCGCGTGGGTCTGCGTGGTGTCCCAGTCAGAAAATAGACATCTATTAGATTTTCTAGACCATCTTATGTACATCTACAATGTCTATGTTGATCTATATCTACAGTTAGACACACATAGACATCTTTTTATTATCTTTGTATCCTCTATCACGTCTAAGTCTACTGGTAGATATAAGTTAGACATTAAAAATCTGCTGGTATCCGTGCTAGATCTGCAGATATCTATTAGACATCTAATAGACTTAGATTGCATTAGACCAAAATTGGTTCAAAAGTCATGCGTTCAAAATGCGTTTTGAAAGCCAGGCATAAACATAACAAAGGATGACGGTGACCAAATTTTGACTCCCACATACTTAGTCCCTGCGGGACTTAGAAAAACTTGCAACGCTTGGTTGGGACGCTTCCATCGTAGAAAGTGAAGGCCACGACGGCCCCCGTTCTCCAGAGAAGCGCATAGCGTAACGGATAAGGAGCCAGGATAGCAAGCTGAAGTTCTAATACCCATTCTTTAACTTTTTAAAATTTCCTTTTCTTCATTATATCATGACATAGATTGTTCGGCAACTTATGGAATTGCATTTTGAGGTCAAAATTTGGTCAAATTTGAAATCTAAATGAAGTCTATTTACCCTTGATGATTAGACGTCTATCTTTCGTGCAAATGGTTGCCACTTAGACGTCTTCTAGACATATCTTAGCCCCTTCCTAGACGTCTTTTGGTCGAACAATAGACATCTAATAGATGTCTAATAGATGTCTTTTTTCCGACTGGTGTGCACGCTGTCTGGGGCCAAGATGCAGTGCAGCAGGTGTGGCAAGTCACTGCATGCAAGGTGCGCGCAGGGCGGCATGTGCGCCGTGTGCAGCCGGGGGCCGCTGGTCGAGGAACGACAGGCGACAGCGCGGACCAACTTGCTCAGGCAGGCTGACAAAATGCTTGCCATGTCGCGGAAGTCTTTCCCCCAGCGAAGGTCGGTGACACCGTCTACATAACGGTGCCGGACGTGGATCGCGCAAGAGGGAACCCCAAGAACGTCGTGTGTGTCGTCGTTGAGGTCACGCCAGACGACCTCTACCGGGTCGGCAACAGCGACGGCACCCTCAACCACCTGCTGGCGAGGAACCAGTTCACGACGGCCCCGCTGCGCATCCTCGATCCGGACACGGTGTCCGACATCCCAGCCTCGCTGCGGCACCTAGCGGGACTTGGAGGCGTGCTGGGAACGCAAGGCTTCCAGAAGTGCAACTGCACAACGCGTTGCATGAACAACAGATGCAACTGCCGCCGGTCGGGGGTGAAGTGCAATTCAAAGTGCCACTCTGGCACTGCTTGCACTAACAAATAAATACTACATTCTCGGTCAATAAGCGCTTCATTTCTCTCATGTTGCCAACATTAGCCACCACACACACATACTGTCAACATTCACCTATCAATTGACGATATTTCCCGGACCGCTCGACTATCAATTGACGACATTCCCCGGACCGCTTCGGAGAATGACGTCATTCACCTATATTGGGCGGTTAATGTTGTCATTTTAGCCGTTTGGCAACATTGGCCGGCGAATGTCACCACAAACAGTAAATTGACGACATTAACCTGCTAATGACGACATTCCCCGGTTGACGACATTAACCGCAACATATATATATATATATATATATATATATATATATATATATCGAAAAGTAAGATACAGTGGCTTACTTTGGCCAGATTGATATATATGTATATATATATATATATATGCCCTAAAAAAAATCGAGCATCAGCGTGTCAAGAGGGGCCTACGCTCAAAAGCATTTCTCAATCCGACAACTTTAAGGGTGTTCCAGGGACCTTAGACTGGGCCGGGAGGTTTTGACATCACTTTCGAAAGTTGATGACCCGTACTGCGCACGCGGTATTCTGGTTCATGCCATTCACAAAAATATTTTTTTTCAGATTTTTTCGATCATGGGAAAAGGTTGCGCAGGGCACCCGAATGGGGCTTAACTGCTCCTTGCGGCAGTAAAAAACAATGTTGCAGAATTTTTTTCAAAATATTTCCGAAGGTCAATTTGTCGAAAGTAGGGCCCTTATGAACTTAAATTTCAAGGAAAACACTGTAACTTTTACAGTTTTTAAGATATCGGCATTTTAATTGCGAAAATAAATCAAAATTTGAATGACGTGAATTTTGGACTAAAAATCACCACACTCTTCAGATAACAAGACTTCTCAGTGTGATCCCTTGCTTAGCACTCACCTTGCTGTCCAAGGCGCCGACGGCGTTGATCCATTTGATGCCGGCGGCACGCACCAGCTCCTCCTCAGGCAGCCACGACAGGCCGGCCTCCTCCCGCAGCCAAGCGGCCGCGTACCGCCACTTGTTCCGCGCACGCGAATTCTCGACGCTCATACCAATGCCGGACCAGGGAGGGCTCTGCGGAGCAAAATTGGGGGGGGGGATTACAGGCAGGAGTTCAGAAACAGCTCCGGATGTCATGAAGTCATTCCCTTTGGGATCGTCCATAAACTAGGTAGGCGCTCAAGGGGGGGGGGGTGTCATAAATAGACTTCATTGCCGTTAATAAAAAAAAAAACTAGAAATGTAACGTGTTAGCGGCAACCGTTTAAAAATTTAATCAACGTTGGTTAACGCCGTTATCGTTAATGAACGTTGACAGCCCTGGTCGCCATAGAAGCAGATGATGACATGCTTTCTAGTGGAACCAGCAGCAGACTCGCAGAATTGCGACCATCGAAACAAAAGATGTGTTCGGCAATGGGAGTTGAGGCAGGCAGCTTCATCAATCCAATCAATGCCATTGTGTTTCTTTCTGGTCTCTACGGTACATGAGGTCTATCTGCAACGCGTTCAGACTGATGGATACATTCCCCTGTTGTTTTTATGACTCACATCAATCTCAGGCGTCAGCACCTTGAAGTCGTGCTGCAGCTCCAGCAGTTTCGGCTGGGTTTCGAAAGCGAGTGCAACTCTTAACGTCTGTATGGCCAAGGGTAAGGCCCCGTCAGCAGGGTCTCCTGGATGTCGGGGGCTCACCATGCGGCGCTGCAGATCTTTAACAAAATGAGCAACCAATCAAAAATCAAAACAGACGTTTTCAATACGTCAAATGAAAGATATTTGACATTTACAAAAATGGAAGTTCATGACGAATATTAAGAGCCTCCAACCTCCAATTCATCATCCACCAAATTGACTTAAGCCAGAGGCATTGTTCCGAATCGGGCGGGCAAGATAGCGCGCGTTGACCGGCTGCGTGCGAAACCTTGCCCGAAACGTACCCGAGCCTACGTCTGACGTTGGTCGGGTACGTTTTGGGCAAGGTTTCGCACGCAGCCGGCCAACGCACGCTAAGAGGTATTTCAGCAGGACTTCAATGAGTACTGAAAACCTATAATTCGGTAATAAACCGTAATACACGTAAAAAATATGTAAACAAACGATAAAAGCTGCGTGACGATTCATTGATCACTTGGAGACGTCGTCACTTTTCTCACTTTTCATATTGAACAGAACATACTGAACGGACTCAAATGTCATTTCCTACTAATTGGAACGAACCAAAGCAACTAAGTTCACAATTTTTTTAAATGATTTAGCACTGTTGATTGTTAACGCGAAGAAACCGGGGAGCTATTCACTCCACGGTAGAGGCGGCCATCGGAACACTTTCACTGCAATTGTAGGTGCTGCATATTTCAGACGATAGCCCGTCCAGGGAGGGAAAGAAAGGAAAAACAATGCAATGAAATGTCACGAAAGCAGATGAAAACCCCTTGTCATATTTTCACTTTCTCCGTTCCTGACTGCCACAAATTCCTGCACAATACACCGCGCCACTGTGCAGTCCCCCTTTTCGAGCCCGGCAAATTCAAAAGAGGCAAAACGCAGCCAAAACAGACTATTTTCGAAGCTTTAAGGCCTTAACTATCGGTCGCACAGAAAAACCAATGGTATCATTGAGTAGGGGAAAGGCTGCCCTAGGGAGAGAAATAGGTCAGAAAATGGATCCGAAAATTCGGATCTTAAAAGGTGTCCGTCCGCAATGTGGCCATCAAAAAGCACGGAAAAGGCCAAATTTTGACCGGCCAAATCATACATTTGTGAACGGAATTCCGAACTTTTGACCTTTCCCCGACACGTTGATATGTCTCCCGTCAGTGTGCGATAGATAGTTTAGGCCCAAAGCTTCTAGAAAATAGTCCTGTAATAGCTCGAATTGGCCACTTTGGACTACCGTATTTCTGTTCAAAATTGGTTCAGCGACCTGTGGTTTTACAGGACTTCTGGTTATACCAACCAAATTTTACGACCATCCTAGCTCGCAGTCACATTTCAACAGGGACGGCCGTAACAGTGAAGACTTTTCTTGCTGCCGCCAATACTTTCCTGCTGCAACAGCTTGAATTCTTATTTACGAGGAACTTCCGTTCCTCCCTCTTTCTCCATGTCCTTCTTTTACTACACATTACGAGCAAAACGCATCGTAAGAAAGTTCGTAGCGCAGAGCTATACTTCGCCGTATATACGCGCAAGCCGACGCTGACGAAACTGCGGAGGCCGGTGCCCCCGGGCGTACGGCCTAAGCGGCACAGCCCCCCCCCCCCCCCCCCCCCCCCCCTTTGCTAACTGCCCTATTCCTGTGCTTATGGACACCACCCACAGTGGCAGTGAAGTTATAGTGGATAGCCCAAAGTGAGGCAACCTGCCAGCGACCTTGTGTAAGTGAATTTAAGTCAACTCAGTGAACTTGGTGAACGAGTGAAAAACTTCACGAGGGAGGTTGTGAGGGAGAGGCGACCGTGGGCCGTGGGCCCGCCCAAGGAGCACCCACGAACCGTCGCCGTCCACTACAGCCCCCCGTACTACATCGCCCAGCCTCCCAGACTGCCCGGACAGCAGCGCGGTCAGATGGGCTGCCTACCGGCCGGGCGGTCCCTACCAACCAACATCGCCGCTGCGCAGCAGCCCCCCTTTTTCCTCTCAGGAAGTTTTTGGGGCTGCACCTCTACTTAAGCTCTCTTTATGCTACCCAACATAATTTCATTAGTCGTAAGAGTTGAAATGCCAATATTTATTCCCTTTTCCCCCTGGTTATTACATTTAATAAACCATTTTAAAACTAACTAAAAATCTATACTTCGCAGTAAGTGCGCAGCACAACTACTTGGCCGTGGTATGTACACACTTACCTTCCGTCAGCATGAAGCCGGCTCTCTGGAACGCCTGGCACTCTGGCCGGTGCGCCTCCTCGTCGCTGCAGGCCGGGCCGCACACGGGCCAGCCGCAGCGGGCGCAGCGCTGTGGTGGGCTGGACCGGTAGCATCCCACGCAAACCGACTGCCGAAGAAGAGAAGGCACAATTTGCATGGTACTGGATTAGTTAAGCAAGGCCATGCAAAATCCCACTATGATCACGTCAAGTGTATTCTAAAATTGAAACACCATTTTGCTCATTAAATCCTGAGCCAAGTAGACGCGCCTCTTTAGGCAGGGCTGCACTTTGGACGCCCATTTTTGGCAACCACCTCCAGTCTACTGCTACTATGGCTGCCAAAATTTGCATGAGCCCTTTCCTCCTTGCCAAGTTTTGGCAGGCTGTATGGTACATCATTTTAGGAACAGAGGGACAGGATTCAGAAAATTGGCAAGCAGGAAGGCTCGCCGAAATCTGGCACTTAGAAACGCTTGTCTGCTTGCCACATACTAGTTCACAGTCAAGCCATCCAAACATTATAAACGAGGAATTCTTTGTTAAATCGCTTCCTTGTGACTCACTGGAAACACTAACGCATAAAGCAATGCCGTAACATAGTAACCTTTGCTATGCCCCATTAGGGTTTGACTTATTTACGTTCCAACCGACTCGTTACGGGCAACCCCAATAAGGCATAACTTGTGACACGCCCTAAATAATAACAACACCTTAGATTTCTATTCCGTTTCAACAAACCCGCTCAAAAAGGAGAAAGTCAGAATTTAACAACGTTTTTATCAACAATAGTTCGTAACTAGCAAGGGAAAGGTAACTGGCGTTTTCAGATGCAAAAGCAGCCTTTAACTACGCGCTGAGGGTGACAGCCCCAGTGACGGCCATTTCTACCCTGTGCTGAAATAACTCACTTTCATCAATTTTTTCGAGTTTGTTGATAGAATACTGTACAGGGACGGATTGGCCCGGTCGGGTTAAATGGGAAATCCCCCCCCCCCCGCCAAGTCTACATTTAAGACCCTAGTGCGAATGAAGTACTCAACGTGACAGTGGTGCCTGTGGGCGAAATAAATACAACGGCTGTCCACCACATATTACGTCACACCTACTGGGGGAGGGAAGTCTAAGTGAGACAACCCTCTATCTTAAATGCATGATAGCGCCGTGACAATGGCCAGGGGGGGAGAGGGCAAAATAGTGTGACGTAATATGTGAACAGCCCTAACTAGTAACGCAACAGAGGTACCTTCAAAACATAGAGGGCCTGGCAGTAGGGTGGAGGCGAAATGAGCGTCGCTTTAGCCATGCCCTGGAGTGTCGCCCGGCTTGGCTTTCAGACCCGTTGCGCTGCATCGTGCAAGACTGATTTAAATAACAGTGCGTTGTACTTGAACACAAACACAATACCATAGAGCACGACGGCCTTTACTCCCGCTCGCTTCCCTCGCGATTGGGTAACATTGTCATCATCATGGAGGTGTCTTGTCTTGTAGTACAGTAGGCCACGAGGGGTGTGAGGAATACTTAGGAATTATCTTTCTCAATGCTGGTGTGGGTGTCAGGCCAGGCGCTAATGGACACAATGTGGTCATTTTTGTTGTTGTTTTTCGCTTCGCGCAAAAATGGATTTAGCCCACGGAAGGTACGCAAAATCAGGGCCCTCCTCCGGCCTTACCCTACCGGGCCCCTGACCCCCGGGTCCGTCCCTGGTACTGTTGCGGCGTAATAGAGGTTTCTAACGAGGCTCAGAAGCGGGAGCTGAGGAACAAAAACACTCCAAACCTGGAAGCTCTGGAGAGCAAGTACGAGAAATTTTGATACAGAAGGGCGGTGTAATGGCAGATAATCTCTAAATTCACTCAAAACGCCATTCAATTTTCTCTCACCTGCCCTCGAGAGTTTCTCGTCTGGAGTCTGGAAGGGTTTTTGTTCTTCAGCTTCCGTTTCTACAGTCTCATGGGAAACCTCTATCATGGACTCAGAGAACTACGCCACTATTTGACCGTGCCCTTGGTTCGGCCGTAAAACGGTCCTCGGCTGCTGTCTGCGGTAGTCCGGGCTGCGTGCCGTTCAGACTCATATGCACGTCTCGCTGCCCGTAAAACTCCAATGGCCACGCCACGGACCGGGACCCGGGAGACCAAAGTCACTTTCGTGCTTTTCGCACCAGAGACCAGAAAGCGCCGAGCCGCCGACACAAGCAGATTGCTCCGGCAGGGGCGTAGCCATAGCCCTGGGCGGTGTTTCGGTATACCGTCAAATACCGCGGTATTTTTTGACAGGCCCTGTTAGGGGCTGGCATTACTGTTACCCTACTTCGCAGCTCCTTCACAGCCCTAGCCAGTTTCTTCGCAGCCCTGGCCAGCGACCTCATACGCAGGGGGCCTGTTTTCATGTTTGTGCATACGTGTGCCTTGGCCAGCTGCTGTTAACTTCGGCCGGGCGGCGGTAAATGCAACATTTTTAAGTGTGAAGTGATTTTAAATAAGAATTTTGTGTCGTTTGAACTATGCTTACAATCCTAACAGTATTTAGTCATTTTCAATTTAAAAAGTTGCAAATTAAAACATGCTTACATGAAAGTCGCAAATGTACACAAATATTTATGCAGAAAGCCGTTGCAACATTGGCTAGCGTTTCAAATGTGGGCCTGTCACGCTTTATACCGCGGTGACGGTATTGAATTTTTCAAATATCGATATGTTACGGGTAATGTCCGGTCCCCGGGCCAACCTAAGATTACCCGAAAATTTTCGGGCCGTGTCCGGACTGCCCAGTTAAGATCGGGCAATGCCTTCCAGACCTAATATTGCGGCCAGGCTGGGTCGCTCTCTGGACGGGCAGTGTCCGGTCTGTAAGACATTCCCGACTGTGGCCGGGCAATGTGTACAGCATCAATTAAGTCTGGTTGGTAAGAGTGTGGTAAGA
The DNA here is from genome assembly GCA_038380765.1 of Odontothrips loti. Taxonomy (NCBI): domain Eukaryota; kingdom Metazoa; phylum Arthropoda; class Insecta; order Thysanoptera; family Thripidae; genus Odontothrips; species Odontothrips loti. Next base: position 4,448,149 of record CM076252.1, on the reverse strand, counting down.
GTGCTGTCAGCCGGGGAAAGAAGTGGTAATTTGAACAATAGCGGTGAGTCGGGCAACCCGGGCAACATGGTTTCCATTGTTTCTGCACGAGGAGGTGGTTTCTAATTTCTGAGGCTGAGGGGTGGCCGAATTCGTGATTCGTATATGCTGGACCCAGACTTCGACCCCCTCACCGCGAAAGACCGGTTCACGGAGAAAATCCTAAGTATGGTGGAAATTAAATAGGAAGCAGATGATACCAACTCTAAATGTCGTCCAGTTTCTCAAGGGTTTAGGATGTGATGAAACTTAAGTTTTATGTGTGTGTGTCTGTGAAGGCAGAACTTATCTTTTGTTGTATTATGAAGGAGAGCACAAGATATGTGAAAGAAAAGAACATCTGAGGCAAATTTGTTTACCGGAAAGTTCATTTTCGGCTTCGGTAGAGGCCCTTGGCCACGCGAGTGAAGGCGAGGCCAGCCGAGCCGAGTGCAGGCGGAGCCGAGCCGGCGGCGTTCTGGACAACAATACTACCCGAGCAGTGCGCGACGATCTCGCGGCTCGCGGCCCGCCAGCGGCCCACAGGTCCCCCCTAGTGCCGGCCCGCCTTATATTATTAGTTCGCCGCACTCGCTACGCCTTTTCGACTTATCGGGAGTAAAAGCTAGCTGACACCTCAAACTAATTAAGTTTTGATTTTTAGCTTTAATGTTAGTGTTTTGAGGTATCATCTGCTAAAAATCCGAACCGACAATAGCTCTTGTTTTACTGAAGAGCAGTATTCCAAATCAATCGAAGAGGTCAAAGAAGCGACGGCAAAGGCAGCCGCCAAGAGGCGCTCCAAAGACAAGAGGCGTCTGGCACGGTTCGATGTCCTGGCGATCGGTGGATCGGGAAAGCTAATCAAACCAATTAAGAACCCTGATGAGCCACCCAAGTTCTTCGTTACGGTGGAAGAACTGTTTGACGTCATCGAGGAGGCACACCTGCAGTCGGAGCACAAGGGAAGGAATGTCGTTTTAAAAATGCTTAGCGTGAAGTCTTACGGACCGGACACTGCCCGTCCGGAGAGCGACCCAGCCCTTGCCCGTAACAGATAGAACGTGCCGGTAAAGTACCGCGATACCTTTGCGATACTACTCCCGTCCGACTACACTGACACGTGATACGACACCACCCGACCAGCCCCGCCACAAAGTGAGCCCCGCCTGCCGCCCGGCTCTCGCCGTGCCTTTGTCGCCCGTCGCCGCCGTACCGTACCAGGAAGCAGGGCAGGCGTCACCAAAAGTCAGTACACTGTTATTTACGGACTTTCCAAGTGAACGGTGCTAACATTGCTGCCCCAGTTGAAATTTACAGCTGCCCGAAAGCTTCATCACAGCGCTGCCGCAGCGCTCGAGCGGGTAGCGCTGCCAGTAGCGTTCGAATCGCATATGTCGAAGAACGCTTCGCGGGTCTGGGATAAGAGGGGGGGGTCTAGGCTGTGTCACGTGGTATTTTATCAAACATCAAAACTGCGGCTATACGCGATGATGAAGCCACCCTATTGCACAAAATTCTCGGGAACACGTCTACCACGCCTTGCATCGTAGGGCAGCGCCCGAGTCTGAGATGCCCATTGGCAGGACCAGAGGCCTTGGCTCGCGCGGCCAGGTCCGTCGGCGCCGGGATTTTATTTATCAGTGGGGTGACAAGTAGATCGTGTGCGCACAAAAATACGTTATTACCGATATTTCAGTGAATTCCAGCTTTGTTCTCACTGTCTGCTGTGTGTTGTGTAAAGTTGATAAATCTCAAAAACAAAAATGACTTCAACATTTTTGCATCACGCATAGTAACAGATATATTTTTAAACATACATTTACCTGTCGTTTTTGTGTACTGTCTTCACCAAAAAAGATACTTTAAGCTTAAAATATACCTTTGCGATCAATAATTACAGGAATGAATGCAGATATATCACTCAACTTGCAGATAAAACAAAAACAGGCCAACATTACAAAAATAAAAAATACCACGTGACTTTGGGGGGGGGGGAGGGGTCAGCCGGGGTACCACGGTAGGAAGCACGCCGGGGGAGGGGGGGTCACCGTAATTTGCCAAAATCATGTCGCCACGTGGTATGTGAACGACCCCTAAGAACTCCAGTACTCCGCACGTTACTGTGCGAGACCCTTGCCCACTAAGCTGCCGAGACATCTACGTTTAGGAACCTGGAGCGGGCGACTATACAATGCTGCAGATGAGCTGCCGCTCTTTTCCAAACGTTGGTCGGCAGTGCGAAACGAGACTGACAGCTGCCAGGGCATGAGCGCCTGTAAGACCGAAGGCTGCCCGCGCAGCGTTGCAGCTCGAATGCGCTGGCTTCGTCAGCATCACCTCCCGGCAGAGCTGCCGTTTTAGGCAGCGTGCAGCAGCCACCTAGGGGCAGCGCTGCCAATGCCCCGCGACGTCCTCGCAGCGTCCTTACAAGCCTCTATATTTTCACTGGGGTGTGTGGAAAAACGTCAGCGCACACTAATTGAAATCCGGAATTTTAACCATATTTAGCCACGGCGTCGCAGACCACAACCTAGGGATGACCGACTAATCAACGACTCAGTCGAGCGTAGGTCGACGGTAACAGGGTCCGGACTACCGACTACTTTCAGTTCGTCTCCCCGAGCGCCTCCGAAGCGACCGGCCAGTCGAGGCCCGAAGCGTGTTCAAGTTTTGGCGGCGCGCCTTTTCCAACAATAAATACCGCGCGTACCAAGGCAACGGTGGGCACTCTGAGCAGGGCAGCGGTGGGCAGCTGTTGGGTCGTGGCGGCAGCGGTTTTAAAATTTGGCAAAAAAAAATAATAAAAAAATCGAGCCGACCACCACAAACCAGTTTAGTGTGGAGTAGCAAGGCGTGGTGCAGTGCAAGCTGTGCAATAGGGAAGTTAGCGTACAACCAGAACACATCGGCATACTGGAATCACTTGAAAATTCATAGGTATAAATAAAGAGAACGCCGCTGCCGCCGTGTCCCGCCTGCATCAGCAGCAGCCATAGAAGGCACTTTAGGGACCACCTCTGATCGTCACCCTTGCCCCAACAACGTCTCGTCCCGCTTCGCGCCTGCCACCCCCAGCGCAACCCTCTACCCTCCACGTCCGACCGGGAGAGCCAAGGGCGGTGATGAGGCGGATTCCCCCCCCCCCCAGATCCTGACGAACCTCCAGAAAGAAACGTCTCGGCGTCGCGTAAGAGTCTAGTGTAAAAAGGATGAACAGCATTTCTCATCACTGCAGAAAAAAACAAAATTTCGAAATGACACCCTTTTCCTGCTATGGCTGTAGGTCGGTCCATCGCCCCCACCGTCACGCGTCGAAATGCCACCACCCTCCACACCATCTGCGCCTCGCGTCCGTCGACACAGTCGTCGGACAAAGCGCTTCTCCGAAAGCGTTTCACACCCCGATCTCCTACACCTCCCCTTGGCCGCAACGGCGGTTCTATCGTGGCCAGCTGGCAGCGTGCTGCCGCGTTCGGTGAGGTGGCGCCTTGGCCGAGAAGATCAATGCCGTCCTGCACTGTTTGACACGCGACTGCTCGTTGCCACTCGCACCTCGTTGAGAACGAGGGGGTTCAGGTACAGTGTAGAACATGCGCGATTCACAACGTCATCGACACAAGGAGACGGGAACTCTTGACTGCATACACAATTCTCCCAGATTTCTCATGCAAGTAGCCGCGCCGCGGGTATAAGCTTCCATCAAGACAGACTCTCACACGCAGACCTGAGGTGTAGGGGTGACGGGCTTCACAAAGAGAGAGTGAATAGCGTGGGTTTGGTACCTCAAAAGGACATAAACATTACAACTTATATCTGGGACAGAAAAAGAGACCACAAAGAGTTACATCGGTGTAACGGCACACATTTTAGAAGATAACAAGGTGATCTGCCATCCTCATCGGGGTCCAAGCCCCTCTCAAGCAACCACACAGCCCCTGTACCTGGAAACAGATCTTAGTAGCAAATAATGGCCTGATTTGGGGAAGTGAGCTGGCAGAAAAGTAACGTGTGCGCAGCCTGGAAGTACCGTCTTTTGACAGGCCCTTGTTAGGGGCTGGCATTACTGTTACCCTAATCTGACCGCAGCTTTCGCAGCTCCTTCACCTGGATCATTCGCAGCCCCAGTCAAAGCGATCTAAGCAGGGGACCCGTTTTGGGTGCTTGTTTGTGCATAAGTAGTGGCGGCGCGCATTAAGCTTCGAGGCTACCTTTCGTGGGCCTTGAAGCGCTGCTGTTAGTAGGCCCTTGTCTATGCACTTGTGGCCTGCGGCCGGGCGGCGATGACTGAGCCCTTGTTTAAATCTCAGGATTTATAGGCTGTGGCGCGGCGTGGCGTGGGCGAGGCGGCGCTGGAGCTGGCACGTACCTCGAGGCGTGGAGCGGAATGGCGCGGGTGGCGTGGTTTTTGATTCTGCCTGCCTGGCTAGACGACGCCGACCCCCTCCTGTTCCCTGCTCCCGCCTCGCCCCCGCTCTCACACGCATGTACGCGGGGCTCTCCGCGCCCAGCCTCCCTGCTCCTGCCCTGCCCTTGCCCGCCTCTCGCTCAGTTCTCACGAAGGGAAAGGACACAAAATGGCGTAGTTTTGTTTCCCGGTTATTGTAAAATTATTGTAGTGTGGATTTAAAAAAATAATTTCGTGTCTTTAGTTTCGAAAAAATACTCTAAAATGTTTTTAAGTTTTTCCTAGCCGGCGGGCGCCAATGTAGCGGTGCGCAGGGGCCTAACGAGTTTGAAGAATACCTTCATCGATCACTTCTCGCATCGAAAATAGAATGGCTTGACCTTGGCGCAGGTTTCGCCGTTAAAACACGTGTGGCGCAGAAAAAGTCTACGTACAAAATGTTGCGTACTTCCAAATTTCTGGAACTCCGAAACTACTAGACCGGGACACGTACAAAGGTAAATGATTGTTCTTGCCAAATCGGTGGGTTGTCAATTTTGATCCTCCCCTTTTCCGCTCCCTTGTCGGGAACTTTTAGGGAACTGTTTAGCAGAATGGAACTGCGGTTACCTCCGAAACTCCGCAGCTGCAGCCTGTCTCATGTGGACCCCACTCTTCTCTAAAGTGTCGTGCCCAACTTTTTGTTTTGAAATGATCGCGGTGGAGATGCAAACGTGGTGAGCGCACTATACTTTTGAAGCCCGGTACTGTAGAGACCCCAAAA